>CM035227.1:23497511-24097511 GCA_020226215.1 Sindora glabra
GTTAAAAAAAAAAATTTGTTATCACGCGGCCTATAGAAATATCTTATGTTACTGTAGTCTTTGGATTATTTCTCGAGAAGTGAAAAAAGAAATAAAGAAGATCTGAGTTGTTTAATTAGATATTATTTAAAAAAATAGGAGAATAGGACTTTCAAAAAAAATTTACTTTATACACAATATGAAAAATTACTTTCCCATTCTTCTTTTAGTAAGTTTTATGTCATACGAATATAAAATTATCCTCGAATTTTAATTACCATTTGCCTAGCAAATTAGTTCTTCCCATGAAATAAAAAATTCTTGCTTAGAAGTTTAAAATATTTTGTCAAGTGTATCTTACAGATTTTATTTCATACATGAGCAAAAATTATTTATAAAAAGGTAGGCTATAAATAATTTTTTATAAATTTTTTAAATGAGTATAAATTATTTATATTCAACTTATCAAGAAAGATATATATATCAATCGAGGAAGCACGGGTCAATATAGGGTATCCAACAAGCATTAGAGTTACAACTTAGATATTTTATTTTATGAAAGAGTTGGTCCAATAGTCAAGTTATTATATCACTCTCAATTATTATGCACTTTTATTTTTATTTTCAAATGTATTGCAATTTTGAAAGTTTTAGTACTATGATTATTTGTGTTTTGATAATTTAATTTTTTAAAAAAACTTTTAACATCCAATGTATTTGTTATGTAAAAAGAAGGAGTTTAAATTTAATTTACTATCTATATATTATTTTTTTACACAATTTATAAATAAGAAGATAAAATATCATTAAAAAATAATTTTTTATTAAAAATAAAAATATTTTAATAATTTTTATTGATATGATAATATATGGATTCGTGATAGTATAAAATTAATTTATGTGGATAATAAATTAAATTTAAATCTAAAAAGAAAATATAAAAATTTAAATGTAACGACAATACTGCTATAGTTTTTCTTTTCAGCGTTACATGATATTTAATAGTTTATAATATGTAGGATATTTTAGGTGATATTTCTCTAACTATATGTATTTTACGTAATTACTATAAATTTTTAGAGAAAAATATAATAGATTAATCATTTTAATTTTTTATATATAATTCATTGATTTAATTTTAATTTTATAAAAAATAAAAAATTATAAGTTCAAAATAATTATCATACAAAAATATTAGAGCTATGATTTCAAAGAAAAAGGAAATAAATCACAATTGAAATTCATTAATATTTCTAATTTATTTATACTATGAATATGAATGATATAATAATTATTTTATTAAGCATTTTTGAAAAATTTTAAAATTAAACTAAATAAAATACTGAAATTTAATTTTTAAAAATTATCAATTTCTTAAAGTCAAGAGTTTGGCACAAAGTAAACAATTTTAAATACTTTTTAAAAAGTTAAAAAAATGCCATGGAAGAATTTTAACATTCCCTATGTCATGATCTCGATATCCAAGGAAGATTGGAAATATTTATCTGGTCTATTATTTTCGTTTTATTCGTGAAGCACAATGTCCGCCGGTTCATTTGACTGGCTGGGTAGCCATGAAAAATCCAAGAGATAGTGCTGGCAAGTAGGACTTTTACTCAAGGTTGACATCCTTGGAACCCATAAAGATGTGGTTCGTTACTGCCTGCCGTTCTAATTTTAATCCTGTAACAAACAAATAGGATGATAAATAGGATGCAAAATATTATAAGTATTAAATATAAATTTTAAAATTAAATTTTGTGCTATTAAATTAAATTTTATAAATTTATTTTATCATTTTATATTTAATAATAATGTTTAATTTTAATTTAGATTTCAATTTTAAATTTTATTTTTAATAAATATAACATTATGAAATATGAATGAGCACTGGTTTTCAAACTCATTTCTGATTAGAACAATGATTTAGAATTACATTCAAGGGTTTTTCTCGATCCTCACTGGCACATTTTGAATTAAGGCGATTGGATCCGGTTATTTCATTCATTTTAAAAGATGTGAAGTAAGACTAAAATTGAGGATAAAATGAAATTTAACACTTAAATAGTAATTAATAGATAATTAATTTTGCCTATCTTAAATTTCCATCTAAATTAAAAAAATTATTGAGAGGATAAGTCGAACTTTCCTCTGTTCAAAATTTGCTCGGGCACAGAATGCGAAATCCTTTTATTAGTTGATATATTGTTTGCTACCAAATTCTCTTATAATTTTATAAATAAATTTTATTATTTGAGAATTATGTTCGAAATAATAATTTTAATTTATTTATAATAGATTATTTTGTTTAATAAATATTAAAAGAAACATATAATTTAATTAAGTAAATTACTAATATAATAGTAGATACAATATTAAGAAATGAATTAAATTCAAATGAAAATTTTGTTACATATAATATGATGAATTTTATAATGATATAAATTTAATTACAATAAAAATTATAAATAAGATAAAGTGGAATTCCCATTTACTTAAATTTAAATACCATTAATAAAATTTTATTTTATTCTTAGCCAATTCAAAACAAGGGTTAGGGTTATGAAACATAAATATCATTTTTTACCACCACCAAGTCATAGACGCCCGGGAATATTAAGCCAGTGCTTGAACAGTATTCGCAAACAATGGCTTTGGTTGGAAAATAACTAATTCAATTAATTGTTAATTGATTTAATTAGTTATTAGATAATAATTAATTGTATTAACTGATTTAACTGACTAATAACACTAGTTGATTGAGTAAAAATATTTGATAAAATTAATTATTTACTATTAGCTATTTATGCATAATGACATATCAAGACACATGTATATTTTATGATTTATTTAAGTATTTTTTATTTTAATAATATTTTAGATTTATTATATGATTTATATTTAAGAAATATAATAATTTATTTTAAAATAATTTTTAAGTCATATTTTCTTAAAATATGATAAGTCTAAAATATAATTACAAATTTATTATATTTTTTTAAAAATAAATTATTATATTTCTTAAAATATTATATTTATAAATATTTTTATAAAAATTAATAATAATTATTTAATAATTTTTTAAATATTTTTTTAATAAAAATATAAGTAAAAATATGTATATTATTTAAAAATAATTTTATATTTTTATAAATTTATTATCAATAAATTAATTAAAAATATTAATTTTATTAATTTTTTTAAATTAATTAAATAATTAAATAAATTATTTATCAAATAATTAAATTAATTTATTAATTGGATCCAACACATCAATACTATTAAATCAGTTTAAAAGCTCGTAAAAAATGTATTTACCAAACACCTGCAATAACTTCTCCTTCAGATGGATAGAGACATTCAAAAACAAAAGACAACACAGTATTAAAACAGACAAATCGAATAAAACATGGGGCAAAGATGAGAATATAGCTACTTGAAATTTGAAAGAAACCATGAAATGGTTTCGCCAATCGTGAATAAGTAGCTCTTTAATATAGGCACCACGCAAAAGGTGGCTTGTTTTCAGATCAAGCAACAAACACCCGTGTCTGACTTTAGTGCCACTGCCAAATTTAGATCAAAACACATATTTAGAATCAAAATATGACCAGAAAATTGTATCTTGAAACAACATAAAAGTTGTTTCAAGGATCTTCGTCCGGCATTTTTATGTCGGCTCCAAGCGGCAGTCAGGCGGCCATCGAATCAGCACCTGCTGTTGACTCTATTATGAAGCCCTCTCACAAAAACATTTCTAAATAGGGAAAAAAAATTCGCTGAATTCAAGCTATAACCACAGAAACGAAATAACCGACAAAAACCGACACTAATGCTGCCCGGAAGCTGCATTTAGCAGAGAATATAGCTACTGATCTTAAAAATCTGGAGCTCAATCATTAGGGCGGCGTCTTAAATAGTTGACGCCGAAACCCTAAGCAGATAATGGGCCTTCTCTCGATCGGCAGAAATCCGAAAGCCCATTATTGGATAATTTTGGGCTGACGGTGAACAATATGGGCTGGACCCACTTTCCGTTTAATCGCGGAGAGAGAAACAAGGAAGAACATGAAAGGACCAGAACTTCTTTCGATAATCGTGAGTCCCGACATAAACTGTGCTTTTAAACACGTAGTCGTACGTTTTAGTAGAAAATTTGATTGGTACTCTTTTCTTGCTGCGGCCATCTCTTTCTTCGCAGCTTACGTTTTCCTATGTGAAGAATCAGAAAGTTTTTGGAGTTTGCTATTTGTGAATATTCATATTTCAGCGCCATGAATGCGACGCCATGTTCTGATTTTCTTTCCTACACCAAATTCTGTGCTTCTAATTTTCGTAGTTTGGATCAGAAGTCGGTGTAAGATCACTGTGACGATCTTTTTTCTTTTCTTCATAAAATGTTACACAATTGTGTTTCTCTTCGTAACAAGCTAAACCTGCAAACGACTGTTGTTGGTTTTTCTGTGTCAGTTATGTATCTTGATCAACGGTGATTGTTGAATCAATTTGAAATCCTTAACAGACTGTAATTCTATAATCACAACTTCAATGCTGTTCTGGATTCCATACCCAAACTGCGGGCATTGTTTCAATTTGAGTTAGAAATTTGATTTTTTTTTTAAATTATTGCCAGTTAAGCCACACGTTGCAGATTTTCGATATCTGATTTTCATTCTGTCCTCTTTAAGCCATTAGTACTTCATGAGTCATTCAGCAATCTGAAATTTATTGATGGGAACCATATTTTCTTTTTCTTCCAATTCACTACTCATGAGTATTAAGTGTTGTAGACGCTCTGCTGTTTTCTCATTTCTAATCAGAATTTAGACTAAAGTTTCTTTGTTGGCAGATCGTGCTCTTGGACCAGGTATCTTACATGTGTCACTTGCCAGAAGTGTACATCTCAAGCAAGCTTGGGTGTGTGTTCTAGCTCAACTGATAGAAGAAATGTCCTTGGGGTGTCATTTTGTCGGTATCCCTTTGGTAGGAGAAACATAGGAGATCCAACATTTTCTTCCGTGGATACACATACATATGATGAGGCTGCTATGGAATCTTCGGCCAATGTCGTGGAAGGAAAAGTATTGTTGCTTTTTCTCAATCTAGGAGGACCAGAGGCTGGATGATATTCAAACTTTTCTGTATAATCATTTTGCTAATCCTGTATGTCGGCTGATCTTTTCTTTTTCTTCTTTTTGTCCAGATTTGGTTTCTATGATGATAATTGCAACTTATCAATTCATACCATATGTATGCTTTTGGGAATAAAGAAATTTGTATGCCAATTTTCTTCTCGTACTGGATAGGATATCATTCGTCTGCCAAGGTTGTTTCGGCTTCTCGAGAGACCATTAGCACAACTGATTTCTGTACTTCGGGCTCGAAAATCCAAGGAAGGGTATGCTGCTATCGGAGGCGGATGTTCTTTACGAAAGATTACGGAAGAGGATGTGGACTGTGGATTACCTTCTGTGCCTTTCTTCATCTGGCTCATCTAGTGGTTGCAAGCTTTCTGATTTGTGTTTCAAATGGAATTAATGTTATTAACAATCGTTTTTATGGTTTGTTATGCTTGTACAGGCACATGCACTTAAAATGGCTCTGAAAGAAAAGGGCCTTCCTACAAATATTTATGTTGGAATGCGTTATTGGTACCCATTCACTGAAGTAGCGATGGAGCGAGTCTACCTTTTTAGTGGCTCGGGGGCTATCATTCTCATATTTGATGTCTATCTTCTCTTATAATCAAATGACATACAGGTTACAAGTCATATAAATTAGATTAACTAATGCTCAGCCCTAATTCTAGAGCTTGTTATGCTTGATAGATTAAGAGCGATGAGAAAGCAAGACTTGTAGTGCTTCCTCTTTAACCCCAGTTCTCCATATCCACGACCAGGTCTAGCATTCGTGTTTTCTGAAATCTGTGTGTGAGAAATTGCATGTTAGTTCCTAATGTCATTCAATTTCCAGGGATGATGCTTATTTTTGATAGCTGCCTGTTTCCATTATAAACTCTTGGTATCAACAAGAAGGTAAGTCAATGGCTGACTTAATTGAGAAAGAGCTTCGGAGTTTCCTTGAGCCTAAGGAGGTGTTTTCGCTCTTTCATTGATTAATTTCAGCATGGTTGTTCTTGATGCAAGCACTTGATTACAAGACTTTGTATCTGGCATTTTTCAATTTCATGGGTAATTTTGCAGACTGCTATCTGAGCCATGACTTATTCTATATTTTGGTGTGTTAGGTAATGATATATTTCAGTGCCCATGGCGTGCCTCTTAGTTATGTTGAGGATGCTGGGGATCCATATCGAGATCAAATGGAGAAGTGCATCTTCTTGATCATGCAGGAGTTGCAAAATATAGGAATCAATAATAATTACACGCTTATCAGGTTTGTTATATTGTTTATGCACCTAACTTTGAAAGTCCCTTCTCATGCATAATGATTTTTCTTGACTTCCAATGTTGTTTTGTGATTACAGAAACATTTCTTGTTTAGTCTCTGACTTTCTATGCTTGCTTCCTCTCTACTCTCTTTTTTTCCTTTTTCCGTCACTGTTTTTTGAGGGTTTTCCAGAGCCGAGTGGGTCCTGTACAGTGGCAAAAACCCTACACAGATGAAGTTCTCGTGGAACCTGGCCAGAATGGTATAAGGGGTCTTTTATCTGTAAGGTATTTCACTGAAGGTATTTCCTCTTGTTGGTTCAAGTCCTGGAACACTGTTGATGGTTGTAAAAGACTGTCTAGATCAGTTTCTCTTGTCCTCCGGCTTTATGAGTGAGCACATTTAGACACTTGGAGAAATTAATGTGGAATACAAGCATTTGGCTCTTGAATCAGGCATCAAGAATTGGGGACGTGTACCAGCTCTCGGTGTCACACCTTCCTTCCTTACAGATCTGGCAGATGCAGTAATAGAAGCTCTCCCGTCTGCAACCGCCATGAATTCCCCGACAAGCACCACCTCTGAAGTTGTTGGGCATGACCTACTGAAATATATACTCAACGTGTTCTTCGGTTCAATGTTGGCATTCATTTTGCTTTTATCACCCAAAATGATTATGGCTCTCAGGAATCATATCATCTGAAGATGATGCTGCATAAGCAGTAGTTGAAGTTCTTCTTTACAATTGCTTTGTATAGTGTCTTCGTTTTCTCGTTTTTATTATAAAAAAAATCCTATATTATCGATATTGGAATTGAATTTTAAGTTATTATATTTATTGAATTAAATTTTATAAATTTATTTTATTATCCTATATTTAATAGTAGCTTTTAATTTATATTTGATATTCAATTTTAGATCGCATATGGCATTATTGTTTTATTATTCTTATAAGCCCCCAATTATACGCGGTCTATACATAGAAAGTCATTTTCTACTAAGGGGTCGTTTGGTTCATACGGAAACTAAATTCCTATGGGAAATGAAAGTTCACAAGAAGTTGATTTTCCATATGAACTTCCTGAGAAATATCAAATTTTGTTTGGTTGACATGGAGCAAGTTCCATTTCCCAGTAAAGAACTTCCTATGTTTTCAACTTTGTATTTCCTACGATATAATAATGAAATGACCACAATAACTTCCAAAATAATATATTAAATTAATTGATTTCAATTTTTTTTATGTGAAAAATACTATTTTCTGAAACGAAAAAATGAAAGGACACGACATTGAAGTGACAGAACGCAATGGCCTAAATACGAAACGACGCATGCGATGGGCGTTTCGAGGGCACAAAAAGGCCGAAATAGTAACAACACTTCGCATTCCATATCAAAGCTCAATACAGTGATCCCAAGACGCAGGAAGACACTATGCAAATCATCACCAAATATAGCAAGATAAGACACCAAACGACCCTGAACAACTGGATAACATCATTTCTCGACATCGGACGCTTAAAACAAGATCAAACAGTAACTCCGCACAAATGGGTCGTCCACAGGTAAACCCACTTCCTCTTTATCATTGACTCTAGTACAGGCATTATACTTCAGTTATAAGGGCAACGAAAATGTCACAGTTTCCTTGGATTTGTGTTCCTATGTAAGTTCAAGGGAAACTTTAGAAATTAGTATGACCACAGTGTGCTAAATATTTTGTTGCATGTTACTGTCACTCCACATAATATCTGTTTGCATGAGAAATAGAAAACTAGCACCGTGCATATTTCATTGTCCTTTTGACATTCTGTCCACATAAAAACAAACGGACATTAGGGAGTCATCTGATGTCCAAAAGTAAAGTGCTTTTCCATCGGCATTGCCTTTAATCATGTTTGATTTGTAAGTTTAACACCACAATGTGGTGGGTGTTACTGTTCTCAATGAAACAGTAACACCTCATTTCATTAGTATTTGATAGGGTAAACACCTTGGTTTTGTCAAGGTTTTCCATTTAGTCACGAATCACCTTGTCTATATCTTGTGTTTTTTGGGCTGACGTCTCTGTTTACGGACTAAACACAATCATGTCATCACGGTAGAGGTTCGTAAAATAGTTATATCTCGGTTCTTGACTCATGTTACTGTTTCTAGGTGAAACAGCAACACACCACTACCACGAGGTTTTGTTGTCTATTATACGGCATTTTGTCTGCTCATGGTTGTTTTTGCTCGTTGTCAACACCGGAGAGCTTTGTTAATCATGCATCTCTTATTTTTTATTCATGTTACGGTTTCTTGCTAGAACAGTCACACATTATTTCTCATAGGTTACACCATTAATAATATATCATTTTGTCAACTTATGTTCCTTTTACTCGTTACCAACGCAGTAGAGAT
Organism: Sindora glabra; assembly: GCA_020226215.1. Lineage (NCBI taxonomy): Eukaryota > Viridiplantae > Streptophyta > Magnoliopsida > Fabales > Fabaceae > Sindora > Sindora glabra. The sequence continues at coordinate 23,506,284 of CM035227.1, forward strand.
TCGTAAAATAGTTATTTCTCATATCTTGGCTCATGTTACTGTTTCTCGGTGAAACAGCAACGCATCTCTACCACGAGGTTGCATTGTTAGTCAGACCTCATGTTATCTACTTGTGCATGTTTTTGTTCTTTTTCAATATGATAGAGTGTTGTCAAACTCGCATATCTCGATTTTCTGGCTCATGTTACTGTTTCTTGGTGAAACAGTAACACATAATTTCTTCAAAGCTCCGTTGTTAATCATGCCTCACCTTGTCAACTTACATTCCCTGTGCATTAACAACGTAGTAGAGATTCATAAAACAGTTATATCTTAGATCTTGGCTCTTGTTACTGTTTCTTGGTGAAACAGTAACACATCTCTACCACGAGGTTGCATTATTAGTCCTACCTCATATTGTCCACTTGTATATGTTTTTGTTCTTTTTCAACGTAGTAGATTGATGTTAAAGTTGCATATCTCCATTTTCTGGCTCATGTTACTGTTTCTTAGCAAAATAGTAACACATGGTCCCTTGGAAGCTCCAATGTTAATCAAACCTCATCTTCTCAACTTATATTCCTACTGCTCGTTATCAACGCAGTAGAGATTCGCACGACAGTTATATATCGGTTCTTGACTCATGTTGCTGTTTATCGGTGAAACAGTAACCCATCACTGCCACGATGATGCATTGTTATTCATATCTCACAGAGTAGCACTTATACATGTTTTTGCTCGTTATTCATGTTTTTGCTCGTTGTTTGTTCAATAGAATTTTGTTAAACATGTATATCTCATTTTTTATAGTGTATTACTGTTTCTTAAACAGTAACACACTAGAAAGAATTGGATGTTGCATTATTAATCATACCTCGTTTTATCAATTTATGCTTGATTTAATGTTGATTTGACATTTACTTGAGCAGAAAGGCGTTAAAGCACTCACACAAGCAGATGATTCTGAAGAAGAAACCAAAAAATTATAGCAATATAGGTCCAATCTGTTGGTGTGCATTAGGCAGGTTGATCAGCTTCAATTCGATGATAGACACACGATGGTGCTGCGACACAACCCATTTTGGGTCCTAATTAATGCAATAATAACAAAGGAACTGAGTCGTAGCATGTGTCGGAAGAGTGATGTTGAAATTCAGTCCATAATTGCTACCTTCTCAGAAAAGAATAATCATTTCAATATCGAGGGCGAACATCTCAAAATAACACCAACATCAGTGAAGCTGATCTTTGGAATAAGAGATGGAGACCAGCCCATCCAAACAACATCTAGCAAAAGGCCACTGTCAGACTTTGACAAAAGGTGTTTCCATGGCAAAGCACGGATGAGTAAACCAATAATATTCAACGCACTCGAAAGAGTAGTGCGAGGAATATCGGAGACTGACGTGCAGGATGTCTCCTGGCTTATGACATTGATGCTTCTAGTCACCCTCTTCGTACCAAATAGGGCCCACACATTGGGCTGGTCATATATCAAATACGTAAAGGAAATAGATGCAATAGCACAATATAGGTGGTCACAACACATTCACGACTAACTAATGAATTCTCTCAAAAAGGATAGCACCCCCAATGTAAACGGTTGTATCATGCTATTGCCAGTAAGTTAAAGATATCAAAACTCCTTTTTACTTCATGTCCGTATCGTTTACATTGTCTTCATTCATTTCCATTCATTTGAGTGAATGTTCCTGTTTCCTTATTGTATGTTTGTTGCAAGTCTTGGCTCATGTTACTGTTTTAGACCAAAACAGTAACATGTCCTTGCTGTGTCTGTGAATGGTTATCCAAAGTTTTATAGCATTTTAATTGTTAATGTGATTTCATTTAACAGTTATTTGTGAGTTTTTCGTTCATGTTAATGACTGCGTACAAGAATAACTTGTTTACCTCTAGTTTTTCTTACGCTTTTTATTACTTCGTCCTTGGATGCAACCTCCTAAGGAAACTAACGTGAGAAAATTCCATAAATTATCGACAATATTGGCTGTACGAGATTACAAGCATGCTGAGTGGGCATCACATCGAAAGAGTTCCAAGATGCCTCAAATAGGACCTGAAGCTCCTCACACGCCAACTGAGCGATCAACTTATCAACCAGCTTCAGGTAATAGTATGAAAATGTCAACTTATTATGAAGCCCGATACATGTCAGTACAAGAAAATATGTTACTGTCTTTTTCTATGAGAAATAGTAACATCGAACAAGATGTTACTGTTTACACGTGAAACAATAACAGGTCCTTCTCTCCAGGTTTCTATTGTTATTTTGATACTCATTCTAGCAATTTACTTTGTTTTATGCATGGTATTACTGTTTCATAACAAACACAAGCATGCCATAGTTACAATGCAATATGTTACTATATTTTATGAAAACAGTAACATGTGCCCTTCATAGGTTTTAACAGTTAGTAATATTCGATTTGTCAATTTTTTCCCCTTCATTAACATTGTGTTAGGGTTTCCACGTAAAAGAGTAACATATCGTGGGGTTCTCCTGATCTGGAGTGGAGACAGAAACATCTTTTGATCAACTATTTTTTTCCATCAACCATACTTTATTTTATGCGTTTATTGTGTTTCATATTTAATAATTTACCCATAATTATTGTTATGCTGAAACTTTGTCCTTTATTTTTATGTTTCTGTTTCTCACCGAAACAGTAACATGCCGATTTCCCACACTAACAGTGGAAATAATGTTATGTTTCAGGTCGTAAACAGAAAAATTGAGCTCACAGTACATGAATACGACCTCCTTTACACAAAAGAAACAAATCTACAGTTAATTGAATTTGTTGACAAAACAAAATCACAGGACACACCCTCCCAATTGGAGGATTCGAAGGGCGATACTGAGACAGCATCGACCCAATACGTGATCCAACCCCGGACAACAAAGCTGGACCAGTTTGCCGATATTGCACTGTCCCACAAGGAGCAACAGCAACAAGACAACGATGAAGTCCTACGGCTTAAGGATCAACTCTTCAATGCAAACACAGAAATACTTAAACTGAAGGATGAATTGATGTCTCTCACTAAGAAACTTCAGACGTCAGAACAACAGACACAACAAAACGCAGAGACTATAGCTAAACTTAAACACGATAACGCACAGCTACAGGAGCAACTGTCCACAGCAATAAGTGAGGTAGAAAACCTCAGGGCGGTAAACGATAGTTTGAAAAATCGTAATAAACAGCTCAATGCACAGCTATCAGAACAAATTGTGCACGTGGTTAAACAAGATGAGGTAGAAACCACCAGAGCTGATGAGCAAGATAGAGACGAGGAAAAGCAGCGTTCGATGATAGCGAATATAAAAAAGAAAACAAGAAAAATAAAACGGGACAAGGAGTTCACATACTCAGGCCCATTGAAAAAATGAACAAGACAAATAGATGTACGGCAACAAACAACAACTGCTGAGAAGGTCTACTGGCAGAGCAAAGAGGCCCCTATTATAATTGAAGATGATACACCATTAGATAAAACTAAGAAAAAACAGACTCATAAGGCACTAAAAACTACAAAGTTTCCAACTGCAAAATACCTGACCCAAAATGTCAGGAGTAAGATGGTGCAATTAAAATTAGCAGGAGACCCACAGTAAGTCATGTCCTATTTTCTTCTCAATTCTCTGCATTTACTAGAAAGTTTTACCTATCGCCTCGTCTAATCCCTTTGCCAAATCGCCATATGCAGTATTTTTATCTAGTCAATCCCCCAGCAGGATTTGTTCATAACCGTTGAGGATTTGGTAGAAGTAATGAAGGAGAGGTCAATCACGAACAATGTATGTGTCATCCGATCGTTTAAACGCATTATTATTTTGTCTTTAATCACACCTCTAGCTATGTTACTGTTTCCTCCCTAAACAGTAACAGGAACTTACTAAGTCTAATTGGTCTCAAAAAACATGGTCTCCACTGTGTGGAGTGCAAACAGTTAGATACAATTATTCTTTCTGTTTCAACTGTTGGATTCTTGTGCTACTGTTTGGAGTTTGCCACCCTTATCAATCATCTAACAAGAACTAAACAATCAATGCAGATCATAAATGGCCATGCCTACACTCTGAGCCTAGCTTCCACGAACAGTAAAAGGAAGATATTTGCATTCGACAGCTGTTGCTGGGTAAGATTCTGAATTCATTTCCCATATATGAATCACAAAAGGCAGCATTGATTCTGACTTAGGTTAAAAAACTACATTAACAGTCTTCCATTATGAGCAATGTCAAGTTACTCTAAGAAGTCAGGCAATTCAAATTTGATGCACATATGGAAGAGGCAATGGCTGTAGATGTTGTTATCTTCCCAGTGAACTCCACGGGCATGAATGACTTCAGAAACCCCAATCACTTCATACTTCTCGTCCTAGATAATAAAGAGTACAGATAGACACACTATAACTCGCTACGGCAGAGAAGAGAGGGGGCACCAGATCCATACTTTCGTGATGCCACGATGGTGGTGAGTCATATTAAATAGCTTGTTATCTTATTGACGTTAGTCTTTCCATCAGACACAGTAACATATCATACTCACAATAAGACAACGTTGTATCTCTCGTATGTAGCTCATTTCATGGTCTTCCGTTGGAGAAAACATGTCAAGTGTGATTCTATTAGATGATAAGCTGTTATTCGTTGATGTTTCTGTTTTCATTGGGTTATTTATATGCTGGATGTGTTTTTGTTACTGATAGTTATTGTTGCCATAACAAAAACTAATAACTCTTAACAATACAAGATGTTACAGCCAGAAGTGTAGAAGAGTTTTTATTTTTCATTTTTTTTTGTTTGCTAACAACAGAAGGACTATTACGAGAAAAAGATGACTGAAGTCCTTGCACAAGGGTGGACTGGATAAGAGGGTAGAGCCAGCCACCGCAGGTCCACCTTTTGAGATAATATCATACGAACGGTTACCTTAACAGGAAGAAACGTCATAAGTAGCAAGTTCTTTTCTTATCCAAGGTTAACATGTCTAGTAGGTACCAAACTAACTCGTTACTATTTTCCAGACAAGACTGCGGGATTTTCGTTTGCTTGCATATAGAGAATATATTCTGCAATAAAACGTTTCAGGAACAATTTCTGTTAGGAGGAAGTGAGATAATACAGAGCAAAATTAGTTAGCTAAATTCCTTCAAAATTTCAGTCTTCCTAGCTGACGTTGATTAATATGGACATATATAACACTAAAGTTAATTATTATGCACATATGTAAAACCAAATTCATGTAAAACTATTGTCTTAATATTTAAAATTCAACAGTATGTATAACTCAGTTGTAAATGTTATTCTTCTATACAGTTTAATGTTATATCCAGTTTATGTTAGCACTCAGACAATAGGTTGCCATATGAATTACTGAACACCTGTGTTAATGTTACTCTTTTTTTACGAATGCAGCAACATCCAATTGTGCGGTACTATTCTTAAGACCTACCACCAATGTTAGTAAGAACGAAGGGCAATCTTTAAAACAGTCCTCAGCGATGGATATGCACCTCTCACATGCACACGAGCTAGTTTTCTAGGTATTGTTGTTTTCGTCCAAAACAATAACATCCTATAAACAATATTTTCTTGGTTCTTATCCTGAGAGGAACTTGTCAAGTGACATAAATAACTACTCAGGGCTCAAGACTCAGTAGCCTCAATGATGTTACTATTTTGGATGAAAACAATAACATCCCATAAAAAGACATTTTTTGGATATAATCCGGATAGGAACTTGTCAAGGGACATGAATAACCACCCAGACCCAACTTCCAGCCAACCGTAACCTCCAGGGCGCAAGACTCAGCAGCCTCGATGATATTACTATTTTGGATGAAACAGTAACATCCCATAAAAAGACGTTTCTTGGATATAATTGGGATAGGAAGCTTGTCAAGGGACATGAATAACCACCCAGACCCGACTTTCATTAACCTCTAGGGCTCAAGTCTCAGCAACCTTGATGATGTTACTATTTTGGACGAAAATAGTAACATCCCATAAAAAGACGTTTTCTGGATATAATCCAGATAGGAGCTTGTCAAGGGACATGAATAACCACCCAGACCCGACTTCCAGTAACCTCCAGGGCTCAAGACTCAGCAGCCTTGATGATGTTACTATTTTGGACGAAAATAATAACATCCCATAAAAAGATGTTTCTTAGCACCCAGACCCGACTTCCAGCCAACCGTAACTTCCAGGGCTCAAGACTCAGCAACCTCGATGATGTTACTGTTTTAGACGAAAATAGTAACATCCTATAAAAAGACGTTCCTTGGATATAATCCGGATAGGAACTTGTCAATTGAAAACAGTAACCACCCAGCCCATCTTCCATCCACCTGTAACCCTCCTAGGCACAAAACTCCAACAACCTCGGTGATGTTACTGTTTCATACCAATACAGTAACATGCAGATTGTTGGCCTGGTTTCTCAGGCGATGTAGCCAATGCACAACAGGTTCTACCCCAGAAGTGGAAATGCATCCGACTGTAGTCAATGAGCCACATTCTTGTGTGTTACTATTTTCGTCCAAAACATTAACATCCCACAAAGAGGCAGTTGTTGGATTTTATCTAGAGATGAACGCGCCAAGTTACATAATTAGCTAACTAGACCTACATTCCAGCCACTTGTAATCTCCCTGGGATCAATTCTCCATCAGCCGCAATGATGTTACTGTCTTTAACTAAAACAGTAACATGCAGATGGTTAGCCTGCTTTCTCAGGCAAAGTGGCCACTTAACAATGTGCAGACCCCCAACAATAAATATGTTTCTCTCACACTACAACGGGTTGCATTCTTCAATGTTACTATTTTCATCCAAAACAGTATCCAAGATAATGTGTAATCATGAGTGTTCAATGATGCACGAAATGGACTGAGCTGTACTACAGGAGTATCAATAGAATTACCATGAGAAAAAAAAAGGAATGTATTGTTATATTCCACTAAAAGTTTGAGGAAATCCAGTTTAGTTGCTCATGATTTAACCAGAAGTCACATTAACTAATACATTATGGGATTCGATGTCAGATAAGTGTCAAAAAAATAGGTGTACATACAAAAGTTCGATAACATAACATGAGTTTGGTGAGTGTGTTGGCTCCTAATGACTACTAGTTTTCATAGAACTTCACTGATCTGGAAGTAATAAACCATGTACATAAGCCGCTCTGAACTCTTCTGGAAGGCTAAAAAAGAAATCAACGTCTAGAGGGTTAAGAGTAATTTTCCTTGCCACATTCATAACTTGGGAAAGAGTTAACCCATCAATCTTCATAATTTCACTAGTCACTTGCATCCTTCTCCTTGCAGAATCAGATTCATGTTGGAAACAAGAAGCCAAGCGGCCTATATATTTACTTGCATCCTCCATCACATCACCTATTCGTGCAAATCTAGAAGAGAATTCTCTCAAAACTTCTAAATTTTCTATCTTTACCTTCTTTGACCTACGGTTTACTGGGGTAGGTTAAGGAAGAAGTTCCCATCGAGGCACATGGAGAGGACTGGGTAAGTGTCCTCCACGAAAAAGGCAGAAACATGTTCTTCTTGCTTTTCTTCTTCTTTATCCCTTACTTCGTCTTCTAACCACTCTAATGCATCTTGTGGATTTACAGCCTCGTCTCCAATGGCTCTATCCTTCCCAAATATTTTGACTAAATCATCAAAAAATGGAAATGGCTTGTTTCTTAACCCCACGGCATTTTTGTGACTCTAACATAAAAGAAAGGGAAACATAATGAGAGAAGAAGGTAAAACTTTAAAAGCTGTCACCAATAAATAGAAATATACACAGACACACTTATGTGCATAGAAGAAAAAGCAAAATATAAAATATTACCTTCACCTATTCATCCCAGACTGATTTTGAGCAAGTTACGAACTTCTCTTCATCATTCCATCCAAATTCGCTGGCAGCTGGACCAAGCATCTCCGCAATAGCATTATATTAATTCCTCAAATACTTGATACGGGACTCGATGTGTGATTTAGCCTTCATATCACACCTAGGAATCTTTTGATCCATAAGTTATTCCAACTTGTTATAAGCACCTATTCTTAAACTGGCCATTGTCCGTTTTCCAACCACCCAGCTCCACAAGATCCATCATTGCACTAATTAGTGCACGATCCTCAGCGCTTCCCCATCTTGTGCATCCTCTAGATGGGTCCGTACCCTCACCACCTTGGTTGGCATTTCTTTAAATTTTTGGTTGACTCATCTGTGAAGAAGGAAAGATAGAGAGAGAGGAAACATAGGAATTCGTTTGAGCGGCATTATGCTCATGATTTAGCAATTTAGGATGATCATACTACTAGTTCAATAAAAAGCGAAGTCATTACTCCCATCTTATTACAAACTCAGATAAAAATAATACAAGAATAAAGTATATATTGTCTACCAATCCATAAATGCAATACAAGTGAAACACGCTACATAGTTTTTGCTAAATCTTGTTCAATGATGTGGTGTCATGTAACCATGCATTGTACATCTCATTGGTAAGATCATGTCTGAAGGTACTCCATGTAACACTAGATTCCATAATCCCAATATTAAGTTCATCACTGTCTTCTTCCTCACCATCCACAAGCAAGGGCTCCATGGGATCCACACTCATGTATGTTTGAATGAAATTATGCATCAATGCGCAAGCCAAGATAATTCTATTCACGGTTCTCCTAGGGTACCAAGTTGTACATCTTAGAATACCCCATCTCATTTTTAACAATCCAAAACACCTCTCGATAACATTTCTTGCTTGAGAATGCTTCATATTAAAATATTCCTCAACAGATACTGGTTGAGCACCACTCTTCCACACACTTAGATGATATCTCTAGCCTCTAAATGGTGTTAGAAAACTCTCACAATTCATGTATCCGGCATCACACAAATAGTAGTTGCTTATAATTAACCAACATAAGTGTTAAGTACTTTCATCTCAAATAAACTCCTTGGTTCAGATTAAGTAATGTCAAGGTACTTATGTTATTACCTTGTGGAACTACCAAACCATTTTTTCTAGAAAGTGCATCTCGAAGCACTCTATTGTCATGTGCGAACCCTTCCCAACCAGGCAATATATAAATAAATTGCAAATCTCGCGTGCACGTAGCTAACACATTAGTAGTGAGTTCTCCTTTTCTATTCCTGAATCTAGCTTTATCTTTATCCCCAACACGAACCTTAATATGACTTCCATCCAAAGCACCTAAGCAATTCTGTAGTGTGTATATATATAACTTGTTAATAGATACTGTGTATATCTATAAATATTTACACATTCATCCAATCTTCCTAAAAATTTTAACTTACCTTAAACCATTTCCACCTCTCATCTTGGCAATTCTCTATCACTGGCTCAGGTTTCTTTAGTAGAATATCATGGCATCTAAGGACAGCGTGGAGAACTGAATTGAAGTGCCTAGATATTGTCTCACCACTTCTGCTACAATACAATTGAGTTCTTCGATTTTTTGTGTCATAAGGAAGTGTGAATAGAAATAAAACAACCATATCCTCTAAACTAGTATTCTTATTTCCTTGTAACTTACCAACATCTCTAAGCATATTCTATAACTTAGAAAAACAGGCTCTATTCATCCTAAGGTTGTCCAAGCATGCTAAGTCACTTTCTTGAATCATTGGCCTGAGATTTAAAAGCCTAGCATAATATCTTTCTTCAACATAACTGTCAAATATATAGGATATAGACTTAGGCAATCTAATGTCCAAAAAGGACAGAAGATACAAGAATTCATAAATAGCCTCCAAAATCATAAGCATCATCTGTGTGTATAACACAATACATATAGTAGCAATTTTCTTCTTTTTACTCAACGGTAAGCGAGCCATAACTGTATGACATAGGCAAATCACATGCAAGAATGTTATAAGATAGAAGAGCAATAAAAATATGATCAGCCACTTTGAGTAATTTGAATTCAACAAACACCATTCATCTTTTTCAAGGTAATCAACAGGCAAACAACAACGATATCATATCCAGAACCTCTTAGAAGCTCTGTCGTAAGGGTTGGATTAAACATCCCAATTTGCTAAACCATAAGCACACCTTCTTTTGTCAAATTCTACCATTATTTTATTACTGTTCGTATTCCGACGATGCAGCTCCTATTCTTTGACGAAAAGTCGGGAAGGAAGTCCAATTTTTAAATATGGAGGCTGTAGTTTACTTAATACAAAAAGAGGAAATATAATGAGTAAAGTCATCAAGGCTTACCAAAAATCGCTAGTACCATTCCCGGGAACTACTGCTAAGGTTGAGAGGAGATGGCAGAAGCTCGAAAACTAGAAATCGCTAATACCGTTGTCGGAGACTACTGCTAAAGTTGACAGGAGACGCCAGATGCTCGAGAAACAACGGCATACATGAAGAAGTGAATCCTGATATTCAAATTATAAGGGCAAAATTAGTATTAAGTAATTTCAACAGGGTCATTTTTATCTATAAATTAATTGAAAACATAGGCAATAAAACTTACCCAGGGGGGAGTGGGTAAGTGATTTCCTGCGTTTTATAGGAAATACAAGTTTCCGGGAAGATCCATTTCCTCCCATTTGCGCATCCAAACAATTCTATGGTAGTTTATATCCTGGGAAGTCCAGTTTCCCACATAGTTGTTGCGAACCAAACGACCCCTAATACCGTCATACTTTATCGGCGAAGGTCTTCTGTGATTTTTTTTCTACTTTACATTCTTCCTGGTTACAATGTTGTCTACATTAATAATAAACGAAAATATAATATTTAATTATTTATTTATAAAAATATTCACTATTATATTTTTAAAAAAATTTAACTAATATTAATAGTTATTAACTTTTATTTTTTATAATTATTAATTTTTTCTTCATTTGTAATATTAAAATAAATAAAAATTATTAAAATGAAAAATTAGACTTTACCTTATTAATGAAGAAAATAATAAATAATAAAAGTAATTATTATTAATTATAACATTTAAAAAATATAATAATTATTGTACTTGTAAATGAGGGCCTAATTGTCTTTACTCACAATAATAATCACGGCCTTCCCATTGCTGCCTCTTTGAATAAGAATAAAGGATGTGTTGATGATGCTAATTTGACGAAATCGATCAATGCCAAAAAACAAAATTTTCTTGAATGGCGCAACTTTTCCTAATGCGTTGTAAACAATCAGAACATAAATTATTCATAAAATTAACAAAAAAAAAAGTGGTTAGTTCAACCAAAAAACCCAAAAGCACTTCATACACACTTTAATATTAATATTATTATTAGTTCAGTTTCGTACAAATAATTAATAAATTAATTGATAGTTGATAAGTTACTCGACAGCTGATAAGTTAACTGATAACTGATAAAACTGATAAATTAACTGATAACTGATAATTGATAAGTTAATTAAAATTTTATAAAATTAACTGTTAAATTAGCTAAAATTATAAAATAATATATTAATAGAAATACATATATAATTAAAATAATTTATATTTATCTAAAAATTAAATTATATTAATGTAATTAAAAATTTTAAAATAAAAATATAATTTTAGTTAGTTCAATTGATAAACTACTCAGTAACTGATAAGTTAACTGATAACTAATAAATTAATTAAAGTATTTCATAAAATTAACTGTTGACCTAGCTAAAATTATAAAATGACATAAAATGATATATTAATAGAAATATATATATATATATAATTAAAATAATTTATATTTATCTAAAAATTAAATTATATTAACTTAATTAAAAATTTTAAAATAATAGTATAATTTTTAATATTTAATTAATTATATTTTATAAATTTATATATTTATTTACTTATATAATTTTTATTTTATTATTTATTATAAAATTATAGTTACTTAAAATATAATTAATTATATTTTATAAAAATTATTTAAATTTATATTATAAAAGATATGAGTTGTAAATTAATAAAAAAAATAAAGATAGATTTGAAAATAATTTTAAAAAATAGTAGTTTATAAGTTATAAATTACTCTAGGTAAGTTATTAAATCAGAACTTATAAATTATCTGGAGCAACTTATAGTATGAGAAACATCTCTAAAGACTAACTTATAATTTATTGATTAGGTTAAAAAATTATAAATTAACCTATTTGTTGTGCAAAACGGAACCTATATCTAATTATGAAGAAAGCATCAATAATGGTAAAATGTCTTGAATTTGTAATATTCCGTGTGAATTGTTTCAATAGAAATAATAATGATAAAAGTTATTTTAGATAATTTATTAATCAAAGCTATTGAATTGTTTCAATAGAAATTAGGAATAATATGAATTTCTTCTCCTACAAAGTAAGATATCAAGCAAGTCTTTATCCTAAATAAAATGGTAAGAATGAAATAACAATACCTTACTTTATCTTGTAAAATTCTATTATTATAAATTTATTATATTTCTATTTTATACACTAATATATATATATATATATATATATATATATATATATATATATATATATATATATATATATATATAATTTTTTTAATTATTTTATTAATTTAATTGTTTAAAAATTAAAAATATTTTTTAAAAATAATAAAAATAAAAATATTTTATTAATTATATATTAATTTTTTAATTTTAAATTATTTAAACTAATTATATATAACTTTTAAGTCTAAATTATAACTTCTATTTGATTATATATAATTTATAATATTTAAATTTAAATTTTTTTCATTTCTTTCTAATTTACTAGTGTTCAAGATTACTTTGCAATTATATATAAATTTGTAGTCCTTACGTCTAAGAATTGTACTTTTTAATTTCTTCTATTTTTTTTATCATTCCTTGTAAAACTCTATTGCCCCATAAGGTATGAAAATGAAGTGAATTCTATCTCCGGTCATAAAACATGACACAATATTTTATCCTACAAAATGATATATGAAAAAAAAGCATATTACTCTACTCTTATCCCACTCTATTGTTACCCCTCAAAAGTAAATCAAAAGAAGTAAAAAAGTAAAATTCCCAAAAAATATAACGTGTAAAATATAATTAAATCAAACCTCGGAGACGTCAACATAATTTCCGCTTTTCCAAACGAATATTCAATGTCCTCATTATATCCCATTTTGCACAACCCTTCTTGGTGGTAATCCTCATGATATTATCACATGGCCTTTAACGTCACTATTCAACACGTTCAAAATTACCAGAATTGCGACTTACATGTTCAAAATTACCAGAATTGTTACATGCCCGATTGTTGCCAAATGTCAAAAAAATGTAAACCCAGAGTAACCATACAAAATACTTGAAAAGTAGTCTCACGTCAATCCTGCCATCTGGACATTGCAAACCTATGTAGGATGTTACAACTACAATAGAAACACTACAAAATCAACAGACTATTAACTCTGAGGTGAAGCTTTAGCTACACCACCCTGTTGAACAGCCTGCACGGGTGCCCCATCTGAGGCTCCGCGTGGAGTTCCACCTGCATTACCATCACTAGAATACGCTGGGGCTGGAGGCTGACCATAAGCTGCAGCATAAGTGTTGCTGTATGAGGGTGCCTGACCATAACCAGGCTGACCAGCGGGTGGAGCACCATACGGTGGCGGCTGACCATAACCATACCCAGATGGAGGCGCTCTATGAGGACCAGATTCAGGTTGAGCATAACCAGAAGGAGGCGGTTGGGAGGGAGGATAACCTGGTTGACCATAGCCTCCTGCTGTGCTAGGTGACTGCACGGACTGACCATAAACAGGAGTATTACCACCAGGCTTCTGAGATTGAGGGGCTCCATAACCAGCTCCATATCCTTGTGGTTGACTGCCATAAGCTGCTTGGGAAGTTGGCGGCACCCCGTAACCTGCTTGACCAGTTCCCTGAGGTGGATAGTTCGGGCTAGGCTGTGGGTTCGTGCCATAACCTTGCTGGCCAGGCTGAACAGGTGGAGGAGCTTGGGTAGAATCACCCGGAGATCCATAGCTGGTGGTGTGACCCTCTTGGGTTGGGTTACTTCCACTACCATAATTGGGACCTGAGCTGTAGCCTTGCTGCTGATCATATGTTTGTGGCTGACCATACCCTGACTGAGAAGTATGATATCCACCATAGCTGTCCTGAGAATAACCCTGTCCAGGTTGGTTATAACCAGAAGTTGGTGGCTGACTGTAGTTGTAAGCAGACCCATCAGCTGCAGGTGCAGGAGCCCCAGGATTTTGTTGACTGTAGTAATCATAACCACCGCCCTGAGTAGAATGTTGTGCAGGTGGTACAGAGGACTGGTCCCAATTAGTAGAATATCCGCCAGATGGCTGGGAAGGATAGCCTGGGTATGGTGGCTGAGGCATGCTATACTGGGCTGGAGGCCCAGAGTATGCTCCTGGCTGCCCATAGCCATAGCTGGGTTGCTGCATAGGAGCACCAGGGGGAACCCAGCTAGAATGAGGTCGTGCTTGGTAACCTTGCTGTGGATAACCACCGGACATTGAGGGATTTCTAAGACGATTCTGCAGAAAAACAATTGTAACTGCATATAAAACAAAGGGAACCTACCCAAGATTGCCATAACATACAGATATAGAGTAACCAATGCAGATGCAAAGAGACAAGTAAAACTGTGTCCAGTAACATTAAAAAGCAGCAAATAAACAACACGAAAAAGGAATATATGTCTAGTACAGGAATAACTCATGATACAGCATTAGAAATAAGTATAATTGCTTATAGAGAACATGATAAGAGGAATATATCTCTGATACAGCAATAACTGATTCCATACAGCAATGGAAAGAGGAATAAATGCCCACATACCCGTACTGGTTCTGAGATAACTGAGTTACTCCAGCAGAAGCACAACCTCTCCCTATTCGGAATGAATGGGCATAAAAGCACAAACTAAAGTACACATTACAATTTTGTTGTCCCAAAAAGGCAATCCACTATTTAGTATCTCGGAAGATGGAGTAAATAATTGCAACTTATACACTGTTTAATCATTTATAGTAGTCTACAAGGTTAATGTTTGGCCCACCCCATACTATCCAAGATAATGGAAAACACTGTATAACTAGGGCCAGCCTTGAAACCATACTTATGACAAATAAATTTTCCTTAATCCATAAATCCCCAAAATAAAATCAAGTTTCCCCTAAACATACGACAGCCAATCCAGGCAGCCGAGGTCAACAGATCAAATATTCAAAAATTGAAATCATCAAATGGAAAAACATAAACCAAGGAACAATTCAACTGAAGGAGATTAAAAAAGCTGGAAAAAGGAAAAAAAATTTTAGGATTGTAAATGCAAGAATTTTAACAAAAAATTCTTGTGACCTTGTCATAATTCAAGTAATATGAAAAGAAAGCACCGTGACAGTGAGAAGGCAGGACTCAAGTGACTCTTGCAGCATCACAATGCATCACATTAAAATGCCACACTATTATAGAAACATTTAAACATAATGAAACAAATATCAGAATACTACTGACAAAACTATAAATTAAATCTTAACATAGAATTGTTAGTTGAAAAAACCTGACATGTTGAAATGACGTGAATTATACAATATAGAATAATTTTAACTAAGCTTCAAGGATTCTACATTGCTATGCCAAAAGGAAAATCTAGCAGAAGAAACGAGCAAAATGTTTTTTAAGCATATAATAGATCTTCTGAGCAGTGGCCTAAAAAAGGTGATATTTGCATTGTTAAACAATTCAATAAAACAATTGAATATCGAGTCAATGACACTAAAATAAAGATTAAAAGAAGACTACTGCCCTTGATAAGTAGTAACAAATTTTGAGATATAGAACCATACCAGGGCAAGCTGAGGGAACACCAACAACAGAATTCCTTGTTGGTGTCACCAATGGTCAACCACATACTAATCCTACAATAGTCCCAATATCAACATCAGTCATAGGATTCACAATTAATAAGTATACTCGATGGCTGAACAGGCTATTATCTGGATGATTATCACTTGGACAAAAATATATTGACATAATCAAGGGAGCCCTCAAGTCCCAACCAAATTGTTTCGACCACTTGTAAGATGTGAGAAACCTGGCACAATAACAGTTCTAAGCTAAAACTGGACATAAAATCAATCCTTGGAAGGGCTTGGTATCTCAAAGGAAAATCTTAATCCAAATTACTTATTTGTTCATATACCCATTGCCCTCCTCAAACAATTTATGATTTTCTGGATTCAGAAATCAACAAGAGACTTGTAAATATTACACGTGTCAATATTTTTTTTTATAGAAGACAGATGTCAATTTTATTCATAGAAACCTAAAGATTATATACATAATCCATGTAGTTAGCAACAGAAAAGACCCTGCAAGTTCCAAAGTTAAAGACATACATAGCCAGAACTTAGACCGCTTAGATACCCCAATAAAATATTGATACTTGGCAGTGCCATTTCCCTACTCCAGTTGACTATATGCAGAAGACCCAGCTCCCATGTCAGATCCCACTTGACAAGGTAACTCTTCTAAACATTGAAGACCAGATTTAAAAGAAGCATTACAGAATTGTATCATATTCATTTATCTTCTATTTTAGCGATATATCGATATACAGAATTGTATCAGATTAATTTATCGTCTATTTTAGCACATATATCCAGAGAAGTCTTCAAATCTGGACATACAGCAACAAAGACAGAACCAGGAAACAGACAAAGGACATGAATCTATGCAATCTTCTATACCCAGTAAGCTGTTAATAGAAACAGAATATAGGTGCCTTTTCATTAAATACTACTAGCTAGGGACCAATGTTTTTCTTTGTAGTGTGAGCAACATCCCTTGCACCAAAAATCACAAAAAGATATAACTAAGTCATTTCAATGGACTTGAATATTAATAGATATAGAATACAAAAGCAGTTTACCAATAACAGAACAACCACAACAAGGCACCATATCAGATCAAATAAGGATTAAAGACCAACAATGTGAACAGAGGGAAAGCACACAAGCCATGCAACATCAATATTATCCATATTATCTCATAGTTTAACCAAAGTGAATCTGCAACAAAAACTACAAGCAAAATTCACTGCATACAGCAGTGATGCCTGTAATTATATAGTTACTAGATCTTGTCAAAAGGTGTGAACAAATACCAGTGTAATGACATACTGATGTTATACTTTATCAAAATGGCAATAAGCATGGATGCAAAATCAGATCAGAACAGGATCCATTGACCAATAAAAAAACCAAAGGCATTAATTCAAAACATAGACATAACTAAGTTAATCAAAGTCAGCCTCTGAGAGTCTGAAAACATTACTAAATATATTAGCATGGGAAATACTCAAATGCACTTATCCATCTCTCTTAACTATAATGACTCAGCACAAGGCAAGCAATAAGCTAGCCAAGGCCAAATCCAGCGACAGCTGAACACTGAACATACCTCACTGATGACTTGATCAACCAACTGCTTTGCAGATTCAATTTGCTCACTGGTTCCATCAATTTGTAATGTTCTCTCTGTCGATGTGTCTCCTGGGGGAAGATGTAAAGGGATCACCTGGAAAAAGCATAATATACATCAAACACAATAAACATACATGGATTTTTAGAACTTGAGTTCCTGCAGTTTCCATAAGCAACATTTTATATGGGGACCACAAGGCTGCAATAAAGAACCACATAGCAACTGATGCTAAGTAGAACTCTAGATCTATCATTCAATAATCAAAGCATAAAGAAGAAATAAATATACTTAATGCAACTATATGGCAAACCTGAATCCGTGCTCCAGTCTGGGCTTGCATATTCTTTATTGTTTCTCCTCCTTTCCCAATTACAAGTCCAACCTGAAGGTGGGTACGGTAAATTCAGCCTTCCCAAACTTTAAAAGAAATCTAATAAAGCGAAACCATACATATCTATGAATTATTATATATCCCTTCACACACCTTATTATTTGGTATTTTCATCACAAATTGCTCAGAACCTCCGGCTTGTCCAGTCAGTCGTCTAGCAACAATGCCAGATCCTCCAGCTTCAGCCTGGTATAAAAATAAGAAATATGAGTATGTTACTACAACTCAGACATGATTTGAAATTTTTTCTCAAGGAATCAATGAGATTGTAACTACAAATCCCCAAACAGAATCCCCTGCTTCCATCTATAATTTCTAAAGTCATCCATCAGAAAACTACCATTTGAAAGAACACAAACAACCAATGAGACACTGACAAATTTTTAAACCCTAATCTATTGCTATGATCTTGATTAGAAGGTAAAAAAACAAGGCACTAGTAGGTAACATTAGAAGAACAGCGATGGAATAAAGCAGCAAACAAATAATACCTCAGCAAGAACTTCGTTTATCAACCGCTCGGCCGTAGCAATTTGACCAGGAGTACCCATAAGCTCTACCATTCTAGTGGGAGAATTGAGGTCAGCATCCATATCACGGGTAACTTGGATCTTAGCTCCAGACTGTGTCTGAAGGTATTTGATAGTCTCCCCGCCTTTACCAATAATTACACCGACCCTGCCATTAGGTATATCTATCTTTTTGCTGGAACCCTGGTACGCATATGAAACGGGAGCACTCGTAGGGACCGAGTATTGAGGCTTCGAATCTTGGGTCATCGAAATCACAGCCATTATCAGTGGATTAATACAGATGAACCACACATTTCATGGACATCGAATGAAGGGAACAAAAGTTTTTAAAAAGAAAATTAAACCCTAATTTTAAGTGCCTAGCAAAAGGAGCTCAGAGCAAAACCCTTACCATGGGAATCAAACCCTGAAGCACCATTGTCAACTTTTGGTCGCTTAGCATCGAATCCACCAGGTCCACTACTAACATTGTTTAAGAGACGAGCTGCAACCTCCTGAGCACGCTGCTTGGCAAGCTCAATCCCGCTCGGAGGAGGAGGGACGCTGTTGTAGGAAGGAGGCGGCGCGTGAGCACCGTCAGGAGATGGAGAAGCAATAGGAGCCGAAAAGCCAGTGGGCCTGTGAGTCGCCGATGAGTCTTCGTACTTGCGCTTGTGCGGTGTGGTCTCAGTACTCGATGAATATTGAGCTTCTTCCGCCATGGTATCTTCTCGCAGAGAAAGAATAAAAGAAACCCTAGAAGGGTACTTAGCTGAGAGGGTGCGCAAGCGGACCTCGTTTTGTCTATATATCTGTCGTTAGATAGATATTTGGGTTGGATTGGCGGAGTATATCTGTCAAATAAGCATTGGCAAAGGAGCTGAGAGGAGAGAGGGATTGGAGTCTCCAAGTTAGTGTGACGAATTTGCCCACGCAAGTCATGGTATGGTCGGAAATGTTTTTATTTTTTTTAATGATTTATAAAAAAATTAAGAGTAATTATTAATTAGTGAAACAAATAAAAAGGGGTTTTATTTAATTAAATTATTATTAAGATGAAGAAAATAATTAAAAATTATTTTTATTTCACCATTTTTAAATTATATATTTAAAATTAATTATTTTAAAAATAAATTATAAAAATAGTTGTAAATGAGAACTCTTATTTTTAAAAATGTGAAAATAAAATTTATTTTAAAAACAACAATATTATAAGTAATGAAAATAAAATAAAATTTTAAATTTTAAATTTTTTATATTCAAATTTTATAAATTTTTTACCATCCTATATTTATTTATAACTCTTTATTTATATTTGAAATATAATTTTGAATCTTATTTTTATCATATATATCGTTACTATTTTAAAAATTAGTAAACAACCACCTCCTTAAATGTTAAAAAGGGTTTTGTTTAAAACGTTGGGTCATGCTTCTTAAGTATTGAGGCAGTACATCTTACAATATTTTGATAAATTTTAATGTATTTCTAAAATTTCAAAATTTATGGTGATATAATAGATTTGAGAGGAGTTGTCAAATTGTCAATGTTTAATGGTATCTATTAATGGATAATTATAATTAAATAATCTCAATCTATTAACCTCTAAATATATCACATCATTCTAAATTTTGAAATTTTAATAATATTATACAAAGTGCCAAGAAATCTCATTTTCATCTTTTTCCTCAATCTTTCATCACCAAATCAAAGCAAAGTAGCATTAATTTTGTTCAAATTTATCAATTAATCAAAGTAAAGATATCATCATTACAAAAATTTCTCTTCATCTTCTTTGATTTGATGAAATTAAAGCAATTTGGTTTCAAAAAGGAAATGGAATCTTAATAAAAAAAATCTCTTAAATTTGATGTGATTAGAATTAAGGAACATTAATCTCAACTTCCTAGTACCCTCCTTTATATTAAAAGAGTGAATATTCTAACTTAAATTTATTGACTTGTCAAGAAATTATGGTTTTGTCTAGATATTAAGTTATGCATGATTTTGTTAGTATATGATGTTTCATAATAATTTAGTTAAATTTAATGTTAAAGAATGTTTTAATGAATAAAGGTTGATTTGATGAGTAATAAATGAATTGGGATGTATTTATGTTGGATAAACAGCGAAAAACCTTTTGAAAAATGCTCTATGTTTAACATATAGCACTTCGCAAAGTGCTTCTCAAACCTAAATTTCATTAGGTTAGGAATTAATTTGTGAAGGACTTCATTACTTTCAAATGTTATAGGATGCCTTAAAATGCTTCATGAAGTACTTCGTAAGGTAATTCTTGAAGCATTTCCTAAGCTTAGATTTTATTGAAATAGGAAATCCTTTACAAAGTGTTTCATTTCTTCTAAATGTTACTAGAAAAGCCAAAGTAACTTGCAAAGCACTTTGCCAACTCTGTTTCATGTTTTAACAATGATATCAAGTACAATGGATCTTTTAATACATGTTCGATACTAAGATTATTATGTAAACATATTAATAAGGATTTCTATCTTTTTCAAGCCTATGTATGGTTATCATATCATGGATTTCCTTGAGATGTATTTGTTGTGTGGCTTATGAAATGAAATGAGTCTTAAACATAAGGTGACATATCGTGTATAATATGATAGATCTTGTTTATGCAATTATTTGATGAATTAAGGTGTATGGCTATGCATTAAGCGATGGTAATGCTATGGAATCATGATAATAATGTTTTAAGATATGTGATATAAACAAGAAATACACAGTGCCCTGTGAGATGAAAATTGTGATGAGAAAAATGACATGAACATCAGATACTTAATTTATAAATTATTCATGGAAGGAGAAGGATTAGCTTGTCGGGTATAAAGTTAACTCAAGAGTAACAAGGATGATGTATGTATTTTATTTATTATTTGTGCATTGCAATGTGAGAAATATGACAAGTAAATGATATGAACACCAAACATCTAATTCCCAGTATATTATTAATGAAGGGATAAGGATAAACTTATAAATGATAAAGGTCAACCTAAGAGTCACAAGAAAGATGTGTGCATTTATTATTTCTTATTACATGTTGTGATATGGTATTAGAACTCTAAAGCCATTGGCTGTTTCCATATAGTATATTTGAATTGATATGGTCATGATTAAGTCCCTTATAATTATTTAAAATAGAATTGATAAAAGAGAATGATTTATGTACCAAAAGTTACAAAAAGATAGTTTAGATAGTAAATGAATGTGTATGTATATATATTATTGTATTTGTTTATTTTATAGACTATTCACTTATTAAGCTTGAAACTCATTCCTGTGGTTATTTTGCAGATACACAGATCAAGCCTCCACCATCACATCCTAAAAACTAATTCCATTAAGAGCTACTCTAGTATGATTTTTTAATAACATAGACATATATATATATATATATATATATATATATATATATATATATATATATATATATATATATATATATGTTTGTTTTGAGCCTTATTTAGTATAAATATTAGGTGGAAGATATATAGACCAAACCTTTTAAAGTTAGCTAGATGAAATTATCTTCAGTTTGAGAAGACAATTAACAATTCTAACTTTTTCTTATTTTTGTAAACACTATTTCAAACAATGAATGAAATATATCACCTTTCCAAAGGTTGTTCTTTACATTGATATAATTCTAGTAAAATAACCAAGGTTGTAATAATTAATTGGGATTAGATTAATGGAAATCAAATAGTAGCTTCCACGTTAGTCATGATCATGTTAAGGTCATGACACTAAATATGGAAGAGGAAATATTAAGGATAATTTTTTAAATTTTAGCCATGTTAAAAGAAAAATAACAACACTACTCTATCCAAGGTAGAAAAAGAAAATTTAGCACTAAGTTAGTAAAAAAGAGCTAAATTAGATCTATTCAAAGTAGGAAAAAAAGTTTAATTGCTACAATAAATGAACTAACATGATAAAGAGTCTCAAAAAAAGGGCACAAACTAATTGCAATGGCATGTGCAACCCATGCTTTCTAAATGCAATAATGCATAGGCTTCACATATTACTAAAATAATAGTGCATGCACCTCACTCACCGATAGACCTTGTTAGAAACTTATCAATGAACTTAAGTCTGTAGGTGGTGCAACCCCATGCTCTCATAATCAACAAACTAGATAATTATTAAACGTGTAAAATTACTGGATTGGTCTTATAAAAAAAGGTTAAATTTCTACTAAAGTTTATTGACTAGTCTATGGGTAAGAATCCATTTAACATCATTAATAGCTATGCAGAAGGAAAATGGTATTGCACAACAAAAACATTTCTAAATCACACAAAGGAAAAGAAAAAAATATGCAATAAAGTCAAAACTTTTAGTACAAACTTAATTATTTGTTAAAAATTGCTCAAGCAAATTGCTTAACCTTAAAGTTTATTTATATATAATATGATTACAATCAATTTACCTAATGAAATTAATCAAATATCATCTTAAAATTATTTTAGAATTAGAACATATAATTTCCTAATGTATACAAACTATTTTCCTAATATAACTTTAAACTTAATGTAATAGCTTGCTTAAAATTGATGAATTTAGCTAAAAGGTCTTTTTAATGCCCCTTATCAAATCCATACACTAAATCTTTAAGCAAATATTCCCAGGTAATACAATCCCTACCTCTTCCTATTAGGTAATGTTACTACCATAGATATGTTTTTCCTTCCCAATTTGTTAGTATAAGCTTAAGCCTTTGCCAGTATCCTCTTAAGCAAAGAAAAATTAATCACACTTGCTTATCCATTACCTAAAACCTTATCTATCAAATTTAAGGAAATAAATGTAAAGGTCATATATAAGATTGAATTCCTAGTTAAATCCTTTTAAATCTTTGTCAGTTGCTACTATTCTAAAGATGTAAATTCATTTGTGCCTAGTTTCTTATGAAATTAGAAATGCTTGGCTAATTGTTGCAAGACCTCATCCTAAGCTTGAAATTGGGGTTAAAGGCTATTCTTCTATTCCATCATTATGCTTAACTATACTTCCATGATTTGTTGTTGACTTCAAAGTTAAGTGTAATTTTCAGTTACTCTCTTCTTGTTGGCATTCATTTGAGCCTCCATCTCTTTGTGATTGACTACATTGTTGCATTTATTTATTTTTTTGTGGGACTGCAGATATCTAGTAGCAACATTAGGATCTAACTAATCCTAAGTTAAGTTAAGTTAAACCTTAATATAGGGCAAAAGCTTTCCTAATGCTTATTTTTTCCATACAAAAAGTTCGAACCTAGGATTTTATTTAAAAGATATTGAGCTTCAATTACTTGAATTAACAAGTATCGATAATTTGTCATATTTATTATATAATCATACATTTACTTTTGTAAATAATAATTTTTCAATATATATTATGTTATACTAAATAAAAATACATAAAATCATTTGATTTTTATCACTGGTATAACACTTCTCATAAATTCTCTACAAGTTGAATTTGTAGTTAAATGAAAAATCTTTAACCTAAAAGGTGGTATAACAAGGACAAAATAGAAAGTAAACAAACAAAAATTCTTATAATTTGTCTTATTCTTCATCAATGATTTATGAATCATACTTAAAGAAGAATTTACTTTAAAAAAGCTTTATATAAAAAGGTAATATCTATAAAGCATTCCTATTTTATAATAAAAATGATATATAATAAAAGATAATGTTCAATGTACTAAGCCATTTATCGGAATTTAAGTTTTAAATACAATAAATACTTTTACTATCATCGATTAGTTATTTAGGTTATAGACTTAATGCAATTATGTGGTTGTAAATATTTTAGAACAAATTTTCACTTTTTTATTTTTAGTAATTTAGCAGTGCCTTATAATAAAATATAACCATAAGTTTAAATTATTGAAGTCATATTTAATAAAAATATAATTGTACTTAAAAATGGTTGTTATAAAGATCATATTGGGAAATGATATTCAAACTTATTAATTTTTTCAAATATTTTTTTATGTTCCTAAAATTGATTAATTGAACTAATAAGGTGTTGGCTTAGTAATGGCAATAGGGAGGGTATAAGTGAAGGGCTAAGATTCCACCATCTCGATTACAAAATATTCTACCCTTCTTTGTCCCTATACTCATATAGGTACAATTTTCAATACTTATACCTATCCTAGTCAAATATCTAGATCCCTATATCAATCCTGATTTTTCTATTTTGTTTAAATAATGCATATTTATTTGTATCTTATTATAATTTTTTAATAAAAATTAAAAATATTCAATTATTTTTATCCTATTTATCCAATTATAATTTTTTAATATCTTATTATATTTACCATATTTATCATTATTTTATTATTTTTTATAAAATAATAGTTACTAAAAAATTTTAATAATACTAATATAATAAAGAATAACATAAAATCTTTTGTTAATGTTTATCTTTAAAAGTTTTTCATATTTAAATTAACTAATTATATATATAATTTTAGTTTTTCTTTTTATTACATATCAAATATATAAATAAATATATATTATTTAATTATATATATTATACAATATGGGTATAGGGAAGGTGAAATAGTATAATCCTCATATTTGTGTCCATACCTAATAAAATTTTCACAAAAATTTCCTTACTTGTATCCCTATCCATTTTCAAAGTCCCATATTTGCACCCAAGTGGATAAAAAAGTTAATGATACCTGTTGTGTATAGGTCAAATTATCATCTTTATATTGGCTCAGTAGAAAGTATGTTAACCAAGGTTTAAATCTCTGAA
This sequence comes from Sindora glabra, assembly GCA_020226215.1. Taxonomy (NCBI): domain Eukaryota; kingdom Viridiplantae; phylum Streptophyta; class Magnoliopsida; order Fabales; family Fabaceae; genus Sindora; species Sindora glabra. The sequence goes on from CM035227.1 coordinate 23,531,470, forward strand.
ATGACCTTTGTTAGAAGAAATAAAATTCGCTAATACTTTAATTTCCTAGATGAATACCTACCTATTATCTCACAAAAAAGTGATCAATTGAAAATTATAAGTAAAGTACTAATACATAAATTTATCAACTATATATATATAACCAAGTATAACTTATATTTATATTCAAATATAAGAGTTTAGTAGATATAATATATTGCATAATAAAAACATAAAAGGAAGTTGTAACTATGAATATAGGTATACTAATCATTCATTTTTGTTTCTAAGAGCAAAATTTTAGTGGTAATAAAATCAATTAAAAAAAAGAAACAAAGAAAGAACGCAAGTTAGTTGTCAAACACAAAAAATAAGGATTTTCTAAAAAATTTTAATTTGAAACTTTGTTAGTAACTTGCATGAAAGTATTAAAATAATATTAGACTTGAACTATGACATTAAAAAAAATCTACAAAATTAAAAATATAAAACTTAATCTCAATTTTATAATTTCTCTTAAAGAGTGAAATGTGATTTATTTTGCTTAAAAAACAAGTTAACATGTTATGTTTTAAAACTTTGACAAAATTTAAATTAATTATAGTAAATTTAATACAAAAAAATATATAATACTTGAAAATTGATAACAAAAAATATTCAAAAAACTTAAATTAAGATTAATTTTATTTTTTAAATTTTTTTATTATTTAAAATAATTTATAACAAAAATATATTGTAAAAAAATTAGGTCGGTACCATTTATTGTAATTTATTGTAATGAAGTACCCCAAGCGTATTTTCTTTTATTTAAATGCACCCGCAAATAGCAATTTACCATAGTATCCATGAGATAAAATGACATACTTAAAGTATATTTCGGGAATAAAAAAAGTACCGAAATAGAAACATCTCTTATCACATATTAAAATTAAAAAAATTTTAATTTTATAAAAATAAAAGAATAAAAACTTATAAAATTTAAAATTGGAGAATTTTTAACATTATAAAAATTACATTACTATAAAATTTTAATTATAAATAAGATTAATAAAAGTTCAATTTTTAGTTAAAATAAAAAAATAAATAAGAATTTAGAGGTACAAAACCTTTCATAGAATCATAAAATAGTATTTATCTTTTACCTCTCTTTTTTAAAAAATAATTATCTTGGATGAATTATTATAATATAAAAATTCAAATAATAACAAAGTTATGTTTTTGGAAAAAAAGAAAATGCAAATAAATATAAAAAAAAGCTAGAAAAAAATGAATTCATTTGTTTATTTATTTTGGATTTTTCGTTGATGTTACTGTTTGAAGATGAAATTGTAATGTGCTCTTCTTTTATAGTTTAATTATTAATAAAATTTAATTTATCTTTTTATTCTAGGTTTGTTATTAATATTACCATTTGGAGGCCAAAGAGTAACGTGTTACTTTCTGGAAGCGAAATAGTAATATGCTCTTCTTTAAAAATTTAGTTATTAATAAGACTTAATATTTTTTATTATTTAAGATTTTTAATTGATGTTATTGTCTATCTGGAGATCAGATAATAACATACATTTCTTAGACAGTTTGATTATCAATGAGACCTAATTTATTAATTCATTTTAGGTTTTTAATCAATGTTATTATGTCTAGAGATAAAATAGTAACATCTTCTTCTTTAGTAGTTTAGTTATTAATAAGACTTGATTTATCTTTTTATTTTAAACTTTTTATCGATAGTACTATTTGAAAATCAAACAATGCGCAAACAGTATACTCTTTTTTGACAATTTGATTATTTATGATACTTGATATTTCATATTATTTAGGATTTTTTATCGAAGTTACTATCTGACGACCAAATAATTATATTATTATTTAAAGACCAAATAGTAATATGCTCTTCTTTGAAAGTTTAATTGTTAATGAGATTTAATATTTTTTATTATTTAAAATTTTTAATTAATGTTACTGAATGTTACTGTTTACTGGATGTTACTGTTTGGAGATCAAACAGTAATATCCAGATAGTAAAATACACTTCTTAAGTAATTTGGTTATTAATGAGACCTAATTTATATATTTATTTTAAGTTTCTAATCGATGTTATTATTTGGAGACGAAACAATAACATGTTCTTCGTTGATAGTTTAGTTGTTAATGAGACTTGATATTTCATATTATTTAAGATTTTTAGTTGATATTACTATTTAGAGACAAAACAGTAACATACTTTTCTTTAAAAATTTGATTATTAATAAAATTTGATATTTTCTATTATTTAAAATTTTTTGTTAATGTTACTGTTTGAAAATCAAACAATAACATCCAAATAATAATATACACTTCTTAGGTAGTTTAGTTGTTAATGAGATCTAATTGTTCATTTAATTTAAATTTTTAATCAATATTACTATTTAAAGGTTAAACAGTAATATGTTACTATCTGAAGATAAAATAGTAATATATTCTTCTTTAACAGTTTAGTTGTTAATGGGATTTGATTTATCCTTTTATTTTTTATTTTTTATTGATGTTAGTATTTCGAGACTAAACAGTAATATGTTACTATCTGAAGATAAAATAGGAATATATTCTTCTTTAACAGTTTAGTTGTTAATGAAATTTGATTTATCCTTTTATTTTTTATTTTTGGTTGATGTTATTATTTCGAGACTAAATAGTAACATATTATTATCTAAAGATGAAATAGTGACATATTATTTTTTAGCAATTTGATTGTTAATAAGACTTGTTATTTCATATTATGTAATGTTTTTTATCGATATTACTATTTGATGTCTCCAAATAGTAACATACTTTTCTTTGATAGTTTGATTGTTAATAAGACTTGATTTATTCTTTCATTTTAATTTTTAATTTATGTTACTATTTAAAAATCAAATAATAACATGTTATTCTTTAGTAGTTTTATTGTTAATGAGAATATATTTATCTTATTATTTTGAATTTTTTGTTGATATTATTATTTGAAGACGAAATAGTAACATGCTCTTTTTTAACAGTTTAGTTATTAATGGGACTTAATTTATCCTTTCATTTTAGGTTTTTAGTTGACGTTACTGTTTGAAGACCAAAAAGTAATATGTTACTGTTTGAAAATTAAACAGTAACATACTCTTTTTTTATAGTTTAATTATTTATAAAACTTGATATTTCATTTTATTTAAGATTTTTTATTGATGTTACTATTTAGTATCTCCAAACAGTAATATATTCTTCTTTAGTAATTTGGTTATTAATGAAACTTAATTTATCTTTTTAGTTTGAATTTTTTGTTAATATTACTATTTAGAGATCAAACAATAACATATTACTATTTAGTTTTTAAATAGTAATATATTATTCTTTGACAGTTTTATTGTTAAGAAAGTTATTATGATACTATTAGACACTAAAAGAATTGATGAGTAAAAGTTTAATGTGAATGTATTTGTTAATGAGAATATATTTGTCTCATTATTTTGAATTTTTCGTTAATGTTATTATTTGGAGACAAAATAGTAACATTCTCTTTTTTAACAGTTTAATTGTTAATGGGACTTAATTTATCCTTTCATTTTAGGTTTTTAGTTGACGTTACTATTTGGAGATCAAAGAGTAATATGTTACTATTCAGAAACTAGACACTAGCATACTCTTTTTTTACAGTTTAGTTATTTATAAGACTTAATATTTCATATTATTTGAGATTTTTGGTCGATGTTACTGTTTAGTATCTCCAAATAATAACATATTCTTCTTTGGCAGTTTGGTTGTTAATGAGACGTAATTTTTTTTATTTTAAATTTTTTGTTAATGTTACTATTTAGAGACCAAACAGTAACATATTATTATGATAAAGTTATTATGATACTATTAGACACTAAAAGAATTGAAGAGTAAAAGTTTAATGTGAGATTCGAATGAATTTGAATTGAGAAAATGAGGTCAAAGTTGGCAAAATAAATAAAAAATAAAAAATTGAGAACATTTATTAAAAAAGGCCTTTTTTTGCTAGCTAAAGTAGCCATGCATGTAGATCTCAAAAAATTAAATGAAATCAACATATAATTTGCTCCAATCAGACAACTAAGCATAAAGTTATGATCATCCAAAATTTTAAAATTAATTTATACGTTTTCAATCAGGTGGACCCCATTGAAATTACATTTTCTTATTTTATGTTAAAAGATGTAAGAAAACGAATGAAAATAAGTGGTCATATGTAAAAATTGATTGATTAATCATGAAATTATATCTTTTTGAAATTTCTAATTTATGATCATATTTTATAAATTAAAAAAGGATATTTTGAAAATGTAATAATAATAATAATTCATAAAATTGGTACTTTTTTGAAACAAAGAGCAACACCATCACCTATTTAAAAGAAAGTTCGAGAAGTAATACTTCAATATAATTTACTGTATATTGCATTATATTTATATTATTTAATGATATTAATATTTGTGTTATAAATAACTTGAATGGAGATTGAAAAAAGAAACTTTCAATGGAGTAGATTAAAAAAAAAAAATAGTTTGTACACTAAAAATTTTTGTTAAAGTATCAATTAATGTATATTTAATTTAATTTGAAGTATATTTCTTAAAAATTAATATAAAAAATATCGATAATTATTTTTGGTAAACAAATTGGGCTAAAGCTCTACCCCCAAAAAAATGAAACTACAAATTCACTACTCTAAAGATAGAAACCTTAATCATATCACCTACTAAAAGGAAAGCTAAACCCTTAAACAAGAATGGTCAAAGTTAAACTCTGGTTAATGCTAACAGACGCTGGCCAATCAACCCATTTGTTACCCTTCCTAGATGTATGATAAATCGAGGTAGACTAATTATTCTGAATGAGTCTTTGACAACTAAGAATTACAAAATGGTATTTAAGAAAGTTTGCCATACTCAAACCAGCGAGAAGATTAGCTAATTGCTTAAAGTCTGTCTCCAAAATAACCTTCTTGAATCCATAATCCCAAGCCAACTGCAAACCATGAAATGCACCCCAAATTTCTGCCAACGGTGAAGAACAATTACTTAAGTTTCTAGTAAATCCACCAAGCCATCTTCATGTAGCATCTCTAGTTAAACCTTCACAACCTGCTAAACCCGGGTTGGACTTAGCTACCCTATTTCTATCCGCCTTTACCCAATCATCCTTGGGAGGAATCCAGGAAATATCAACCATTTGTCTTTGAGTTTCATTGGCCATCACCGTATCAAACGCAAGTTTCACCCCATGACCATATCTCCGCATAAAAATACTAGGATCAGCAGGAACATTTCATGCTACTTTGGAAAACCAAATTATTTCTACATCTCCAAAGCCACCACAATGCACAACTCCAGACAGTACTCCACTCTTCTTCCTGATTAGAATCTAACTGATTCATTAAATTTAAAGAGAACCACTCCATTTCTTCCAGACCAAAGAAAAAGGCTCTCCTCCTATTGTCAAGCTGCCTAAACCGAACTGATTTTGCAAAAGCACAATCCCCAAAAACATGCATAATATTTTCTTCAAAATCATGATGGTTCGGGCACGCAGCAACACCAAAGCCTCATGAGCTTCTGTCTTTATTTGTCATTTAGGCATGATGAGCACACTTTCAAACATGCAATGTAAGCTGACCAAGAATTTGCAACTTCCAAATTCTCTTCCAAATTAGGTTCGTCTTGTAAATCATACAGACTCAGACGCTCAAATATGGATTTGATATTGAAATTACCAGAAGGGTTAAATCTCCATAAAATCTTGTTTGGCCCCAGATCAGAACAAGGAGGGGAGTACGATGCCAGCTCCAAAAGCGTGCCCTGACTCATCAACACCTTAAGAGCATCCCAATTCCAGTCGCCATTTCCCGTGGTAAAATCTGCCACTTTTGCTTGTTTAATATGGTCTGGAATGCCATTATTGACCATCTATATAAGCGAACCAGAATCCAGCCAGCAATCAGTCTAAAAACCAATGTTTTTTCCATCGTTAATCTGTTTCGCCACACCTTGAAGCGTCTTGGGCCAAACATGAACCAGGTCCTTCTAGATGTATGAGTCAGAAGCTTTAACTGAAACATGAGAAAGCCAGTCTTCACTATGACAATAATTATCTTTCATAATTTGAAACCAAAGAGAATTCTCTCCTGAATGAGCTTCCAAACAATTTTCATGAGGCAAGCTGAATTCATCTTTTTTAGATTCTGAAAGCCAAGTCCATCCCATTCCTTTGGTTGACATAATACTTCCCAAGAAATAGTGTGGAGTTTTCTGTCATAAGCTTCCTGTCCCCAGACAAAACTATGCTGAATTTTCTTTACTTCTTCCAAAGTGATATTCGGGATATAGCTTTACTTTTCATTGTGAAAGTTGGGATATTACTCTACACTGACTGAGCTAGAACCACTCTTCCTACCATTGATAAGCATTTCAGCTTCCACCTCGAAAGTTTGTCTTGGATTTTTTTCACAAGATAGGAGTAGGTATTCGGATTAACTCTTTTATGGAGGATGACCGGGACTCCTAGGTGGAGACCTAGATCCTAGGAGACTGAGGATCCACATCTACTAGCAATAGTCTTCAGAGTCCCAGCGAGGACATTCCCGGAGAAGTACATGCTAGTTTCAGCTTGGTTAACCTTCTAACTTGACATTTTAGAAAATCGCTCAATACAAGAGACGATTACATCAATTTGCTGAACAGTAGCCTCTCCAAAGTGAAGGAGGTCATACCAACTCCATTTCTACTGGCTTTAGGTGGATTCCAAGATTTTTTATCCGCCTCCTCACAAATAATATGTGGAAGCTTATCCAAGCAAAAAGAACAAAAATATATGGAGAGAGAGGATCACTTTATTTGACACCTCTAAAAGAAAGAAACTCCTCAATTTTGCTATCAATATAAGACATTAAATGAAGGAAATGTTATGCAAGGCATAATTAATTCAATCAAGTTAGCATTCCTTTTAATTTGCTCAAGAACTTCTCAAGTAAAATTCTAATTGAAGCGGTCATAAACCTTCTTCAAGTCTACTTTAATGGTAAAGAAATCCATCCATCCTCACATTTTTCTCATAGAATGGAGAAGCTTCTGCTCAATAAAAAAAATATTGATAAATTTTAAATAAGTAAATCTAATTTTATTATTTAAATATTTTAATTAAAAATAAAACATGCATTATATTTATACTATTCATCAATGTATTAAAGATTTTAAAATATTTAAAATTTTATAGTAAAATAAAATAAAATAAAATATATTATATTATATTTATACTATCTAGTGATATTATCATGTAATTTGTAAACCAAAAAGTGGGCACATAAAATGAAAAATATGCAATTGAGTAAATAAAAGGAAAATAAATAGAACTTTTTTAATGTATTCCTTTACAAAATCTATATTGATGTGTGTCTAATTTGGAATTTAACATTTAAAAAGTTGATGTCATGCAAACGTTGACAAAATTTAAATAAATAAATTTGATTTAAATTTTTACATATTATTATTAAAAATAAAATATGTAATTAATTCATTAAATTTGCATTTTTATATTAATATTTTAACTTATTTAAAATATTTTAAAAATATAATATAATATAAAATTTATGTTATTTAGTGATATAATCATCTGAACTGTAGACAATATGAGTAAATATGGAAAAGAAAAATAAGTAATTGAATAGATAAAGGAAAGAGAAATAATGTGTGCATTATAAGGTCTTGACAAAATTCTAATTTATATATGTTCAATTTGATATGTATCATTCAAAAATTGATTTCAATAAAATATTCATAAATTTTCAATAAATAAATTTAATTATAATTTCAAGTATTTTTACTAAAAATAAAACGTATAATTAATTCACACAATTACTATTTTTATTAAAATTTTAACTTATTTAAAATATTTTTATAATAAAATATATTATGTTGTATTCATATTATTTAGTCATATTAACATTTAAATTATAACCGACAAAAGTGAACATATAAAAAGAAAAACTTGAAATAAAGCTGATTAAAGGAAGTGAAACAATGTTTGACTTATAAAGTCTTAATAAAATCCTAAACGAAATGTCTTGAACTTGAAATATAATACTAAAAATTTGATGTCACGCAAAAGTTGGCAAATTTTAAATAAAAGAATTTTATTTTATTTTTATATTTACTAAAAGTAGAATATGTAATTAATTCATTTAATTTGTACTTTTTACGTTAAAATTTTAATGTACTTAAAATATTTTTATAATAAAATTAAAAATATTATATTATATTATATTTAAACTATTTAGCAATATAATTGTACGAGTTGTAAATACCAAAAGTGAATTAAAAAAAGGAAAAAATGCAATTGAGTAGATAAAAAAAATAATACCTTAGTTATAAAGTAATAAGGGTTAAAATGTAATATGCATTTAATTAACTTAATTGAATTTGACTTTTTGTAATATTTTTCTAATAAAAAATATATTATGATTTATCTATACAATCCTGTGATATTGGGATATTGATGTCAATGTTGTAATTAATATGAATAAATGAGAAGAAAATGCAATTGAGTAAGTAAAAGAAAAAGAAAACAATAAGTGAGCAATAAAGCTTTGAAAAAATTTCAATTACTTAAAAATTAATATTATAGACAAATTTTAAATAAATAATTAGATTTTAATTTTCATATTCTTTGTTAAAAATAAATAATTATGTAACTCAATTATAATTTTCTGTATTAAAGTTATAATTTATTTAAAATATTTTTATAGTAAATATAAAATATATTATTTTACGAGTATAATACTTAGTACTAATAGTGTCCGAATTGTAAACAATAAGAGAAAAATATATATATAATGAAACAAATTAAAAAACAAAGCATAAGTTAAAAATTAACAAGGGTTTAAAAAAAAGTAGTAATAAAAATATGCATGAGGGAAAGAAAAAGGGAATGATGAGACATAGTAAGGAAATAACATGCTTTAACAAATAAAATAAATATTTTCTAAGTATATAAAAAAATTTGGCACATAGTAATAAAATAAAAAAAATAACGGAATCAAGAAAAAAAGTAAATAAATAAATAAATAGATGATTTCTTTGAAAAAAGTTTATTACAATATGCAAATCTCACATAACACTTGTAAATCATAAGGTTGCAGAGTAAGAGCGAGAAAAATGAGCTCTATCAACAATATTTAACTCTACTTTTACAAAAAGAACGACCGAAGTTGAAGACTGCCTGCTAATTTGGCATCAAAGTCTTATAGAATTAATTATATTTTATTTTAATAAAAATTTTCAATTTATTTACGAATAATTTAATAATTATATTAAAATTTATAATTCCAATTTATTTATAAATAAATTTTCTTATTTGAAATATATTAAAAATATATAAAATTCAATTAAAAATTAAATTCAACATATCAAAGTAAATATATTATTAAAAAAAGTGTAAACTTTCAATATAATTTACGTTAGGTCAAATGAAATTTTATAAATTTAATAAAATTTTTATATATCAAATCAAATAAAATAAATTCCAATGAATTCTTACTTTATTAAATTTTCTAATAACATAGATATAATTAAAAGTATAATTATAAATGAAATAAAATCACTTTTATTTAAAGTAAGCATCATTCAAAAAAAGTTCATTTATATATAAAATAAAATTTTATTTTTATTCATGCCAATAAATGAAATAATATAAAGATAAAAAATATCCATGCCATACATGTTGCCACCTCTCGAATCCGAATAAGAAATGTACTGATATGCTAATTATACATCCGATCAATGTCTTAAAAATTACTAAATGCAGATCCCTTGATTGATGTTACTTTTCATATTGCCTTAAAAACGAATGGTTTTGCTCCCATACAGAATAATACGAGAAAAAAGGTCACTATAGATAGCCATATGTAGTAACAGAGGAATAAATGCAGAGCCTAAGTAACCATACAAAATACCTGAAAATTAGTTTAGGTCAATCCTACCATCTAAACACTGCATACCTATGTAGGATATTACTACTACAATAGAAACACTACAAAAATCAAATTCAAAGGCTCAAAATCATCAGACTATTAACTCTTAGGTGAAGCTTTAGCTATACCACCCTGTTGAACAGCCTGCACGGGTGCTCCATCTGTGGAGCCGCGCAGAGTACCACCTGCATTACCATCACTTGAATATGCTGGAGGCTGACCAAAACCAGCAGCATAAGTGTTGATATATGATGAAGATGCCTGACCGTAACCAGGCTGACCAGCTGGGGGGGTACCATATGCAGGGAGCTGACCATAACCATACGGTCCATACCCAGATGGAGGTGCTCTATTGGGACCAGATTCAGGTTGAGCATAACCAGATGAAGGGGCTTGGGAAGGCGGATAACCTGGTTGACCATAGCCTCCTGCCATGCTAGGGGACTGCATGGATTGACCATAAACAGGAGTATTACCACCAGTCTTTTGAGATTGGGGGGCTCCGTAACCAGTTCCATATCCTTGTGGTTGACTCCCATAAGCTGCTTGGAAGTTGGGGGCACCCCGTAACCTGCTTGACCAGTTCCCTGAGGTGGATAGTTCGGGCTAGGCTGTGGGTTCGTGCCATAACCTTGCTGGCCAGGCTGAACAGGGGGAGGAGCTTGGGTTGAATCACCCTGAGATCCATAGCTGGGGGTGTGACCCTCTTGGGTTGGGTTACTTCCACTACCATAAGTGGGACCTGAGCTGTACCCGTGTTGCTGATCATATGTTTGAGGTTGACCATACCCTGACTGAGAAGTATGATATCCACCATAGCTATCCTGAGGATAACCCTGTCCAGGTTGGTTATAACCAGAAGGCGGTGGCTGACTGTAGCTGTAAGCAGACCCATCAGCCGCAGGTGCAGGAGCCCCAGGATTTTGTTGTTGACTGTAGTAATCATAACCACTGCCCTGTGTAGAATGCTGGCCAGGTGGCACAGAGGACTGGTCCCAATTAGTGGAATATCCACCAGATGGCTGGGGAGGATAGCCTGGGTATGATGGCTGAGGCATGCTATACTGGGCTGGTGGCCCAGAGTATGCTCCTGGCTGCCCATAGCCATAGCTGGGTTGCTGCATAGGAGCACCAGGGGGAACCCAGCTAGAATGAGGTCGTGCTTGGTAACCTTGCTGTGGATAACTACCAGACATTGAGGGATTTCTAAGACGATTCTGCAGGAAAACAATAATATTTGCATATAAAACAAGTGAACCTACCCAAGATGCCATGACATACAAATATATAGAGTGACAGGTGCAGATGCAGAGAGACAAGTAAGACTGTAACCACCAACATTTGAAAGCAACCACTAGAGAACAAAAGATAAAGGAATATATGTCTAGTCCAGGAATAACTGATACGATACAACATTAGAAAGAAGTATAATTGCCTAGAGAACACAAGATAAAGGAATATATCTGAAATACAGGAATAACTGATTCCATACAGCAATGGAAAGGTATAAATGCCTACATACCCGTACTGGTTCTGATATAACTGAGTTACTCCAGCAGAAGCACAATCTCTCCCTACTCGGAATGAAAGAGTACAAAAACACAATCCATAGTACACATACAATTTTATTGTCCCAAAAAAGTCAATTCACCATTTAGTATCTCAAAAGATGGAGTGAATAATTGCAATTTATGCATTGTTCAGTCATTTACAGTAATCTACAAGCTGTGTTTGGTTCACCACATATATTCCAACACAATGCTATACTATACACTGTACAAGTATGACCAACCGTGAAACCATAATTTTTAACTATAGACTTTTCCCTACTATGTCCACAATAAAATCAAGCGTCCCCTCAACCTTAAGACAAACCCAACCCAAGCAGTCAAATTCAACAATATTCAATATTGAATACATCAAATGGAAGCACATAAACCAAAGAATATTTGGATTGAAAAGCAATAAAAGAAGGAAAAAAAAGAAAGAGCACAAAAATTTTCGGAGAGTAAATGCAAGAATTTTAACTGTATTCTTATGTCCTTGTAATAATTCAAGAAAATATGAAAAGAAAGAACCCTGACAATGAGGAGGCTCAACCCAAGCGAGTCTTTCAGAAAGGGATCATGCTACAATGCCACACAAAATATAGAAACATTTAAACATAATGCAACAAATATAAGAATACTCCTGACAAAACTAAAAAATAACACATGACAGAATTGTTAGTTAGAAAAACCCAGGATATTGAAAGGATGTGAATTATATGATACATAATAATTTTAACTAAGCTTTGTGGATTCTACATTATTATGCCAAAGGAAAATCTAGCACAATACACAAGCCACATGGGCACAGTGTGTTTAAGCATATAATGGATCTTTTGAGCAGTGACTCAAATAAAGGTAAAATTGACATTGTTAAGCAATTCAATAAAATAGTTAAATATCCAGCCAATGACACTTGAAGAGAGATTCAAAGGAGACCACTGCCCTTACAAGAAGTAACAAATTGGAGATGTAGAACCATACCAGGATAAGCTGAGGGAACACCAACAACAGAATTCCTTGTTGGTGTCACCAATGGTCAACCACATACTAACCCTACAATAGTCCCAATATCAACATCAGTCATAGGATTCACAATTAATAAATATATTTGATGGCTGAACAGGCTATTATCTGGATGAGTAACGTTTGGAGCAAAATATACTGACATAATTAAGGGGGCCCTCAAGTTCCAACCAAATTGTTTAAACCACTTGAAAGATGTGAAAAACCTGGCACAATATGAGTTCTAAGCTACAAATTGATACAAAATCAATCCTTGCAAGTGCTTGGGCAAGTGCTTGGTATCCCAAACGAAAATCTTAATCCAAATTACTAATTAGTAAATATGCCCATTGCCCTCCTCAAACAACTTATGAATCTCTGAATAGAGGAATTAACTACAGATTTGTCAATATTATTCATGGAAAACTACAGATGTGTCAATTTTCTTATAGAAGACATATGTCAATTTCATTCATGGAAAAATACATAATCCATGTAGTTAGCAACAAAAAAATCCCTGCAAATTCAAAAGTTCGGGATTTACAGGTAGAGCTTAGACTACATAGATACCCCAATGAAGATCAGTATTTGTCAGTGTCAGTTCCAGGCCATACAGCAGGCTCAGCCCCTGCATTGGATCCCACTTGACAAGGTAACTACTCTAAACAGTAGAGACCAAATCCAAAAGCAGCATTACAAAATTGCATCGTATTAATTTGTCTTCTATTTTAGAGGTATATACCCAGAGAACAGTCTTCAAATCTGGAGCCACAGCAATGAAGAAAGCGCCAGGAAACAGAGGAAGGATGTGAACCTATGCAATCTCCTATATCCAGTAAGATGGTAACAGAAACAGAACATAGGTGTATTTTATTTAAATAACACTAGCCAGTGACACCAATATTTTAATTGCGGAATGAGCAACATCCCTCACACCAATATTCAAAAAAGATAGAACTATGTTCAATGGACTTGGATATTAATAGACAAAGAATACACAAGCAATTTACTAATAACAAAACACAACAAGGCACCATATCAAATAAGGATTAACAAAGTGAACTCAAAGGAAAAGCAACAAGCCTAATAACATCAATGTCATCTATATCATCTTAGTTTAACCAAAGTTAATAGCAGTACTTCTAGTTCTGCAACAAAACCACAACCAAAACCCACTGCATATAGCAGTAATGCCTATAATTATATAATGACAAGATCTTGTCAGAAGACATGAGCAAACACCACCAGTGCAAAGGCTTATTGATATTGTACTTAAAATCAGAACAGGATCCATTGAACAATGAAAAATCAAAGGCATTAAGTCCAAATATAGACATGTCTAACTTAATCGAAGTAAACATTTGAAAACACTACTGAGCATATTAGCATGGGAAACAGTCAAATGCACTTATCCATATCTCGTAACTATAATGACTCAGCACAAGGCAGGCGACAAGCTAGCCAAGGCCAAATCCAAAAACAGATGAACACTGAACATACCTCACTGATGACTTGATCAACCAGCTGTTTTGCAGCCTCAATTTGCTCACTGGTCCCATCAATCTGTAACGTTCTCTCAGCTGATGTGTCTCCTGGAGGAAGATGTAAAGGTATCACCTGGAAAAAGCATAATATACATCAAACAAAATAAATATACATGGAATTCCAGAACTTGGGTTCCTGTAGTCTCCATGAGCGACCTTTTACATGGAGACAACCACATGGCAACTGATGCTAGCTAGAACTCTGGATTGATCATTTAATAATCAAAGCATAAAGAACAAAATAATATACTAAATGTGACTATATAGCAAACCTGAATCCGTGCTCCAGACTGAGCTTGCATATTCTTTATTGTTTCTCCTCCTTTACCAATTATAAGCCCAACCTGAAGGTGAATAGGGTAAATTCAGCCCTAAAATTTTTAAAAAACGAAAAAAAAAAGGAAAAAAAATCCATTATAAAGGGAAACTACAAACATGAATTATTATATATCCCACTGTACACCTTATTATTTGGAATTTGCATCACAAATTGCTCAGAACCTCCAGTTTGCCCAGTCAGTCGCCTACCGACAATGCCAGAACCTCCAGCATCAGCCTGGAATACAAATAAGCGATATTAACATGTTACTAGCACTAAGACATCATTTGAAACTTTTTCTTAAGGAATCCTTGAGATTGTAAATACAAATCTGCAAATATCCCTTCCTTCCATGTGTAATATCTCAAGTCACCGGTCCGAAAATCACCGTTTCAGAGAACAAAACCAACCAATGAGACACTAACAACACTCTAAACCCTGATCTATTACCATGATCTTGATTAAAAGTTAAGAAATATAGCACTTGTTAGTAACACATCGGAAGACCAACAATGGAATGAAGCAGCAAAAAAGCAATACCTCAGCAAGAACTTCATTTATCAGCCGCTCAGCGGTAGCAATTTGGCCAGGAGTACCCATAAGCTCTACCATTCTAGTGGGAGAATTGAGATCAGCATCCATATCACGGGTAACTTGGATCTTAGCTCCAGACTGTGTTTGAAGATATTTGATGGTCTCCCCGCCTTTACCAATAATTACACCGACCCTGCCATTAGGTATATCCATCTTTTTGCTAGAACCCTGATACGCATATGAAACGGGAGCACTAGAAGGAGCCAAGTATTGAGGCTTCGGATCTAGGCTCATCGAAATTACAGTCATTATCAGTGGATTAATAAAGTTGAACAACGAAGGACAGGAACAAACCAAATTATATATATATATATATATATAATAAATGTTAATTTTAAGTGTCCAATAGCAAAAGGAGGTTAGAGCAAAACCCTCACCAAGGGAATCAAACCCTGAAGCACCATTGTCAACTTTTGGTCGCTTGGCATCGAATCCACCAGCCCCACTGCTAACATTGTTTAACAGACGAGCCGCGACCTCCTGAGCACGCTGCTTGGCCAGCTCAATCCCACTCGGGGGTGGAGGGACGCTGTTGTAGGAAGGAGGCGGTGCATGAGCACCATCGGCAGATGGAGAAGCGATGGGAGCCGAAAAGCCGGTAGGTCTGTAAGTGACCGATGAGTCTTCGTACTTGCGCTTATGGGGCGCGGTCTCCGTGCCAGATGAATAATAAGCTTCTTCCGCCATGGTATCGCAGAGAAAGAATGGAAGAAACCCTAGAAAGTTATTTAGCTGAGTACCGAGGCGGATCTTGACTTTATATTCATCGTGTCCGATAGATATTTGGTGGGCAGGGTAAATCCGATGTCTGATATTTGTGGAAATAAACTGCTTTCTCATTTTTATTTTACCGCTAATAAGCATTTGGAGGAAAAGGAAAAAAGAAAAAGGATGAGAGATGTGAGGGATTCTATCCGAATGAATAGAAATAGGAAGAAAAGGAAAAAAAATTGTGGAATTAATATATAGGAGAAGAAATTTTAAAATATTTATATGTGGAATTAATGTAAATTATAAATTATAATTTTTTCTTTTTTTTCATCCATATAAGTAAAAAAAATATTTTAAATTTCAAAATTTTTCCACTCATTTTTTCTTTCTTCTCATCCAAGTATAAGGGATAATAACTAATAAGCAATGAAAATCTGTAAAATGTTTAGGCAAAAAATTTATTTGTCTAAAAAAAGACTTAGTGTATTGTCTTTTTTAAAAAATTGACTTCATTACATTTGATATATTTTATTTTTAAAATTTAAAATTATGCATATTCATCCCTTTGAAATATTCCAACCATTGCAAAATGTAATCACATTCTTTTGGCTTACCTTCAACTTCTTTTCTAATATCATCTCTTATAGATAAAGCATTATTTTTTATATTTTTATATTAAATATTGTAATATAGAAATACATTAAAAGGAAAGAATAATTTTATTCTTAAAAACATACATAATTATAGATAAAATTATAAAAAAATAATTTTACAATCACAAGAAATAATATTAAAAAATTATGATTAAAAAACCTGATACTATTACATTTTATATTAGTAAAAATACTTCATGAATGATTTCATATATTTTATAAAAGTATTGAGTATCAAATATGATTAGGTCCAAGCCATAACTATGATGCCTTACTTAAAAGGATGTATGTCACAACCTTAAATACATGGCTTACAAACAAATGTTGAATGATAAAGATTGCTACTTAGTAGGAATGGATAACTTGCAATAATTAATATTCTATTTTTAACCTTTTAAAAAGTAAATATGAATAAAATACTTTAATTATCCCTTTAAAAATCAAAATTAAAATTTATTTATTTAATTTTATCAATATTTTATTGATATCAATTTTATAATTCAAATTAAATATAATATGATCAATTAAGAATTTATCAAAATTTCAATATGTTAAGTATTAATTTATTTTTATCAAAAGTATTTTAAATTGATATTTTTTTATTTTGCATTCCTTTTCCAAATATCAAAATGTAAATATAATATAAGCAAAGTTTTAAAGAGATCTCCTACCTTGTATTTAACAACTAACATAAACTCTTCCTTTCTTTTATTTAAATAATTGCCACTAAATTATTTTTGTTAGAAACAAATATGAGTAATTAGTATATCTATATTTATGATTGTAAGTTTTTAAGTTTTTATTATGCAAAATGTTTTATGCATAATGCTCAAATATTTATATTTATATTTATATATAAATGTATAAATTATACTTGGTTACGTTATATGGTTACTTAAATAGTTTATGAGCAATTAATACATTTAAAATTTCTAAATGGTAAATTTTAGCAACATTTAAAAAACATTTAAAGATTTTAATAAGTTTGTATTTGATATTTGATCTATCAATTAAATCTCTATAAGAATAATTTTTGTATAAGAGCAAATGTTTTTTCTATTATAACTTAGGTGGTTCAAATTATAATAATATTTTATCATATATTAAAACTATATATCAATATTATATATATTGTCAATCTATCTTCATTGGAAATAGATTTCATGTTGAAAATTTTAATGTGAGCTTTATATTATTTTATTAAATGGTAATTAATGTTTAAATTTTATTATGTAGATCTAAAATAAAATAACAATTGGGATCGGGTCTTATATGATATTATAGCTTAAATACGGATTCATTGGATATGAATCCTATGATGGATAGAATCCAAACTTAAACCAATTTACTTAAAATATTCCCTACCTCTAATAAATATCTTAGTTTAATTGTTCCATCAATGTGCAGACCTTGTTCTTTTTTTCTTAGAGAGAAAAGATGGATGATTATGATAGAGGAAGAATCAACTTTATAAAAATGTTTATCAAATAGGATTGTAGGGATCTAGAGAAAGATGAAGTTACTGATAAAGAGAAAAATAATTAGAGAATGAACAAATTAAAAAGTAAATAAAATCTCATATTCCAGGTATTTGATTACCTAATTTCTCTTTGACCCCCTTATTTTGTGTTTTTTAACTTCATCTACCTTATGTTATAATTCATAAGCAAGGTCTGCAAATTATCATAAATTAAAATTATTCTAACAATTAGTATCAAAGCTTAATTTGCCTTTGAATCATGACTGGTTGGTGGAATTTTATATGAAATTTGTTGAATCTCTCCTCTTCGCCAATTTTTAAAATGCAATTTACTTTTGTTGTATATATGAATATGCACAAGTATATATGTTTTTTGCATTTGCTACCCATCTTCTATTCTCCAATACATGGCCTTGTTATTAATGTGAATACATAACAAATAATAATTACTAGTTCTTATTTAGTTGAAACATAGTATTTTTGTTTTCTAAAACATAGGTAGTAAAAATTTGAATTAGGACGCATTTTCCATTCTTTTATAATTATGTTTTGTATACTTGTTTGTATGGTGCTCCTTTTAGGCAACTATATGTCATTATTTTAGGGTATCATATGTATATTTTTGCAAGCATATGATTACTAGGGAATTTATGAGCAAATTGGTGTAGGTGAATATTTATTTTTCATTTCACCATCCTTTTTATAGTGTACTTGCAAAGGCATACTTGTTATTATTTTTCGCATTATGTGCTATGTTTAGGTGCATTTTAATTTCACCATTTGGAAGGATATTCAACTTCTGTGTAATATGCATGTTGCATTTGGATTTTTTTATTAAAATTTAAGAACCAATTATAATTTGGGTTGGCATTAAACATCATAGGATGCGAAAGTCAAGATAAGGATTAAGTTAGTTATATAGGATAATAAGAATGGTTATAGAACCCAGAAAATGAAGAGATAATGCTCCTAAATTTTCAGAACTCACAAAACAATGTTGAAGATCTAAAAAAAATTATGAAGCTAATATAAGCAAACAATGCAATATTATTCTTACATGTTCAAATGTATTAACTTTTAAGGTTTAGTTGAATGATAGAATGAGATTTGCACATGCATAATGGCTAACTACGCACATCAAAGGTCCAAGTGGTAAACCAATCCTACATACAACATCATGTTACTACTTTTTTAACTAAAACCATTTTAAATAAAATTATATTTTGGCCTTTGAGAGCAAAACATGGAGTAAATTAAATGCTAGAAGTTACTTTCTTAAAACTTTGAAATCACAATTAGAAAATTTGAGATTTTGGTATGAGTGTTTAAAATTGATTTTTAATGTATTGTAGTAAAAATCCTAGAATTTATCAAAAACTAGGAAAAAAATAAAAACTATTCTGATGCATGTTTTGGTAAGAATTTTCAATAAGTTGGTAAGGAAATCACTTTTGGAATAATTTTGGACCAAACCCATGTTAAAAGGCATGAAAAATGGTTAAGAATAAGTTGAGTTAGCGTAGGTTACAACTAGGTCAGCTTGACTAGGGTTACAAACCCATTAGAGAAAGAAAGTAATGAATAGGGTCGTTAGTGTGTGGTGCATAGGCTGCCATGAGGGCATTTTTCGATGATGATGATTACATCATTGTACTCCACTCTTTAAGCACATAACTTTGAGTATTTTTTTAGAATTTTCTACAATAAAAAATTTTTAGATAATTTTTATCTAATTTATTTAGATATTTATTTGAAATAATTTTAGGCTAAAATTATTTCTAAGCAGGGGTGTCCATTTTCTTACCAACCGATACTAATCAAATCAAATCAAACTGAATAAAAAATAATAACTTAAATTAGTTTAAAATATACAAACCATTGCCTTCAGTTTGATTTTTAAAAAAAAAATTAGTTTTCCAGTCGAAATCGGATATATATTTATAAAAGTTGATTTTAGTTGAAATCGATTGACTTGTGTATATTTTGTATATATTTTCTGTATAGCAATATTGTATTGTTCTCTTAGCTTTACTTTGTAACTTTTTATTTAGTTTATCCTTTTATCTTACCCACGTGGCATGACTTCATTTTCTCACTTGCCAACCACCTCACTCATTCTCTTTCCCGACACCTACTCCGACTCTTTCATTCTCATCTTTTAATCTTCTAGATGTTTCCCTCTTTTCTCATCTTTATATCCATTAGTTTTTAAACCCAAAAAAAATACTTTGCTCGTTTATTTGCTCTAACACGGTGAACCTATTTCATAATTTTTTTTTGTGGCTCTATTTCTCTGATCTCATTTGGCTTTGTTTCTCTAATCTCATTCCATCTCTCTCCTTCTTTTTTTCCCTCTATGCTATTTAAACGTTGAAAATCATTAAAAATTTACCATTTTCTTAGCTAAAAGGTGTTTTTAAGCTTTTTTCTAATTTTATTTTTGTACTTTGAAGTCTACCCAAAATCTATTCTCATTTGTATAACTTTAAATATAAAATGCTTTAACCATTCTTTAAATTTTTTGTAAATTTACTTTTTTTAAGATTTACTATTTATCCTTAAGATTTGCTAATCTTTTTTCTAGCAAATATTTACCCGATATAATTTATTCAAACTGAATCGAAGTAATGTTGTTTCAATTTGATCGGTTATTATGCATATTTTGATTGACATTGAATGATAATTTTTACAATCCAAATTAATTCGGTCAGTTAAATTTTTCCTTCAAAATCAATTCTACCCAAGTCGTGATTAGCCTTATTCTTAAGTAATTCTTATATTGTTAGCTAATTATTGTAATTTTTATAATTTTTTTGGAAACTATTTGCATGATGTAATTTTTATATAATTATGTACTCACCTTTGTGGGACCAAAATTTTGTTGAAAAATAAAAAAAATATTGTAGAAATGTATAAGGGAAAGACTATATTAGTAGTATTAAATACCCTTTAGTATTATATTATTGATATAGTAAGTTAGCTATAATATAAGTGTAAAGTTAAATATTATATTCCTAGGATTTTAAATACCTTTTAATGTTAGATCTTAGCAGCATAATGGACTTTTATATCATATTATAAAGATTTAAGTGTCCTTTGACATTGGTTCTTATAATATGATACTGACTATGATTGTATAATGTAATTTTATGAGACAAGATTTACCATGATTAAGGTTTTGACGTATATCAAATGATTTTAATATTTCCTAAATTTAACATCCATGAGATAAAATTTTTAAAGACACTAAGTGGGGTAACTTGTAATTTATAGGACTTAATTTAGAAAATGCATCTAGTAATCTTATAGGTAGAACTCACTGTTAGTTTAAATTTAAGGGCAAAGTTAAAACATAAAAGTTTGTTTACACTCGAGTTAAGTTGGTCTAATGGTCATTTTAGACCAAACCATCTAACAAAGCATTCTTGAATTGATAAATGTTTGACCTATTTTTTTAAATAATGAAAATTTATGAATTTTTATTAAGCAAGAAAAGGTTACTAATTGAGAGAGTAGTCAATAATGAGGTTGGAAGGCTATTGAGATCTATTATGATTTTTATTAATTATTTTAGTTTAATGTGATAAAAATATAAAATTTTAGTGTTTTTTACTTAGATGCACTAAATACTTTCCATTAGATTTTATTCACTTCTCGAAAAGTGTCTTAAAATTAGAGATAGAGCTTTATTTGTATTTCATGATACACTAGAAAAATATAATATTTCGTAGAATTTTAACAGCAAAAATTTATTTTATTTTGCTATCAGGTTTCAGTAAATAAAACTTAATTTTAAGGTTTTTTTAAGTATATGTTTTTGATAGAGTTGTTTAGGAATTTTATAAAAATTCAAATTTCAAGGTTTAATCCTAAAGTCTTCTCTAAAACTTAATAAGAGTAATCCATTTAAAAATGTCTTAGGATAGTGGAAGACTATCAAAATTTTGTAAAATGTTAAAGTTAAAAATGAGTATAATTTTATGTTTAAAGGATACTAAATTGCATTTATGGATTCAACATCAAGTTAGTTAATAGTTAACAATTACTTTTAAAAGGAAAGCATAGTTTATCAAAAGTTCTCTTCTTTTGACATTATAAAACTCACTTATAGTCTAAAATAGCTCATTTTAGTATGATTCGTATTAGTCACAGAAGAGAGTAGCCTTCTTGATTAGTGATATGATACCAAGATAGTTTTCAAGAATGAGAGTTAGAAATTTCTATTTATATAATTATATCTCATTTTGTTGAGATTGTTAATCCTTCTCAAATATTAGAAGAATGGTGTAGATCAGTATATAATGAGTTCGAGTATTTTGATAATTCTAGATTTGTGTAACTATATCAATCATGGTTTGGATGTGTTAGTTAAGGCAAAACAATTAAATCAAATTTAATTGTAAGGCCTACAAATGAAAGTGTGATAAGCCCAAACAAAGCATATATAGTGGGTTCATAATACATATATCCTAAGGAAGTTTGGCTTCTCTCATTTTTTAGTACCAAAATTGTCCAACATGTTAGTATACTCTCATATTTGTTAATCCAAAATGATTAAATTTATTAAGCTGAAGTGTCTTCTAAGTGATAAAGATTATCCCTTTTGCGTAAATTATAGGTAACCTGCTATTGATTTAGGTCAGTGGTTTTAAATTGTAAATGGCTCTGTATCTGAGTGGTATAAATGATTACACATTGACTTTAAGAGGATTAGGAGATTACGTATGTACAATTTACTCATACTTGTTTTATTAATTGTCTAAGTCATCATAAAATTATAACTGAACATGTGTTAGAAGGCGTCATGTTGTGGAATTAATGTGCAGTCAATTGCAATAACCTTCATTAAAAAGCAAGACATATCATGTATTAATTCCTTATTAAGTTAATAGGTTAAAGTTTTTTAGCTTTAACTAGATCTATGTCACAACAATACTACTATTATAGTTTCTCTCTTAATAATGATAAAGTTACCCATATAAAGGAATTTAAATTGAAGTGCCTATTTGTGAGAGAAAAAATATATGAGTATATTGTTTAATTTCTATGAATCATATACTTATGGATCCATTAACCAAAGGTTTAGGGATAAATATAAAAGTATGATTATATGAATAATGTGAATTTGCCTAAACTTTTTTTAGTATTATAAATTAGCAAGAGTTTTGATAATATGAGCTCATTAATATCTTATAATATGTTTAAATGAAATACTCATAATAAGATACTCATATTTTTGCCATAAATTATGCATATTTTGGTTATAGTTGTGAATAAAGACATTTAAACTTTATCTTATTAATGGGTTGAGAATATTGATTCTTATTAGGAATTTTAAGTTGATGTTGGGACTATAATGTGGAAATTTACATTCAATTATATTAAAGTAATGTAAATCCCATTATACATGTTGTAGTTAATGATTTGGTCGTCAAGGTGTAGGCGTTCAACGTGTTTAATATTGATATCTTTTCGGATATAAAATTTATCATTATTGAGTGCTTATAATCTCAACTAAACCTATGGGTGAAATAATATGATTTTAATATTAATTCTTTTTAAGTGATTATTATTTATAAATTAATGTAGGCCTAAATCGGAGATTATTAGAAATTTCAATGCGGGTCTCACATTAATTTATTAAATGACAATTAATATTTAAATTTCATTATGTGAACCCAAAACAAAGTGACAATTAGGATCAAGTCTTGTAAGGTATTATTGCCTAAATATGGGTCTATTGGGTATTAATCCTATAATAGACAAAATCCATGATTCAACCTAATTTATTTAAAACCTACTTTTAGTATTTATCTTAGTTTAACTATCCTATCAATGTATAGATATTGTTCTTCTCTTCTTAAAAAGAAAATCGATCTCATAAGAATGTTCATCAAGTAGGATTGCAGGAATCAAGAGAAAGATGAATTTACTAATAAAGATGAGAACAATTAGAGAATGAAAGAATTTAATAACAAATAAAATCTCATATTCAAAGTATTTAATTATCAAATTCCTCTTTGACAACATATTTTGACTTTTTTTGACTTCAAATACCTCATGTTATAATCCATAGTCAAGGTCTAAGAATTATTATAGATTAAAATTATTTTAGCATTTCATAAATAGAAAGTAAAATAAATTATTAGAGTTTATATTTATTTAATTTCTATTTTGTTGTTATTATATTTTTTCCAAGTTGAAAATTTTCACTTAGTTAAAATAAGGGAGTTTATCTTTTTTTTTCTTTGATTTGAGTAATCTTAGAGAATTTCTTAATCATTCAAATAGATAAAAAGAAAATTCTCTCATAAACATTCTTCTTCCTTATTTTTACATTGGTGGTTATCTCTTATTGTCTTTATTTGTTGTTTTTAGCTTTCAGATATACTACACATATATTTAGATTATGTATATTGAACTAATAAAAAACTATCATTAAATAAAAGAAAATTAAAATTTTACCAAGCAATAAAAATATTTTATTTATTAATTTAATATGAAATTACATTATATTAAATGCAAATAAATTTTCCCTTTAATAGCAATTTTCTACTCAAAATTATTATCCTTAACATGGAATGTAAAGAAAGTAAGCTTGGCGTTTTTTTAAGTAGAACTTCAACTCACTTCCTTTGCAGAATAACATATCTCAGCCTCTTTAGGTCATTTCATAATAATCATTTTTTAGAGTAATAAATATAAAAAGGAGGAAACTTAATAATCTAAATAATTTAATTGTGTCCAACTCCGATTGGTCCATTGATACAAGCACCCATGCCTTGATCTTGAATTTTTAGCCAAGCCAAAAAAAACCTTATCTTTGAGTAAACCTTGATAGACATATAAATAGAATTTGTTCTTTTTCTCTTTTTTTTTGGTTATGAAATAAAATAACTTTATTTTTTTCAAATTAGAACATGTTAGATCACAAAGGCTTAAATTTCCTTGAGAACATATATTTCAATTGCTTGTGCAATTTGGGATTAACAATCCATACCCTTTTAAAATATTCTTAACCCATTTAACTTTAGCAACCACGTTAGTCGGCTAGTGTAAATATAATTTACTCTTGTTGTTTAATGAAGTGAGGAGGGATAGAAATAGACCAGATTATTAATTAGAAATTTAGGCCTTGTTTGTTTATATTTTTTTTCTTTTTTAAAATTATTTTGTAAAATGGATTGAAAAATATTTTTTAAAAAATAAACAAAATAAAAAATGTGTTTGGCAAACCTATTTTCATTGCAGTGGGTAGAATAATGTTTTGTTAAACAACAAAAATGTGAAAATGAAGAGCTAATGACATCTTTTTCATGTCCCTAAGGTGACATTTAGTTTACGGGATCTCACATTTCTAGGAAAGTATACATTTTCGGGAATGTAATTCCTGAGAATTTAACTAACGGGAATGTAAGATTCCTATATTTGATTCACTATAAACTTTCCTGAGAATATTTTAATATCACATTCCTATTACATAGGAATATGAGATACCTACCTCTCCCCATGGGAATATTGGGCTAAAAAAATTCTAAAAAATGTGACATTTCTGGACATTTTTTTTTCAAATTTTGAACTAAACATGGAAATGTAATATTTTCTTAAAACTTTCCTAAGAATGTTAAAAATATTCCGCAAATCAAATGCCACCTAGGGATATCTGATAAAATTAGAATGACATCTTTTTAATTTTATATTGTGGGACCCATTTTTTTATTTACAGAAATGTCATAATAAGGCAGAACAATGACTTGGTGAGCAACAAGGACAAAAGAGCGAAGAGGTAAAGGGTTCTCTCTCTTATTTTAAATTGAGAAACCCATTTCCTTTTATTACAAAAATGTCGTTAATAAGCTTTGTATTTTTCTTTGTTTTAAGAATAGAGATAAAAAACAACTCAAACTTCTTTTGGTTCTTTTGCTTTTAAACCACTTGTTTTAAGAAAATTCCATCAATTATATTTTTATTTTTAAAAGCAGAGCACATGACTATGATTCCTAGATTTTTATCTTTCTATCAGTTATTTTTGCAGGAAAATTCCATTTAGAGCATAGTAAAAAAGCCTTATGATAACTCAAAAAAAAGTATATCAACTCATGTCGATAATGTTTTTGCTCAAAATACATTTTAGGATGGAGTGTCTAGTGGTCTTAGTAGTTAGTTAGCATTAGTTTAGAGGTCAAATTGTGTAGCTTATACCTTCTTTATACACTTTCAATATTGTAATGAAAGATTATGTAAATAATAAAAATAGTCTTTTTTCAATTTATAATATCTTAAATTTTAGTTAATTTTGGCTACATTTGCATGTATTTGTCCATGTTGCATATTTTACACTTGTGTGCTTTGTGCTTGTCTTTAATACACATTACACTATATATTATGCTTTCATTACCCTTACTTATGAGTGCTTTGATTACCTTGATTGCTTATCTTCTATTGTACTTTTTATTATCTTGTCACTCAATATACTTGCCCTTTAGGTGTTATGAAATTAATCCTTGGCTAACTTGTTTTCAGGTGGTTGATAGCTAGCACCACACAATTTAGAAAATGAAGTTACCAACTCATGACACTAGGTCCCCTCTTCAATCTTAACTTAATTCAATTATTAATTTGTCTTATCTTGAGTCGCACACTCTAAAAGAAAGAGAAAAAGATCTATATTTGTAGTATTAATCTAAATACTACCTTATTTAGGAGAATTAAATTTATGATAAAGATATGCTTCTCCATTAATTTTATTTTCATGGTGTCTTAAATCTATGTAAGTTTTAATTTAAATTCCTAGACGTGATATTAAAGTCTCTTTGTATAAATTTAAGATTCAATTATATATCATCATATATACAAAATATCCAATAATAATTACTATATATTTTCAATTTTGAATTATTCATAAATAGTAAATTAACCATAATGGAGAGTTTTTCATTCACAATTTTTATTTTAACAAAAGACAAGAAATTTTGCCTTCCAAATATATTTGGCAAATACATATGGTATTAAAGTTTCTTTGTATAAATTTAGAAAATTCAATTATATATCATCATATATACAAAATATCTAGTAATAATTGCTATGTATTTTCAATTTTAAATTATTCATAAGTAGTAAATTGGCCATGATGGAGAGCCTTTGATTCATGATTTTTATTTGACAAAAGACAAGAAATTTTTCTCTCCAAATATATTTGACAAATAGGATTTTAGATATTAAATGTATGTAAGCATGCATTAAAATTGAGTGTTAATATATAAAGTATTTATGAGATAATGATTCAACATTCTTTATTTTACTTAAATTTAATTTCATAATTGGATAGCAGTAGAAAATTTTTAAAGAGGATGACAAAAATCATATAGTTTATATAATTTTCTTTCATACCAAATATTATATGCCTATATGATTAAAACAATGGTACCATCATATATTTTAAAATAAATAATAATTATTATTATTTTGAATTAATTATATATGTGATGTATTTAATTTAAAAAATAAATCTAATTAATTCGATATGAGTAATTCCTATTTTATATGTTTATTTCATATTTTGTTTTGATCTAATTAATTTTATTATATTGTTTGAAATTATCTTCTATTTTAATTTAATTATTTTATCAATTTTGATGTGATCAATTTTTTATAGTTACTTTTGGATAATTTCATAACTGTAAAATTATAATAATTTGATATTGTTATCTTTATTTTTTTTAAATTGATTTTATAAATTTGTTTGATTTCATTTGACAGTTTGGAAAAGTCTTTCAAAATTATTATATGATAAATTTAGATTTGAATATTTTTTTTACATATTAGGTTTATCAATTATTGTTTTTATTTTATCACAATTACTCTATTTTAATTTGTGATTTTTATGCATAATTAATCCATTAATAATCTATAATGAATTTGATGAATCAAACTCTAAAAAAAAAAGATATTTCTTCATTTCAATGTATTACTTACCATTGAAAATTATATTTTTGGATCAAATTTTGTCATTTTTTGACTAAGATGAGTTATGGTACCTAAATTTAGCCATCCTTTAGTGAACTCCATCCAAAGATAACTACAAATATGTCAAAGATTCTTAATTCATACTTAAATGGCAAAAAGTTAAAAGATAATGAGAAGTAATATATTAGAATGACTTTTATCTTTCTCCTTTCTTTATTAATTTATTGTTTCCAATATTAGTTATGAGTTATCTATTTTAAAAGTAATATAAAAGTTTTCTTAACTAGTTAAGATAAATGAAATTGAACTTTATCGTTTATAACTCATGATATATATATATAAATCATTTAAATTAATTATTTAAAATATTTTGTATCAAATGAAGATTAAAATTGTGAATTTTAATGCAATTTAGGGCTCTTATGATCAACACAAGTGCAATTTGTATAGCACCCCATTATGGAATAATCACCTTTTGCTTGTTATTTATTTTAAAATTTATTTGAATGATAGTTCTGGATTTTTTAATTATTGTCCTAATTTTTTTATTTAAAAGAATTTTGAATTGATTTTAAATAATTATCACCAAAATAAAATTATTCGTACTAATTTATAAGATCTTTAAGTTATTAATATTCACTAGATTAATTTTTTATTATTTAATATAATTTCCTATCTAAATGAGATAACTATGTGTTTTAATAGAAATTAGTTTATTGAAACATTTTTTAATATATTTTATTATTAAGAATTTATTTACCTAAAAGAGATAAGTTCCCAATATTAAAGTATTATCTTAGTTAGCTTTAATGATAGAAGAATCTTTGCATACCATACTTTGTACTCAAAGAAGAGATAATGTAGCAATATATATATACTCTTAAATATTTTTATTATCTATGTGCCCACGAACTATCATATTACGTTTTTTATAATATTATATGAAATATTTTTTGCTTTAATAGTTATCTATCAAGATTTTTATTTATTACTTTTGAGATGTAATGCTAAGATAATTATCATGTAGAGTATTGATTAGTTATCTACCATATTGATTATCTTACTTGATAAAAATTTGTCATTAGTTAGTTCAATAGAGTATTGGTTTCTATTTCATCATTAACATGACAAGATAATGATATTTTGTAAAAATCCTTATTTTAAATAATTTTAGTAATGTAACATTGAGAATTAAGCAATATTTTCTTTTATTTAAGTAAAAAAATTAAGTTTTAAGATTATGTTGAAATTTAATATGATTTTAATGATTGGTATTGATGCATATTATTTAACCTCCATTAATAGATCAATCATGTTATTATTGTTTTCAATAATTTAATTTGTAGTTTTAGACTTAATTTTAATATCCTAACTCTTTTAAAAAATTTATGGGTTAATTTAGGTAATTATCATTAGGGTGAAATTATTTTATCATTAGAGTGAAATTATTTTATATTGATTCGTAAGTTTTTGATTGGTTAATAAATACTTATGAGATTGATTTTTAATTATTTCACATATTTTTCTACTAAGAAAAGGTAAATTCATGTTATACTTAAAAATAAGTTTAATAAAATAATTTTTAATTATCTCATATAATTATCTAGAGGGGATTATTATATATTATAATTAGAGATTAGTTTAGTTAAATAAATTTATTTTTAAATTTATTTTATTATATATTTTATCTATCCAAAAGGAATAAATTTGTAATAATATATTATCCTTGTTATCTTCAAATTTAGAAGAGTATTTATATACTATATTCTTTGCCTAAATGAGAGAATGCAACAATAGTTAAGCATAAATATTATGCCCAAAACTAACATATTGTATTTTTTAAATTTTTTACATAATATTTTTTGGTATAAATATATTTCATTGGACATATGATATTGTGATTTTTTTTAGCATTTTCACATATGGGGTTTATGTTTATAAAAATTTAATTTTACCGTGAGTCTAACATAAACCAAGTAAAGTGCATTATTAAAAGATATTAATATGATTTTGGATATTTTTATTTTAATTATTCAAAATAATTTATGTTTCTAATAAAAATATGTTAAAAATATTTAGTTAAAATTATAAATTTATCCCCATTGATTTAATGATAGTATTAATTTTTTAAATAAATTTATATTTTAAGTCTCATTATATTTTTGAATTGCACAAATTTAAGATATGTTACTGTATAGAAGAATTAAAATTGAGGCAATTTAGATGTGATAATATTTTAATTTTGTGCTTATTTATTATTTTATATTAGAATGGATCATATATTATTTATGCTTAAAAAATCATTGTTTTATATTTTTTTTATATCTTGAATCTTTTAAAAAATTATGAATTATTGTAAATAATTATTGTTAAAGTGAGATTATTCATATTAATCATAAAGTCCTTAAGTTATATCATATGAGATTAATTTATAATTATTGTATGCAATTGCTTGCTTAAAGGGTGTTGTTACATATTTTAATCAATGATATTTTATAAATCATGTAAATTTTCAGTGTTGCTTTAGTTTTAAAAATATACATATTTCAATAGTAAAATATTTTCTTAGTTAGTTTCATGATTAGAATAGTCTTTTACATGCTACATTTTCTGCTTAAAAGAAAGACTATAATAATGTATATTACTCCTATATCTATGAACTAAAAGTTACATTCTTGCTTCTAATATTTTTTCTTTTTACTTGTATGATAAAAGTACTATCTTTTTTATTAATCATTTTTTTAAGGTATAATCAAAATATACTATTTTACTTTGATTATAAGGATAAACTAATCTAAAATGTTTATTTACCCAAAAGAGATAATCTTTTAAATATCATATTATCTTTTATGTGACTAAGTTAATATATTGATAGAGAACTTAATATAATATATGTTCTGTTTAAAGGGAAACTTACAATTATTTATTAGGAATGCTTATGTAAATCTTGTTAATATATAAAAAATCTTTCTTTTATTTATTATATGTAATTAAATAATTTATCTAATTAAATCTATCTTTCTTATAATTTAAAGAGTTAGATGAATTAATTTTGAGAATATTATATACTATTGTGTAACTTTAGTTATATGTTGATAAATTGAATTTTATATTATTATATAGTGTTATGACATATTAGTTATCAAATATAATTTTTTTCCTCCTTTCATTCTTTGGGGTGGAGTTATATATAGCTTTTTTAAAAATATATATACATATTTCATAAATGAATCATTAAATAATTAATGCAAAAAAATTTATAATTATTTGATTATAAAAAATGTCATTAATATTATAAATTTTTAAAAAATATGATGAATTACTTGATAATATTTAATCTATATTTTGAAATAATGTATAGCTTTTTAGGAATTGTATTGAATCTTCATATCAATGGAATTTTAATTTAATGTTATGAAATTTTACTTGTATTATAAAATGTGATACCTATGTTTAAGAGTTTATTTTGATTAAAGATCATTTCATGATATTTAAAATTGCTTTACTTTATAAAAATGTACTTAAATGTCAAAATTTGTTTATATTTTTTAATTTGTAATAAATTATATGTTATTACATACATTTGTTTACTAAAAAATATGCAAAATGAAGAGGTAGAAACTTCATTGAGTCCTTTTTTATGTATATAATATTTAAATTTTGAAGTAATTTTTTTGTCAAGCATATTTTTACTAATAGTAATGAATGTGACATATAAGTTTTGTGTGTTTCTTCGAGCATAGTATAAAGTAACTTATAAATTTTTTAACATGTACATTATGAATTCATTTTTTAATTTTTTATTAGATTTTTTTGTTGATAGTGTATATTGCTACCATAAGTATTTTCCAAATTGTTATATGCCAGATTTACAACTTTTATTCATACTTTATCCAAATGATATCTAAAAATACATTTTGCAAAACTCTCTTGTTAAATAACTTGGTGTTAATTTTAGTACCAATTTTGATAGCGATGTAAGCTGCTTATCTAAGGCATTAAAATTAATTATATAATTAATTTTTTTTATTGATTTGTTTTAATTATATTATATTGAGTTGGCAATTTGAGAAATTATAATTTTATATACTACTGAGATATATATGTGAAATTTAAATTTTTTTCCCTAAACCAAGATTTTTTATATTTATAGGATATTTAAAAACTTGTTAAGATATAAATGTTTAATTTTATTTTTCTATAATATCCTTAGTTAGTGGAAGTCTTATATTATATAAAACTTTTTATCTCAATTAATAATTATAATATGTTTACTGGTACACAAGGTACATATATTATATATATTATTATACAATTTATTAATCTTTATTTTGTTTATTATTATCACAATTGCTTTTGATCATATTGATATATTATTATACATTTAGATATGTAATTTATTAATTCTTTATTAATACATATATCTCTATATTTTGAAATATACTAATTCTTGTAATTATGAGGATTAAGACTTGATACCTATTATTAGCTCTTAAGCTTGTATATGCAGTCTTTATGGATGCCATATTGGAATAATGAGAATTGTATTGATAAAGGTTAGGCA
This sequence comes from Sindora glabra, assembly GCA_020226215.1. Lineage (NCBI taxonomy): Eukaryota > Viridiplantae > Streptophyta > Magnoliopsida > Fabales > Fabaceae > Sindora > Sindora glabra. The sequence goes on from CM035227.1 coordinate 23,563,826, forward strand.
TCAAATCTAATATATTATTTTATGTAATATCTTATCAAGACTAAGTTTTAGTATTTATTATTTATTATTAATTCTTGATATATGTGTTTATCTCTTGGTTGACACCATTTTTTAAACTTTAAGGTATTCTAGGAATAGATTTATAAGAACTAAAATTTAGTGTTAATTATTAATTCTTAAGTTATATACTTGTCTCTTTGTTAATATTATTTTAAAACTTAGAGATATTTTGACTAATAGATTTATAAGGATTGGGACTCAATATTAATCATTAACTCTTGTGTTTAATATTTATAATTTAATTGATACTATTTTAAAATTTTGAGATAATTAAATTTATTGTTGTTAGAAGATTTCTCTATCTTATTATTGAGCTTGATATAGAGAAATCATCAAGGTTTGACTTGAAAAATAGGATTTTTATTAGATTACACCTTTGATACTATTTTTTTTGCTATACTATCACATTAACGATTCATAGTTAAGTGATTGATAATATATGTAATCGTAGAAAGTTTTGCGTTGATGATAATATAATTTGATATTGTTAATTACTTAAGTGTAAGTCATATTTTAGTTATTATCTCTTGGATGGTGTGTTTTCAAAATTGTGATTACCACTATAATTTGATATTATTAATTACTTAAGTGTGAGTCATATTTCAATTATTATCTCTTGGATGATATGTTTTTAAAATCATAATCATGTGTTCTAAATTTTGTATTCAACTTGAGAGTTATTTTCATATAAATATAAAATATTTTAAAATAAAATTTTTATAGTAAATGTTATCCAAATAAGAGAATGTTAGGATTTTTATGTGGGATATAATTAATTGTGAATTATAAAATGTTAGAATTTGATATTGTTAATTACTTAAGTGTGAGTTTTATTTCAATTATTATCTCTTGGATGATATGTTTTCAAAATCCTAGTCACGTGTTCTAAATTTTGTATTCAACTTGAGAGTTATTTTCATATAAATATTTTAAAATAATTTTTTTACAGTAAATGTTGCCTAAGTGAGATAATGTTAGAATTTTTATGTAAGATATAATTAATTGTAAGTATTTTATTTTTTAATAAAATAAATTGAATAATGATCTAATAGATTTTTTATTTTCTAAAGTCCAATTACTTAAAGTACTTAAGCTTATAGATATTTGATTATAGATTAATGTATTTGACAGTTAAAATGTAGGCTTATACCTATCCTAACTTATAAAAGGGCCTAATAAAGTTTTATTTACATTTACCAGGTCCTATCTCCACTCCTAATTTATTCAATCATTGGCATGTCCAATTAAGAGTTACACACAGAGAAGGAGTTGAAGATCAATACTTGTAGTATTTATCTAAATATTATCTTATCTAAAAAAATTAAATTCACGATAAATATATATTTTCATATTAATTTTATTTTTATGTTGTTCTAAATTCTATACAAGTTTTTATTTAAATTCATGCAATAATTTCATGTAGTTTTTCCATGTACAAATGTTAGAACTAATATTAATATCGGTTAATCGTCAAAGTTCTTAAGCTAATGGTACTAATTTATTATTCAATTTGGAAGATATAGACGTAATACAACAGGATATTATTTTATGATCAATAAAGGATAAAGAAGTGGATAATTTTTAAGATTGTTATTATTTTAATTGAATTGCAATGGCAAATTGCTATGAATGTTGAATTTTTTTTTGGTTATTTAGTAAACACACAACTTATATACCTCTATCAATAAAGATTTGTCATTTCATTTTTATTAAAGGAATTAATAAAATAATTAATTTTTCAACTATTCTTCTTTATATTTATTTCATTTTTATTAATAATAAGTACACAAATTATATACTCATTGAACAACCACGAATTTTCCTTAGCATTGTACAATAAAGAATACTCCCACGTTTACTTTATGCTTAATAGAGAAGAAAGGGAAAAAAAAGAAAATTTTGAATTTTAAATTTGTTTATTTGAATGGAAAGAAAATAAAAGTAAAAGAAATAAAAAATAATATAATTTGTGACTAATATGTACTCTTTCACATAATTATTTTATAATTTTCTCCTCTTTATATTTTTTTCTAACTAAGTTTTAAAATTTTCTTTACTAGTTATCTAATTTCCTCTCAACAAGCATAACCTTGGAGGTACAAACCAATGATCCCTTCTTATTTTGAAAAATGTTAATATCTGTTAGTAAGGGAAATCACCACCAAAGATAAGTAGTTCCTGAATGTTTTTCACTGCTCTTTTCAACAGGGGGGGAGATCATATATGATTTCAAGTAATTTCTCTAGCCATGGATGCTAAATCATCTTTTACAAGGGAGTAGAAGTGAAAAAATAAAAAATAAAAAAAGCAAAGATAAAAAAAAAATCCAGCAACTTATAACAAAGAGGTATCAGTATTTACCAAAAAAATAAAAATACCCGATTAATTATTAGTAAATGTAATATATATATATATATATATATATATATATATATATATATATATATATATATATATATATATATATATATATATATATATAGGAAAATACTCATTTGAATGAATGTTTTTGGAGGCATTATAATGCTCGCGAGAATTTTCTTTCTTTTTAATAATAATTATTTTACGTTGCCCAATAAAAAGAAAAGAGTATTGATCTGAATGGATTTTAATCATCAAGAATTTGAATCTTGGAGTTCAAAAGCAATAATTTTATGATGATCTAGATTTTAATATAATTATTCATCTCATCTGATAATTAAAAATTAAAAAATAATGATTAATTTCAAAATTCGAAGTCTCGAAAACAAAATTGGCCAGAGGTCAAAACAATCCATTGAAACGACGCGTAGCTGTAATTTCGATTTGCTAGAGATGAATAATGACATTATGTCCGTACAAATGCACCGTAGGAGCCACAAAACACGGCAGATCGAAGAGCTGACATTTACGAGCCATGTAAAAATTGCTAGTACAACACTATTATTAAAATTCTTCCATCGTTTGAAACAGATTTGGTAAATGTCACATAAAGAACTTAAGTGGGACCCAGCGTTTGGTGTAACCCAATATGAGGGACCATTATGCAACGCATATTTATCTTGATTGACTCATTAAAATATTAAAAAATAGTTATTCTTCTCCTAAATTCTGATAATATCATGAGTGTTAATATTTTAATTGACTGATGGATGATTGAGGGTAAAAATTGACACGTTATTTATGTGAAAAGTTTTCAGACCAACTGTTTAAGTCCTTTAAATTGCATGTGAACCTGTCCTAACTTTATTTTTCTCCAAACCATTTTAAATGAATTTGTAAATCAATAAAAAGAAGGTTGTGAGTAATTTTTTTCCACAAGTATTTGAAGACATTTTATTTAGGATTTAAAATTGATTTATTATTAATATAAATTAATTTTAAATTATTAATCACTTTATATATTCTCACATCAATAAAAGATATTATTAAATTTTTTTAATTATTATTACTTTTTTAATAACACGTTCTCTTTTTATTTATTGATAATATAAAATATTTTATATTAATAATGAATTAAATTATTTTTTTTTAAAAAAAAAAAAGAGGAAGCTGATAAAGTTATTAGAAATATTTGCTTTCATGATTGGTATAAAGTGAATCCTACGAGTTATTCCAGAGGATTATGATTATTATGGAAAAAACAAAGTTTTAAATTAGAAGTGACACCTACCCACACTCTATTCATAAATGGTTATCCTTTGTTCTTAACTTCTTCTCAGATTTCATCACGGGAGTATATGGATCGCCTAATCTATATCATTGGCAAGAGCTTTAGGAGAGTCTTTGCAATCTTTCTAATAATATTATTGAACTCTAAGTAGTCCTAGGTGATTTTAATGCTGATGTTATGGAAGCAAAGAAGATTGAGGCGTTGGTCCTGACTAGAGAAGCATGCAGCAATTCTCCAACTGTATACATCAATGCCATTCATTTGACATGAGTTTTCAAGGACCAAAGTTTACTTGGGAGGGAGAAAATGTCAAAGAAAGAATTAAGAGATGCACTGCAAATACAAGTTGAAGACTTACTTTCTCTGAGGCGATGGTATTCTATTTATTTCTCAAAAAAATTATATACATCAGCTCATTCTTCTTAGATTGGAAAACAATAATCCATGGGAATGTGTCAAAGACCATTTTGCTTTCTAGCGGCTTAGCTCGTGAACGAGACTTCTTCAGAAGTCGTCAAGAGGTCATATGATCAAAATAATAAGTGGACAGCAGCTTGATCTTCTTCTTGAGATTCCGTTCAATCTTGGAATGAGGAAGCTTTTGGTAATATTTTTAAAAAGGAAAAATGATTAATGGCTCGTTTGGAAGTTATTGACCAAAAATCAGCAAAACGTTATAACTCTTACCTCTTCCGTTTAAAAAAGGAGATGTGGCAGGAATATGAATAAATGCTCCTTTCAAAAATCACGATGTAAATGGTTGCAATATGGTGATAAGAATACTATTATTTTCATACTTCTACCATAATTTGTTGGAAAAAAAATAAGATTGAATGTTTGTTTGATAGTAATAGGCAATAGTGCAGTGACTTCGAAGTGTTGAAGAATATGATAGTTAAATATTTCAATAATTTGGTCATCAAAGAAAACAATGCTAATATTGCCTGTCTACTAGCTCTCTAGGTGTTTTCCAACTCTCGAGCAAGTGAAGTGGATATGACAGCAATTCAAAAACCTTTTGAGGATGAAGAAATCAAAATGGCAATATTTAACATCGAGCACCAAAGGTTCCAGATATAGATGACATTCGTAATTTATTCTTTTAAAATTAGTGAGACAAAGTGGGTTCTTCGGTTTGTCAATGTGTTAAAGAGGATTTTTTCAATTCTAGCAAAATAAGAAAAATTAAATGAAACCTTATCGGTTTTGGTTTTGAAATTGGAAAAATTGGAGGATTTGAAAGATGGAAAAACCAAAGCATTTGAAAGGCTTTCATCCAATTAGTCTTTGTAACGCCATTTTCAAAATAATTACAAAAATTATTGCAACTAAATTGAAGACAGACATGGGGAATATTATTAAGCTACACTAGTGTGACCTCATTCCAGTAGGATATAGCTTAGATAATGTCATTGTTACACAAGAGGCCATCCATATGAAGAAATCAAAGGGAAAAAAAAGGAAAACAAGGCTTCATGGCAATTAAAGATGGTTTAGAGAAAAAATATGATTGTTTGAATTTGACATTTCTAAAGGATACATTGGAAGATATTGGACTTAGTAACCACTTTGTATCTTTGGTCATGACTTGTGTATCTATTTGCAATATGCAAGTAGTTTAGAATAAAGATATCACCTAAAGTTTTTTGCCTACCAGAGGTGTAAGAATAAGAGATTCATTTTCCCTTTATTTGTTTGTTCTGTGTATTGAAAAACTTGTTTATTCGATTGACATATCTATTAATATCGGATTATGGAAGCCATTGCTCTTAAAAAGAATAGGACATCTATTTCTCATCTTTTTTTTTTTAACAAAAAATCTAGTTTTATTTGCAAAAGCATCAATAACTCAAACAAGAATTATTAATTGTTGTCTGGAGTATTTTTACAAAACCTTTAGGGTAATGCTTCACCGTTATGGAAGAAAATGTGGATGTGGCAAGGCCTTAAAAGGATAAGAATAATGCCGAAAGCTAGTTGATTCAATTATATGCTCTTGATGTCAATGCTCAAATGAAGCTGTCATTCATCTTCTTAGAAATTGTGACAAAGAAAGCAATCTTTGGTTATCAATCATTAAACTAGGTCACTAGCGAAAATTCCTTGAGCTCAACCTGATTGGATAGAATGGAATTTAACTCACAATTTGGGTAGTTGAAATGAGGCAATATAGAGCATTATGTCTGGAATTTAATGGTAACACAACTTATGTTCATGGTATCATCTTTGCTGCAACATTGAAAACTAGAAAAATGCATTCTGCTTTGGCACTTTCGCAACAGCAAGTGCATAGAAGATAGAAAACGAAGATGCTGATAGGATAGACTTTCCCTCCTTTGGATTAGGTGAATGTTAGTGGTAGGTTCCTTTTAAATCAAAGCACAATATTCTTATATTTATTATTTGGTATAAAAATGAAAAAAAATATAATAATTAAAAAAGCTTTGGGCTGCCATTAGAATAAAAGTCAATTTGGCTTTGGAAAATATAAATGAAAAAAAAGCCTTATAAAGGCTTATAGATGTGCCTTGGTTTATGTGAGTAACTGGTTTGGTGAATTTGTAATTAAAAGGTTTATATAGCCTAGGATTCCATGCGAAAGGATTTGGATCAACCTTGTGAATTTGAATATTCATAGAGAGGCAAAAGTCCATTTTTCTTCCTTTGATACACGAGACAATGCAGAGGTGCAAGAATTTGTTAAATTGTACCAGAAAATTTATCGTCTTCTTTACTTAGATTCATATCAAATTTCAATATATTGTTGCTAGTAATTTGAGTAATTTAATAGATTTTTTTTTGCTGATTTTTTTGCTTCTTCATTGGCTGATGTTTATAATAGTTGGGGATAATTATTATATTGATTTTGTTGAGAATTTCAATTGATTTGGTAAAGAATTTTATATTGATTATTCTCTAAAATTTTTAGAAAGACATTGTATCTATTATTTTATTAGTGGAGTTTTTATAGGATTAGATTCCGTAATTTTTACTTTTATACGGAGGAATTTTTTATATTAAAAATTGTCAGTCTTATAATTTATTTTTTTCGTATTATTTTATAGTGATTACTTGTGTGGGAAAAGTCAATTCACATAAGTTATTTAATTTTCCATTGTGTGTTATTCTAATCTCATTTTTTTTATTCCAACAGTGAAGTGCAACACTGGTAAGTCCTTAAGAGACATCTCGGTTGGATGTGGTGGTGTCCTTAGAGAGGCAACTAGCTCCTGGATTACTGGGTTTTGCATAGTGGGCATACAAACATTGTAATGGCTGAACTGTGGAGGCTATATATTGGTATGAAGATTGCTTGGAATACAGGCTGGCGAAAAGTAGTCTTGGAACTGGACTGAGCGACTGCCCTTGGTTTGGTTTTGAATGGGCGTGAGCTTTCGCATCCATGTCTGGCGTTAGTGAAGTCTATTAGTTTAAGCAATATGACTGGCAGATTGGGATTACTCATCGTTATCACGAAGCCAATCAAGTGATAGTCTGCCTTTGCTAATTTGGCACATGGAAGAAATTCATCAGCTCCTCATTTCTTGAGCCTTGATGCTCCTCCTACTTTGCTGTATTAAGCGCTATATGTTTGACATGAGGGGTATCTCATTCGCTTGTATGGTTTTTGTCAGGTTGTTTTGTTTTCTGGTTTCCTTCTGTACCTTACAAAAAAGAAAAAGGAAAAGAAAAGAAAGATTTGTCCGAACACAATTGTTTGAAACACATTAAAAAAAGGAAATCCTTAAAATGAAAAAACATATCATTACAGTAAAGTTAAGGAAAATAATCAAATCAAATGCATATATTGTAGTTACTATGAAAAATTAGGAATAAAATTTCAGAGTGCAATTCAAAAATTAAAAGGTGCATCAGTGTTATCAAATCAATAGTCACCAAATTATTGTAACTTTTTTATATGTTAAATTATTAAAATTATCACTCAAGTAAATATCATAACGTATTAAACATTATAAAAAATAAAATTTGCTATCCATGCTAGTTTATGGTACATTAAATCAATTATCACCAAATATTGTAACTTCACAAGTTAAATTAAACATTACCAAAAATTTCTACCAAAAATTAATAAAGATATTTCTAAAATTATTGTCTAAGTAAATATAATAAATATAGTAACATATTATCACCTAATTATTAAATATAGTAAATTCTTACCAAAATATTACAAATTAATCTGTTCAGTAATATATTAGAAATTGTTAGAAATAAATGAAAAATTAATTTCATTCTTTATACATTTCATAAATGAATAATTATGTTAGTTTATTATAAATTAACTTAAATTATTGCAACTTCACATATTAAATTATTAAAATTATTACTTAATTAAATATAGTAACATAATGAAAATGCCATTTGAATTGTCCATTCTAAACACAGGTTGAGATTATAATTATATAAAAAATTCTTGTTACAAACATAAATGCTGTGTTATCAACTTTTTATTAGATTAGTAACTCTCTTGCATTCTATCTTAACGGTTTATTACTGTATTTTATTTTGATATCAGCAAACTCTAATGCTGTTCATGGCAGATGCTATGAAGTCAAGGCAATGACATAGAATTCTCCAATATTGAATCTTCCTAAAAATTGAGGTCATCCTAGAATTAATAGGAACAACCCAAAGTCACAACATCCTCTACAAACACTTTCGGCCTTTTCATCCAATAAAGAGACCCCACTCCTTACCGCTGCCAAAGAGGGGCTCTACATAGAAAGTCGTAATTTGACTCAACCACAAGGTATCTTAGTTACTCACAGGTCAATGGGCATGCATAGGAAGCTTCAACAAATAAATTACATGCAGATCTCAATTTAAAAGAAATATGCTTCACCAGGACCTCAAGCCCCACAAAAGCTGCAAAAATGTTAACAAGAAAAGATTATCCTAGGATGTGATACGGTAGTATGTCCATACAATCTCCCCTTTCAAAAGTAAAAGGTGCTTAGCAGGGCAAACACAACCCCGCACTGTTTATTACATGAAGAAACAGCTTAGCTGTCGAGAAATAAACTTGAATTGGCCTCACTTTGTCCACCAGAGCATGAAGTCCTTGCGCCTGTTGATCTTCTTCTGCAGCTGGAGGAGTCCATATAATAAAGCTTCAGCAGTTGGAGGACAGCCCGGAACATATATGTCCACAGGCACAATTCTGTCACATCCTCGGACAACTGAGTAGGAATAGTGATAGTATCCTCCCCCGTTGGCACAACTCCCCATAGAGATCACCCACCTAGGCTCGGGCATCTGGTCATAAACCCTACAAGAAATTTTCAGCAACATTAGAACTGTCAAAAGTGCAAGACAGAAGATGAAAAAAGTTCCCAGGGGTCAAAATTGACATACTACCAACTTTATAAAAGATGTTCAACATTTTAAAAATAATCTGCAGTTCTATACACCATACTATCAAAAGAAAACCACAAATGGTTTAAAAAGCTCCTGTCTCTTAGAAGTGGGTCGGCAAGCTCAATATCAATTCAGATTTAAACTTCAGCATAGAAGAACAATAACGAGCAACCAAGAATATTTCTTCTTTAAAAATATTAAGAACCTATTTACGGCACATGAAATCATTCAATGAAATGTGAAACTAGGCTCTGCACTAGCACTTGAGCTCAGCCAGAGGACTCTAATGCTGGGAGAACATACAAGAAGTAAACTGAGATTTGCAAAACCAAAATAAGAAGACAACAAGACTTGATTTTAAAAATGAAACACTTCATCCTTGGCTTAATAGAATATAAGGTATCTTTTCTCCCTTCCCAGAGTATAACGTAGTCTCAGAAAAATCCTTCATTGACAAATAAATAACAAAAGAAATCACCTTTCTAGAATGCCACGCATGTTTCATCAAGATATCATAAAATTTCTTTCAAACTACATAACAGATTCCAAAACATACAATGCTGAACATTTCATGTGATTTTGGATAATGAGACATCTGTTATTCCAAATCATCAGCAATTATCATTAAATAGTCTTTTGCTCTGTTTGGGAGAAGGGATGCAAATGGAGGGCTATCATCCCAAAATTGAACTAAGAATTGAAACATAATCTTCCATTTCCAATCCTTCCCCTTAATTCCCTACTCAGTACTCCCATAGAAAACCCTACAGTTTAGATAGGAGAGGTGAGAAGAAAGCAAGGTGCAAGGAAATAAATTGTGCACATTTCATTCTTCCTATCTCATCAAAGAAAACATATAGTCCAGATACCATGAGTACATTTCCCATAAGGCAAACCACCATCAACCAAGGAATCATTTAGTTTATACAAGAAGTAATTTTTGCAGGAAATTGAACTTCTTAGGAAATCATTTTCTGTGTAAATTTCCTATGAAGTACTCAAAGTTGTTTATTTAACATATAACAAGTAACTCTTCTTAGGAAATAATTTCTTATATCTTATTTGGTTCAATTCTAAATATTTTAAGAGTTGTTAATAAAATAACTATTATATCTTCAATATTAATATAATAAAAATTAATAAATTTTAGTTGTCATTAATTAAATTTAATTAAGATAATTTTATTATTATATACATAAATAATATAAGAAATAGAATTTACCAAAAAAGTGGATAAACAACTTCTCGTGCTTTATAGGAAGCAAGACTTCTCTGAAAGTTTTATTCCTCCTAATTTGTAAAATAATGACCAACCAAGCAACTCATCCATTTTCTACTTTCAAAAAAATAGAACTCCTCAGGTAAACCAAACGAACTCAAATCTTCCATGACAAATCATTTATGTTCTACAGTCTCATACAATTTAAAGTCTACAATGAACTGTGCACCAAGCTGTATGAATCAACTCTATGCCATGATTAACAGAGAGATATTCTATGTGGAGTCAGTGGACCCTCTGACCTTCATTATTTCCGCATTATACTTCGTTAACTCAGAAAAAACAAAGCCCCGGAATGCAAAGAGATAAAAAAATAAAAAAAATACAGAGGTACTTGTATCTAGTCAAAGCATATCATCGTACTCAAACAGCATGGCACTTTAACTCTTTAATTCAGATAATCATCAAGTTATAACCAAAATTCATAATCCATCAAACCAAAAATACACACACCCAATGTTGAAGCAAACCCTAAATAAATTCAACGATAAGAACTGAACCCTACGGACGCAGAAATGAAATAGAAACGAACGAAAACCAGCAAAAACTTCAAATTAAACTAAAAAAATTGATAACTATCATCCAGTTACCCGACATTCTCTCAGAAAACAAACAGAATCAATAAAAACTGAAATACCCACGAAATTGGAAGAATAAAAAAGCGGAGATCGAGGGATGAAATGGAAAAATAGGCGTACTTGCGAAGAGCAGGAGCCATTTTGTTGGTGAGAGTGCCGGCAACAATCATGCAATCAGATTGGCGGGGACTAGGCCTGAAAATGATGCCAAAGCGATCAAGATCGTAACGGGCGGCTCCGGTGTGCATCATTTCAACAGCGCAGCAAGCAAGACCAAAAGTCATAGGCCAGATGGAGCCACGGCGAGCCCAGTTCATGAGATCATCTACCTTGGAAATTACATACTCCGCCGCCTTCGAAAGACCGGCGGGAGAGGAAGTTGATGGGGGCGGAGGGTGGGCATACGGTGTCGGTGTGGCGCTGCTGGATGCGGCGGCAGATTGCAGAGAAGGGAGGGTGGTGTGGAGGGAAAGTATGCGTTGAGGCGATGCGAGCTGATGGAGGCGCGTAGAGGATCGTCTGAGGAGAGCCATGGCGGAGAGCGAGAAAGAAGGTGGGGTGGGGGGCTCAGAGGAGAGGCAACTGTCCAATCTCGGTTTGCTTTTTCCTGCTCCTTTCTGAGAGTGGATTTTTTTTTCTCTTTTAACTTCAATGGACGGCTTAAGTTCGCTGGTTGCAGCCGTTCTCCTCCCTTCTTCCCATTTTTTTTTACCCTCTGTTTTTACAATTTTCACTTAAAAAAACCAGGAAAATAAGTAAAAATAAATAGAAAATAAAACGTTAAATTATTACTGTGCTGCCCAAGTTTTTTTTTTTAACAAGACGAAGTTAAAAGAGAAAGGAAATGAATTAAGGCTACGTTTATTTTTGGAAGATATTTTTTATTGAAAATTTTTATTTTATTTTTATATAAATAAAATAATATTATGTATTTATATTTTATTATAAAAATATATCAAAAATTATAATAAAAGTGGATAACAATTTTTTGTATAAGAAGAAAGAAATTATTTTCTATTAAATTTTTATATTTAACATTAAATATATAAATTATTTTTTATTATTTTAATATTTTATAATTATATTCTTATAAAAATCTTTTCCATTAAAATAAACGTATTTCAAATCTTCTATTCCCCGTACGATAAGTTAAAAGTCTTCTTTCATAGTCTATAGACTTGTGCCCGCAGATTTCATGATTCTTTTATTTGTTTTTTTTCTAAAGACCTTTTCTACAAGCTTTGATTCTTTTATTTTGTCTGATATAAATCAAGAGGGTTAGATATAACTTGTTCAATTACCAAAGGCAAACTGAAACACGAACCAAATCAAAAGGGGAATTATGAATAAACAAACTTATATAAAAATTCAAATAAAAAATAGTTTCATTTTAGTTAAAATTTTAGAAGGTTAAATGTCAAATTTCAATGTTTAGAGGAGACTAAAACCCGGGTTGAATTACTCACTAAGTCCGTTTATATCAATTTTGTTACTCATTAATAATAAATTGGTTATTTCAATCCCTCTGTTAATAATTCCAATAATGAATTAATGATTTACTAAATAAAAGGACAAAAATAAGTAGTAACAGATAATTGTTACATAAAAGTTGAAATTAATGATGAAAATTTATGAAGAACTAAATGATATAAATTACATTTGTGAAGGAGTAAAATAGATATTATAAATAATTCAAACTATTAAAAATAATTTAATTTATAATGATTTAAATAAATAAGCAATTTTTGCTACCATTACCTACAAATTAATTTTTTTTATTTTATGGATGGCTATTAAAAATATTGTATATGTACATATAAAATTAAATTTCAAATATACATATACAAATTATTTTAGACTGTCATATTATTTTTTAGGAATCTGGTCCTTTTTTGAGTAATTTTTTTACATGGATATTTGTTTTAAATAATTTAAATTGTGTAAAATGATTGAAGAAAACAAAAAAAATTACTTAAAAAATGTAACATTTTCATTTTTATTTCATAATAAATTAACAATACTAATTAATAGAAAGTTTTAGTCCCTTCAAATTGAATATATCTTGTAAGAATTTAATTATAGATATTATTGTCATACACATTAAAAAAATCACATACAAATATAACTTGAAATATTTATATATTAATTTTTCAATAACCAATTATAAACTCAAAATTTATTTATAAAGTAATATATACCTAAAAATACATATTCAAATTTGTATAGAAAATTAATATTTAATTTATAATAAACTTATTTTTCTTTTTCTTTTTATTTTACGTTCCATATCAATTTTGTCCAAATTTATAGTATCAATTCATCCTCACATATTATTTATTTATTATTTTAATCCTTCTATGTTAATCCATTAACCGAAATACTGACAGAAGAACTAAATTAATTAATTTATTATGTGAGTTACGAAATTAATGCAAAATATATTCAAGGAATAAAATTGATATAAATAAAATCAGTAAGAGACAAAAATAAAGTTTTAGTCAATTAATTTTGAAACATAGTTCAGAGAACTACTGCATTTCACCCTCATTACATCCCTTCCTTCCTCTTCAACTATTTTAGAGAGGCTCAGTCCAAACTAGTGATGGAAAACTTGCACAGTTACACCCGAACCCACAGGCTATGCGCAACTACACATACGATTCCTGTTAAAACTTGAACTGACCACAATTGAGTCTAAAATTATACTACCATACAATAATCAATTAATCACATATATAAATCACAGGTAACATTCTGAAAGAGGAGGAAGAACAGTTAGAACAAACGACAGCAACTATAAAATAGAAAGCCTTGTAACTTCAAAGTTCTGATAATACAAGGCTGTGAGGCCCCTGGAATCAGTGAGAACAGATTCACCACAAAAGCTCTCCTACCTACCTAAACCAACCGGCCCCTTTCAGTAGCCTCAATTGCAATATAGAGCATATATCATATCATATTTCTTTTCAGCCAAAGTACAAATGAAAATTGTGGTTCCATAAGGCAAATAAAAATAATTAGCAATGACTGCCCATCTGAGAGAACGGAGTAAGGTCACTTTCCCCCAGATTATCAGTGCATTAGAATCTTGATGTCAGATTTTGTAAGAGAATCGGTGGGTCACAATCAAAGATTCTGAAATGCGAGTCCATTCCTCTGTGGTGGAGGAGCTAAAGCAACCTCCTCCATTCCATGCAAAAGGTTATGAGCCTAGTATAGCAGCTGTATAAATTTTCAAGGGACTTTTATGCATAATACATGTAAAGGCTATTGGAAGCAGCACAGGCAATTGAGTTCTCAGTTGGATGCCATGCTAGATGAAGCAACTTCGTTGCAAAATCAAAGACACTCCCGTTTCCATCAGCCCCAGAATTATCTGTTCCTTTGCAGTCATGATCAAGGAGGAAAATAGTTAGAGGGAAGGAGAGAGGGTCTAGATTTAAAAAAAAAATAAAAATTACAGACACAGTAAGGTAAGCACAGAGTCCAGTTCGGTACTTTAAATACCAAATGACCAGTTGGTACACTTATTCTGTCCTACCCAGAAAAAATAAAGTTTCCCAACTTGTCATGAACCTCAAATCCTCAATTCAATATCACATAACACATAATCAAGTTTAATTTCTTCTTGATGGAATGCGAGAAGTTCAGAAAGAAAAACAATCAAATAAAATGAATTTTACTAAATAATTATCATGTACAAATCATTAGCATTCAATTCTGAAGCGATATAAAAAAATCAATATCAAAGGCAATTTTGCCACTTCACACCAGAATTTGCATACAAAAGCAATAACAGTGAACTAAAACACATACCACGCCTGAGAACTCGTGGAAGGCTGCCTAGTGTTCTAGAGGGCCTTGATGGTGTTTGAACTTGTCTCCTGAAAGTACATTAGATACAATTAAGTCACATCAAAATGGAAACGTCAAAGAAATTTGTGGGCAGCCAGCAAAATATTGCGTAAGCCATGAACTTTCATAAAACTGATTAAATTAGGAAGTAATTTAATTAAAACTTAAATAGGATCAATATTAGAATATACCTCATGGGGTTCTTGGTGGCTTCTAGTGTTGCTGCTTCCATACTGCCTTTAGAACAACCAAACACACGAAACATATTGCTGAAATCATACAAAAGGATAAATAAATTAAAACAATAATCTTAGGTTACCGTTACAATAGAAATTACATAAAAAGCTATAAACACACCTGTAGGAACCTGTTGCCACTCGGAGTCCATCTCCACTAAGACAGCACTCAAATTTATCGAAGATGGAATCATTTTCATATAAATCACAAAGCTGGGAACAAACAAAAGGGAATTGTATTACATGGGTGGTATATGCTTTAGATGCATTTGTCATCAAGCAAACTCCTGATAAAGAAAACTTTTCACCTTTGGTCTTAAATGTTCATGAACCTGGAAAGTTACAACAGGACCCGAATCCATATTTATGTCCCACAGCTGAAAAATAAGAGAGAAGGAGATATGTGAGAATGTAACTAGATAGGATTTCATTGTACCATAGTAACCCAAAGAACCAATATGAACTTCAACAAATCTTAGTAGGTTCCTTTTTCCATGTAGACAAACCATGGAATCACATTACCAAATAAAAAATTAATGAAAAAGCTCTTTCAAATTCTAGTAAATTAACTACTTCAGTGATTCTGCTAAAATTGCCATTTTCCTTGTTCTGGTTTCTGCTACAAAATATAGTGTATTTGGGATACAAATTCATAATGATGAAAATTTGTGATAATAAAACTCATAACTTAGATAGTACTACAATTTGCCATCAAAACAAATAGAACAACTAATAAAATACAATATTTTTATGGGTGCATTAATGTACTTATGACTTATGAATATCCATCACAATCCCTCACAGGCAAGTTGGCTAGGCAGACAGACACAGCCTTCATCGTGTAATAATCAGATTAAGGTAGAAACAGAGATGTTCCAAAACCAAGTTTTTCCATTCTTGCTTGCTTACAGTTTCTCTTCTACTATTGCCATTAAGACATATCCACCAAAATTAATTATACACAATTAAACTATTGTGACACTTGTGAACATTTGACCTTTAAAGTCATATAGTCGCGGCTAAGAATATGTCTTCCATCCTTGGAAAACTTGATATCTGAAATTGAGGCAATTATTTCTGTGAAAAACGATTTTGAACCAGGTGCTTCCTGCTCCTCAAATCTGCACAAAAAAGTAGTAAAATAAAACAGCATATCCACCAGTGCAGCAGGTCTAAAAAATATTAACAAAACTACATTAAACAGAGCCAGAAAAGTAGACAAACAAAGCAGAGGATTTACAATTTGCTGTGAGTATCACATAGAGCTGACTGCCGCATATCGATTAGTCGAATAGAGCCTTTAGAGCTACTGTATGCTAACGTGTTACAATGAGTAGGATGAAATTCTGCTGAAGTGATCACCTCTGTATGTAAAAAATCAGAAATAAGAAAGAACATATGCACAAAACACAAGTCAATTAAGCTAAATCAAAAATATCATCTGCAGAGCAAACTCAATTGTACAACTAGTAATATCAACTATTCAACATGATATATTGATAATTGTCAACAAATTGTTTCTCCCCAACCGGCCCCCAATATAAATGTGTGTACAGATCATTAAAATGCACATGTTTGTGTTGGTACAGACCACAAAATGATAAAAGCAGAAACAACAGAAAGAAGACTGGTCTTCAGAATTAAATCTCTTGGAAATAGGAGTTTTTAGGCAACCAAATAAAACAATTAACAAACTCCATTTCCACACAATGTCGCTATTCAATCTGAGTTATACCATTTAGATCCTCCATGTTTGCAGGCTTGACGTCAACGATATTAAAACTTTGATTGCTAATTTCTAAGTTCCAAAGATTTATTCGGAGATCATCGGCTGATATAAAAGTTTCACCATCACTACAAAACAAAGGAAAACAAAGACGTGACAAATAAGTGGCTACTACCAAGAAATCCATGCAACCAAGAGGTAAGTTGTATACTGTACCAAAACAAATATATAAAAGAAGTAGGCAAAGAGAAACTAAAAGCATGAATGTATTCAACGTAAGAGGAAGAAAGCAATTTCAAATAACTAAGAAATTAGAATTTCATCAAGACAGTAAACCTGTTATTTGAGATTGAATTGATGTGATAGTCATGGGCATGAGCATAGATTCTACGACATCTAGCCACAGGGCTTGTCTCATGACTAGTTACCTGATTTTTCAAGAGAAAATTATTCAAGCATGTCAGTTAAACAACCTACAGTTTTCAGACAGATAGCCTTGCCACAAGTCAATTCCAATACCAAAATAGACTGTGCCAAAAATAATTAAGACCACATTAATTTCCATGACATGATAAGTATTATACAAAGTTAGTGGTAAGTCCAATAAGTTCTAAAAGAAAGTTCAATTCGATTTCAAACGTAATTCTATGCCAAAAGCAGCTTGGAACAAGTACTACCACAACAGGCAAATGGAGAGACTGAACGCCCCCACATCGAAGAGAAGCATCATTGAATGGCATCTTGTTACATCCGCCATTAGCCACATAGGGCTTGGAACAATTCAATGTGCTTGAACCAGTAACAGAACCATTTCCCACAGAATGAGGAGCTACATTCATTTGACACACTTTCTTCACTTTCTTCTCTTGGACCTGTCCCATAAAAGAAACAGTGAGAAAATGACCACCATAACAAGTTAATAATTTGAACATTACCTTCCAAAATTTAATGGTTTTGTCGTTAGTAGAGAGAAGAAAAAGCGCCCCATTAGCTGTCTGGCACCATCTGATTTTGTTAATTTTCTCCTCAATTTCTAAACTCTTGAGGTAGTCAAACTGAATTAAAAAACATAAATAAATGCCAACATTAGTTAAGAACAAGACAGGGTTCAGATAAAGATGGGCTTACAGAAAGCATCAATTAGTTTACTAGAAAATAAATTGTACCTCTGGTTCATGGCTCTGGAACTCAGTTTTGTAGCGAAACTCAGGATGCCGATTGATTGAAGAATCCATCCTCTCCAAATCCTTCCGGCAACCAACGTGCTATATATTTTACATAATATGGATGATGAAACAAGAACATTACCAAGAAAATGAGAACAAACTTAGGATGAAAGAAAAAAGAAGCATAACAGATTAAAAAAAAGGGCAACAGCCTTACATTTCGTGTGTCTGTTCTTTCAAATAGAACAACACGACCACCCCGGTCTCCAGTAGAAAGGTGGTCCCCAGTTCTATCAAACTCGATTGCAGATATAATATCAACTGCAAACAGAGAGGGACAGGTAAACAATACATTGACATGCCCGGAATCTAAATCAAACATCGACACTATTGTTGATAGACACCACAGTTCATACCAGTTAGAGTTATTATCTAACAATGCTTGGAGTAGCAGTAGATAAATGCTCCAGCATTAATCAAAACATCGACTATCCCCATGTAATGGAATAATCATCAATTACAACGGGCTAGTATTCATGATGCTCCTAGCTTGGTGAAAATTATGGCCCTACAAATGAGCAGACACCCTATCCTAGCCTTATAAGAGTAAAAACACCTTTTCAAGAAGAAACTACAAAGAAGAGAGAAGGTTATGGCATACGGTATACACATGCAAGATAATAACTGCTCCAGTAAATGACCAAAATCATTTTCAGTTCTAGAACCTCGTGACAGCCTAATAATGATTAGACCAATTCTTCTCACCCCAAAGGCTACAACTATATTAAACTTTTACAGCACAATTAAAAGGGTATAAACAAATTAACTCTCAGCTAAAACTCACTCTATCCATTCTATTCAAGTGGTATCTTGCTGCAATTTGCCATATCCAATTAATCTAAGAGTTGGCAAATGTTACAGCCAGTAGAATGGTAGCAAATGACAATAAATTTAAATTCGCTCTAATTCTCGATATAAATATATAAGATTTGATCAAAATGAGGCAGCATACCCTCCTGAACTTCTTCTCCAGCCGTCCTTTCGCCAAACACCTGAGAAAACTTCCATTCAAGCGGCTGCGGCACCCCCACCACTGTTGAAGACCGGAATACCCCGCCTCCGCCACCGCCACTCATCTTGCGGGAAAATTTGCAGGCCAAAATCTGACAATATAATCAATCGGGAAGGAGGAGGCCACCCAATGCGAGAACCACCCGATCCGAATACTCAACTCGTTTACATGAATCTGAAGAATTAAGCACAATCTTCAACGGATTGGATGGTCCCTTCCGTCATCGTCGTCCATTTGAACCAGGCGTTCCGACATGTATTCACTCAACAACGACGATGGAAGACGCAGTCCGATATTTGTGCAAGGAAATTATACAACATAGGTAATATCGATGAGATTCAATCTCCGTTCTGTCTTTCTGCGACGATAAACAGTAGATTTCCTCTCGCACACACTCTCTCTCTTCTTTTTCCTTTTTTTTTATTATTTTTTTCTTTTTCCCTTCCTTCAGGTATGAATGAAAAAGACGGAGAAAGAAATACTTGGTAGCCTCTCTGTCTTCCTATAGTTTTCACTTAACAGTGCACCGATTGTTTGTATTGGGAATATTACCATATATTAATTAATATTGATACACTTTAATTTATCGGAATATTTTATATTTAAATCCAATTAGTAAGAATGAAAAAAATAAAGGGTTAAGTGGGAACAATTTGCTTATCTTTATACTTTTGCCTTTTATTTTATTTCACTAATTTTTTTGTCTTGTAAGAAGGGATAGGCTATGCTTACATAAGGAAAGGAACGTGTAGTTTAAAAAAATTGCTTAATTCATTAGTTTCATACTGAATAAAAAAAATGTGAAAAAAATTATGAATTTAGCTCATTCTTTAATTAAAAGTGTAATATTTAGATTTTATTTATTTTTATAAAAAAATATTTATATATATTGATAAAGAAATAATATATTACATATATTAATGTTAAAAAAAATCTAAAGTCATCCTAAAAAAGGAAAACAAATTCATCTTTTAAAAAAAGAAATTATTTTCTTTAAACTATTCATATTTAATATTAAATTAAATAAATAAAATACTTTCTTTAGTCATAACATTTTAAAACTATATTCTGTAAAAAAAATATTTTCAGTCAACACAAATGAAATATTTATTTCATTAGAAAATATTTTTCATAAAAAATATTATATACATATATATTGATAAAAAAATAACATGCCACCTATATTTGTGATTAAGAAAAATGATACATAGAGAATCATAATAATTAAGGAAAGTAAATTCTTTTTTGAAAAAGAAAAATTACTTTCTCAAAATTTTTCATATTTAATATTAAATAAATAAAATATTTTCCTTTGTATTAATATTTTGTAATTATATTTTATAAAAAATATTTTTATCACAATAAACGAAATTGTGAGGTTAAATTTTTTATTTAAATTCAATTTATTATCAGCATAATATAGTTTTACACTATTAATTATTCATGTATTTTTATATTATATATAAAATTATTAAGATTCTTATATTCTTATTAAAGATTCTTAATTATTATTTTTTAATAATATATTTTTATTTATTAATAATATAAAATATTTTATATTTTATGCTAATAGATCAAATTTAATTATAATTATTATTATTGTAAAAATGAATAAATGAGAGTATAGGAATAAAAATAGCATTGTTGCATATTTATTTAATTTTTTTCTTTGGGTTCAAAATTTTCCTTATCTTTATTGATGTGGTTGAGTTGAGGGCCGGTGTACATCACAATGTTGATGTTGATTGCGATTCTTTATTCGTCTTGTAGTCCTGTTCACTTTTGGTATTCAAAAAGGTGCTCCTGCATCACATAAATCCAATAAGCTTAACTCCAAAAATGGAAGATTAATAGGAGGTGAGAAATTTTTTACTTAAAGCATGTTATCTTCTTGCGTGCAAACCAGCTGCCTCGGGGAAAAGCAAGTGGTAAGTTCATATGCTTATGACAAATGAAGTGACAATAATTGATAGTGATGTTTTAAAATAAGATGTATTATTCTAGAGAATGTAATTCCTATAATTTTCAAATAAATAATTGTAATTTAAAAAAATTTCTTAATTGCACTGATTGAATTTAATTTAATTATATGTATATTAAGCCAGTGCTCGTAGAGTTAGTAATTTAAACTAAAATTTATGGGCTTATTCGCTAACCTTCAAATTTTAAAATTGCTAAAATGGTAGCCCATTTAAATGCGAGTAAAAAATAATCTAATTTGTTTAGTTCGCCGCTTACATGAGTTGATCCATAGATAGATTAAGCTGGCCTACAATTTATTTTTAACTTTCATAAGATTTTAGTCCAATTTCTAATTCTTAAAAAAAAAAAAAAAAAACTAGAAACCTAATCTTTACTACTCATTCCATTTAAGCCCAAAATGCATTTTACCCTTTTCCCATATGGCAATATTGTTATCTTCGTTTGTACCAAATTAGAGAAAAGCTTCGAAAGCCTTCTTTTTAAAAAAGCCCTAGCAAAGCATTGGGAGGTATTAGTGAATGAGTAATCCCATCCCATTACATTGAACAACATCAAACATAAAGAAGAAAATGGTGGCAAGTGGTGGTTTCTTGGTAGCAACAATATTGCAACTTCACATCATAAAAGAGAAGCCTACATTTTCATTTTCTCAAGTCTAACTTCTAAAACTCATGATTTTTGCTTTGTTTTGTCTCTAATTATTTTAATTTTTGTTTATTTTCATGCTTTCTTTATTATATATGTGTGAAATTTTTTTATTGCAAAGTTTTAGGATTTTGTGATTTCTCTCTTTTCTCTATGTGTTTTTCATGCCAATTGATGCTTGTTCATGGTTCATGTTTTCCTTTTTTTGCTTTCTTTTTCGATTTAGGTATGTGATTGTTCAATTAAAGCATTTAAAAGCAAATGCAAAAATATCATATCTGTGGTGGTAAAAAAGGCCATTTTAAGTTTAGTAATGTGCAATCCATAGGCCAGCTCATTTACCCATGAACTCCACATTATAAGACTTGGGCTTGCATTTTTCTGGACTATAAAAAATACAAACTTGTCCAATCTAGTCCATTTAATATTTATCTACATGAACAGATCAAATGAGCTCATTTCACAACTCTAGATGCTTCCTTTGAGAGTACAAACAGATCAAATGAGCTCGTTTCATAGCACTAGATGCTTCTTTTAAGAGTTTCAAAATTATAAAAAAATTCAAAATTATTAAATTAAAAATATTCGATTATGATTATCTTTTTTTTCTAATAAATATAATTAAATTAATTTATTTTAATAATTTTTAAAATTATCACGTCACTTTAAATTTCAAAAAAGTAGAAATATTATAAAATACATTGTTAAATCAATAGAAATGTGATATATTATTTTTCATTATATATATTAATACATTATTTTTTAATTATTTAATGATATAATTTTTTTATTTATTTAATATACATTATTAAATGTATTAAGTGTAATTAAAATTTTTGATTTAATATTTGTTGAATTGTAGTTAATATTAAAGCTCCATTTATTTTAGTAAAAAAATATTTCCCATATAAATATATCTATAAAATATAAATTTGGTGAAAATAATTTAAATATTCAATATTAAATGTAAGAAATTTATTGAAAAATATTTTTTATTGTTTTAAAGAAAAGGTTTTTTAATTATCATTTATATATAAAAAATATTTTTTTTAAAAAAAAGATCTTTAAAAAATAGAACTTATATTACACACAAATCTATAAGAAAAGAAGAAGAAGAAGGAGAATAAAAAGGGAGGCATTAACTTGTCATAAGGATAGAGCAATTTGTTTCGTAAATATATTTAATTAACCTAGAAAGATTATAAGAGCTATCATAATATTACAAAATATATGTATAATAATAAATTATGTCACACAATGAATCGAAATGGAAAAATTAGAATAAAAAGTAAATATAATATTTAATATTTTATTTATAAAGATAGTAATTATTATATTCTTCAAATTTTATGATCAGTATTATTAATTTATTATTTTTATTATAATTATACATCTATCCTTTCACATGTAATACTAAAATAAATAGTAAAAGAAATATAACTCAAAATAAACTTGTATTTGATATTGTTAAAATATTATTTAACAATTAAATTCAAAATTTTTTATTTATTTTAATATTTCAAGTGAATGAAAGGATAAATAACTATATTAAAAGTAAAAATAAAATACTAATAATGCTAGTTTTGAAATTTAAGGATATAATAATAACTATCTAATATTGTGTTTAAAAGAAAAAAATATGAATTATCCTTTCAACTTTAAAAACTTGAAAATCATTCTTTTAAATTTTATAAAAATTGAAATATAACACCATCAAGGGTTAGCAATAAATTGAGTTAGAATGCAAAATGTTCAAAACTTAATTTGACTTTTAATTTAATGAGTTAAACTTATGTATCAAATGAATAATACATGAACTAAACAATTTAACCCATATATTAAATGAGTTAAGTTTAAGTTTAGAGATATTTGACTAGATTATATTATAAGTTAGCTTAAATAATATATATAATTTAAAATTAATTAATATATTTATGCATATATATATCAAAAATCCTTTTGTAATTATGTATTTTAAATTAAATATTTGTTAGGAAGAAAAAATAGTAACCATAATAATATAATTTAAATTATAATTAAAATAAAATAATAAATAAAATTAATGATGGATATTATTAATGTCATTCTCATTTTAGAACTAGTTGTGTAGTTGAAATAAATATAATTCAAGAATATCATTTAAAAAGGAATAGGAAATTAGAAAAACTTTTTAAACAAAAGCTCATATTAAATATTATAAAGGATAGATGCAAATATCCTCCATATAAGATAGGAGCAATAATGTAAAATTTTGAACTTACGAGAAACATGAGATAACGACCAGTTCATACATAATAACTAATTTAATATCAATTAAGTACTTTTTTAATACAATTTTAAAAACTTCAAGTATATCAATGAATCAAGTCGGACATGTGTTTAATTCATGAATTTTTTAGTTGAATCATTTGATCAAAATTGACTTTGTAAACAATGGTTTAAATTTATTAAGTTAAGTTAAGCTAATCATAAACTTAATTCAAATGGAGTTTGAACCAAGAAATTTAATTCAAATTGAATTTGAGTCAAATCATAAATGGAATAATATTAAATCGAACCAAGTTTGAACTAAGTATATCTCAATTTGACTCAACTCATTACTAGACTTATATTTAATTAATAATTTTATTAAATTATGAATTTTTTATGAACTTTTTGCATAAGAATCCAAATATTATAAAATTTTGATTTATATTGTTATTTTTGGATAATAATTTTTCTCATTATATCCAAACATTTAATTAAAATTCTTTGTATGTAAGTTAATTTTTATTAATTATATAACATAAAAATTATGTATAAAAAATAACTAAAAAATTAACATACTATAATATTTTTATTATTACTTACAAATTTCATGAAAAAATATATAATTTAACATAATGATTAATTAAGTGAATGGTAGATATTAATTCTAACTTTTATAAAATTCAAAGAAATAATTTTTAAATTTTCAAAATTGAAAAAGGTGACATTCAACATCATCAATATTAAAAAGGCTAATTTACATTTTTACCCATTATAAATCTTGATCCATGCTTAAAACTGTATGTTTTATGGAAACGGAAACGTTATGGTTCTTATTAATATAAAAACGTTATATTAATACAAATATATTTCAAAATTTGTGAATTTTATAAAAAATTACAAACTTAATATAAAAGGTGATTAAAAGTTGTATTTCCGTCCGCAGAATGGCTTATGTACCTTTTTTTTTCCTCCTAATAGTAGAAGGAGAAGAAATAGATATTAGATTTTGGAAAATTTAAGTTGTATTTATTTTTTTGAAAGATATTTTTATAAGAATTTATTTTTTATATACAAATAAAGGAGTGCCGTATACATTGATATTTTATAATTAAAAAAATACCTTAAAACTATAACAGTAAAGGAAAATAATTTTTTTTATTTTAAATTTTGTTATATTTAATATTAAACATATAAATTATTTTTGTTATTGTAATATTTTATAACCATATTCCTATAAAAAGTAATTTTTCTCAAAACAACAAACTCCCAAGTTTGATTCTGGGCTAACGAAATTTTAAGGGATCTAAATCTTTTTCTTTTTTTGGTTATCTTGTCATTTTTAAAAAGATAAGGATATAATTTTTACTCTAAAATTTATTTTTATATTGAAACCCACAATTTCAAATAAAAAATTGATATTCATCTCTATTTAAAATTCACATTTTCTTTTCTTAAAAAATAAAAAGGGGGGAGAATATCAATTCAATTATCATAAATAGCTAGATACAGCTACGACCAAAATTACCAAATTCCGATTAAGAAAATCGGTGTCAAAGTGTTAAGCGGAATGAGGGTTTGCTTTGGCACTACTTAACGAAATTGTAAATTTTAACATTTTTTTTATAAAATTCATAATATTTTATATAAAATTTATAATTTTTTATAATGATATAAGTTAGGAAGTGTAGTTGACTAATTGTTTGTATAAATCTTATAATATTTTCATAATATTTTATAAATTTTTTATAAATTTTGCAACAAAAGTAATGATCATTACAGTACAAAAATTTAGAACTTTTATGAAAAAACTATAAGATCGTATGAAAAAATTATATAATTTTATAAAAAATTGTAATATTTATAAAAGAAAATTACAGAGAAAGTGCACCTTTGCCGAACAAAAACTAAAATGGAGCCGGGGCCGAAAGGGCTTAAAATCCGATGGGCCGTGGACCCATGGAATCTAATAGAGATTAGGCGAATAAAGAGCACAATTCATCCCACCGCAGATCAAGCCCACTCATCTTAACCATACTTTGACCGGAGACCAGAAAGAAAAAGGGAAAAGTTGCACACCAATAAACTAGTGCCACGTGGCATCAAGCAACCGCTTTAACTAGGTTTCTAATCTTACTTAGGAACAGTAAGCATATGGCTCTAATATTTTACAACAAAAATTTTCGTAATTGTGCTCTGGCCCCATTTTATCATAACATTTTTGCACTAATAATAGTGTTGCAACCTTATGAAAACCAGAGCTGGTCACTTGTTAAAATATTTTATTTGAAATGGAATCCTTGAAATATTATAATTATATATTTTTTACTTGGATTTTCTCTCCCATTTACTTTAGAAATATGGAAAAAATTATAATGCATGTAAAACACAAATTGTAAAGGATTTCATAAAAAATGTAAAATATAAAGCATGTATAGGTTTAATGATTTTATCATTCATTGTATATATAGAATTAATAGTTTCGCCACTTTTATTATAAAAAAGTAGCATGTTTTAAGGCATCTTGAGGGTTTTGAAACCCTAAATGACATGCAAAACAAATAATTGTTAGATTATGATTTAGTCATCACAACCGTCTTTAGAAATAAATAGTAATCGGTGGTTATGCAAAACTAATTTCAAGGGCATCAAGTTTTAGAACTCGCAAATTGGTCTTGAAAATTTGTTTGTGTTTTGCATCATTATTGATTGGAGACATGACAAATACCTAGGTCTCTTTCTGTTATAGATAGTGTTCCATTGATAAGTAGCTAACTTGATTTTTGCTACAAGTGGTAATGGTTAGACTCCAACAAATGATGGTAGTATTAGACCCATTGGAGCAATCGCAATGATTGTTGTAAAAGCTTGGTCTAGCCTATACTATGAAGTAGATGTGAAGGAATTCTATTTATATATAAGGTTGTGAAGGCTATATCAGAAATCTTGGTTAGAAAGATATTGTAGCAAATTGAGATGGTAGAAGAATTGATAGCTAGCATGAACAACAAAGGATTGGTAAGCTACATCTTAGAATCTATATTCATTATATATCAAGTTAATAAAGAATGCAGTGAACTTTGCAAGGAGATTGAAATGATTCTATTATTATTGTTGTATAAAAATGAAATGATTAATTGGTTAATAAGAATTAAGCAATAAGTTTGACATATTGGAGCCTTAAATGATATAGTGATGATCATTAATTAATTTTGCGGTGTATTAGAGTGAGAATCTACAAAAAAAAAGTTAATCAATGATAAAAGCATTATTCTTGATTGAAAAAAAAATAGTTCATACTAAAAATTATAAAGTATAGCCATTAATTATTTTATTTGTTACACATATGTTACTCGATATTTATATTGTAGTGAAGAAAGTTGAAATCAAAATTATGTAGATACAATGGAAGGTGCAATCGATATGATAAAGAAAAGCCTCCCAATTTAAATTTGGGAAACGGAGAAAGTGATGCAGTATAGTTTGGAGACAAAACAAGATTAAAGGGTAGAAGATTACCATAACAATTAACTAGTTGTTCAAAATGGAGTGAAGATTACTATAGCAATATAGATGCTACTTGGATAACTAATTAATTGCTATAGTAATCTTCTCTATTTATTCAAAGTGAAAATTTACAAACTCATTTATTTGTTGGATTGTAGATCCATTCCATTATTCTAATCAGAATTGATTATTAAGAATCATTTCTATAATTTTTTTGAAATTATTTTTTAAAAAAATATTAATTTCTACTCTACCATATATACAAGTGGCAATCCTATGAGACGTTATATGTCCTAAGTGCTAATACCTAACCTTTCCCAAAAATACCATAGTTTTCTCCTAAAAAAAGTAGATATTATATATTTATTCACTTGATTAAGCATTGCTTTATTTTTGTACAAAAATATAAGCAATTTTAGAATTTCAATTATTCAAATAGATTCTTACAGTGAATAATTTGCATTCACATGCTATCAATCTTGACTACTAAAAGGGGAATATAATAGAGTTATTGTAGTCCTTTTAAAAATGTTCAATGCTTGGATTATTAAAAAAACAAAAGTTCAATGCTTAATTTCTTTCTAATATAATTGCATGTTTTTCTCAAACCAGGACATATCCATTTCCTTTATATTTTAAAATAATTTAACTTCTTTGATAACTTTCTCCTTCTTTCTCAACCTCTTCTTCAAACTCTAAACTACCTATGACAATCTTTTCTTCTTGCTTCACTTATCAAAGTAACATTAATATTCTTTTTTCTGTTTTCTTTATTTTTTAATCTTTTTCCATATTTTCCCAAAAACTTCATTTTTATTGTAGTATAATCCAATCACTGTGTTTTTTCATTGTTATAGTTTTATAGTGGCTAAGGTGTATAAAAGAATATATTATGTTTCATTGTTTAAATAAGAGAACATTCTTTTTCTTCTTTGTTTTTCTCTCTTCCTTACAATAAATTTTTGCATCACCTATACTTAAATCTTTATTGTTATTTTATAATTTTTTTCTACAAAAATTGTTACAATGAGCATTATTATATTAGGTTCAAACATTATGTTTCCTTTAACCTTTCCTATTCCAAATGTTAAGAACTATAATAAGTAATGTGCGTAGATGATGGTACTACTAAATTATTAAGATATAATGAAAGTTATGATGAAAAGAGTTTAGGTTCTTCTATCTAATACGATAGAGGCATAAAGGAAGAAGCATAAAGAAATTAAATAGAATGGTTATAAAGGGTCATTTTTTATTCATAAAAGTATTAATAATTTGATTTTTTGAGAATATAGCAAGAGTTTCACCATATAAAAAGGCATAACATATTCTTGAAAAATATTACAAAGGTGCTAAAAAGATAAAGAATGCTAAATTGAAAACTTTGAGAAGATAATTTGAGTTATTGTGAATAGACAATAAAGAAAGTATTGGTAAGTGCTTCATTAAAATCATAGCTTTCAAATGAAAATAGACGGTGATAAAATAAAGGATTTAATTGTAATAGATAAAGTTCTTTACACTTGACCCTAAGATTTGATTACATTTTAGCTACTATAGAAAAATTATAAGACCTGATAGAAATGACAACTTACGATATGTAAAGCACATTTAAAGCACATGAATAAAGATTAAATTAGAGAAATTCAAATAAAAGTATTGGATAAGTCTTTTAATTGCATGTGACAGGAGCTAGAAAAGGTAAATGAAGCAATAAGGAATGAGAGAAAAAGCTAGTCATTATATCAAGGCAAGGGTTGAATCATGGTTAGAGGCAAAAGGTGAAAGTTGTTTTAGGAGGCCAAAATCATTGTTAAACATTTTTTTGTAATGAAAGTAGGATTATAAGCAAATTGAATTAAACTAAATTTTTGCTCATTCAAGCTCAAGTTCAACAAGAATAAATGAGTTTAAGTTACAACTAGTTGAACTTACAAAACTTAAGCATGACCTTAACATTATATAAATTTAATTAACATTTGATATATTTAATGGTTTTTTTAGTAAATAACAATAAAAATGATAGAAAATTCTATTTTCATATGACATCTCTTGTCTTTATTTTTTAGCTTTTTTTTTCTTTTTTCATAAAAAAAAAAGAAAACATGGTGATACCGATTAGGTTGTATTCAATAATACCAAAATATTTGATACTAACTTTTAAGTGTTAAATTTATAGTATTTAAATTTTTAATATTGAATTTAGTTAATAATTAGAAAATTTGTTACAAAATATTAAAATCTTATAAAATTTAAAAATTAGCCTTGATCATGATTTTAAAAATTCTATACACTTAATGATTAATTGATGTGAATAAATTATATATTTAATTGTTATCTCAAAAATATAAATAATGTTAGATATATTTATCCAATAAATTAAATCTCATTGAAATAAAAGCAATAAGTATTTCGTCAATAAATAGATTTGATGGATTTTCACTTAATTTAATAATCATTTTTAACAAATCAAACAAATACCATATAATTTTAAGTTTAAATCCATTTAATTAAGTATTGAACTAATGTTTTAAAACACATTTTTACCTATTATACTTTCACATTTAGTCTATTTTTTAGGTAATACTATAAGAAGTTCAATCTTTTAAAAGATTAAGTATTTTTCACCATTGAATTACCTTTAATCTATTAAAATTTGTGTTGTTAATTTTAATTCACTTGTTTATAGATTTAAAAAGAGGTAATTTAATGATAAAAATATTCAACCTCTTACAAAGTCAAATTTCATATAATATCACTTTTATTTTTCTAGAAAGGATCAAACTAATAATTTTTTTAATAAAAAATTTATATATAAATTATTTTTAAAAAAATTTAAAGGTAAGCTATGGCTCTCTTAAGTATAACAGGGCTCTGCCCCTGATCATGGTGCATATGGATGAAGAACTAAGTATCAAAAACAAAAATGAAAATGAAAAAAGAATTAAGTTAAGACGAATCTAGTAAACACTATGAATTGGCAAAAACTTTATGGAAAAAGAAGGGACAAAAGTAAAAAGTTAGACAAATCACACATATAGTGTTTTAAATATCATAAATATAACCATTTTACTAGTGAGTGTAAATTTAAGAGAAAACATTAAAAAACTAAGGAACCAGTCATATTTGTATAGGAGGAAAATGATAAAGGTCATGTTTTGTAAAATGTAGGACCTTTAAATATTTGTTAAATATTACCTAAACTAGTTTTGACGGTGATAAATATCATTAATATAATTTATTAATTGCAAAGATGATTTGACTGTGTTAAAAGAGCTAAAAAAGGGCATGCTTTTTGGTATATGTATTAATTCTATCTAATTGCTCTTTTACTTGTTGGTTTTATGTGACTTTATTCCTAACCCAACTATTTTTGCATGTGGTTTTCCAAATATGTTAAAAGGTCATGATTTAATCTATTAAAAACTAGATTTAAGCAACTTTGGTTAGGATACTCTTTCATACTTGTCATAAATGTACTATTTTTATAAAATTTCTAAAATTATATAGGTTAATCCTTAGTTAATGCTAACTTAGATCAAAATATTATATTGTGATATATGGAAAAGGAGCAAATAAACTATTAGTTTTCAAAAGGACTTGATAGCATCAAATTCAAATTATTGCTAAAAGAGCAAACAAATTGTACTTCATGAAAATGACCTACTAAGGCATTTATTGAAAGAGTAAGAGCTTTAAATCAAAAGTTGTTGACTTTAAATGTAATTAAACTTTACATTTCTAAAAAGAGTAAGCTGCTTAAGAGACTTAAAGAAAAAGAATAAGTTTTTTAGATTGAGGTTGTTCATTAGAATTAAAAAGGTTTTCCAACAGCTAGTCTTATATTTTGATTATAAATAAAGAAACTTGTTTCACTTGCAAAATAACTCAACTTAATCTAAGTATCTTTTTTTTCTCTCTGAAAGCTTTCATTTAAAATTCTTTCTAATTGTTAAATTTTCTTTATTTTGTACTTAAACTTGCAAAATTTACATTACTAAAGTGCATAAACCTTATAGTTTCTTCAAGAGATAAACTTTACAAATCAAAGATTCACTAGTTAGGATGGAGAGTGAGTGAAATTCTTATAGACACCTTATAACTAGATTAACAAGAAGAAATCCTCAAATGTTGAAGTGGGATTACTTGAGTCATTAAAAGATTAAATGAAAAAGTGTATTTAAATTTGTAAAAAGAAAAATATTAGTAGATAACTAATAAGATTAGATTTGACCTTTGGAAAATAGAGTAGATCTAAGGGAACAATTTTTTCTTTAGACCATCGAACCACTATAACATTGGTACTATTTTCTTTTTCTCTTACTTTTTAATTTGTGCACTTTATTTCTTATTTTTATATCTTATTTACTTAATCTTTCAATTTATATGTAGTTGCTCTTTGGAAATTTTTTGAAAAAGCAAGCTGTTTTAAAAGCTCAAATTTGCTCATAAATTTTTAAATACTAATTCACCCCTCCTTAGTGTATTATTATCCTATTAATTGGTATTTGAGCTTGGTTTCTATTGTTAAAGTTTAACTACTTTTGAATAAAGATCTTATAAGAATGCAACATAAACATTGGATTATTACATGAATAAAAAGGCTATTCTACATCTATTCTTTCAATTTATATAATGTTTGAACAAGAGAGTATTCTTCTTCTTTATTTTTCTTTTCCCATCCTAATTGAATCCTTGTATGTCCCCCCCCCCCGCCCCCACCTTTACCTTCCAATCTCTTTCTTCTTTATCCAAATTCATTGTTTGTTTTTCCATCTGCACTATTCAACTGCACTATGAACCACCATTTGTGGGGTTGTGATACTATAATTATCTATGTGACAACAAAAAGCAAGTTAAAGAAAATAATATTATATGTTATTTGAATTAAATATTCTTAATTTTTTTAATAGATTTTGTTTTGAGATTTTAGAGTTGTTTATTTGAGTATGATTTGTTCAATTAGATGCATTCATTTTCTTTGCTCTTATTGATTAGTTTGATTGCTAAGATTTTTGTTTGTTTGTTGTTGAATCTTCTGAAACCTTCTAAATTTATTGTTGCTGAATGGAACGTGATCATTTTTTGCCCTTTTTTTTTTTTTACACCAATGACCGGCAAGCCTTGCCTTCACGGCATTATCCATCTCTCTTTTGGCTATTTTAGTGTACTTTTTATGTGAAGTGGGGGAAACACTTTCTTTAATGTTTTAACAAAATCATATATGTTAGTAAATTGTTACAGAACTTCGTTGGTCTTGTGAGGAGAGGACACGCCAGAAAGCTATGAAGTGTCTGATTCAGCATATGTAGGGTAAATTATTGCATTACAATCCTTCCTTAAATTCATATCTTTCCATAGTCATAGAATAGAATTTCAACTAAAGTTTTAAACTCCGTTTATTTCGTGAGAAAATATTTCTCATAAAAAATATTATTTATATATATTAATAAAAGAATAATATGCTATTTATATTTGTAATTAAAAATAATGCTTAAAATTATAATAATAAAGAAAAATAAATTTTTCAAAAGAATTATTTTTTAAAATTCTTCATATTTGATATAAATAAATAAAATATTTTTTATTTTAATATTTTTTTAATCATGTTTTACAAAAGTATTTTCTAGGGGAGCAAACGAAATTTTAAAACTCATATCCTGCATTCAATTATTTGCCCTGCAAGTCTCAACTTTTAAAACAAAGATTAGGTACGCGACGCGTTTCTTATTCTAATTTATAATCTAATTAACGGGGATTATCTGTAGTTTCTGCATTTTTTGGATTGGATCGTGTTCCTTCATTCATATTAGTGGTCTTCTATGAGGATGAACGAATGGGAGAGAAATATTTATATACCCTTATCGTAACACGTGTTGTAATTCTCATTCAATAAGAAGTAAATAATTATTAATTTTATTATTCATATATTAATTTTGTAGAATTTATATGTATCAAAATTTGTATTTTTTTAATTTTTAAAGCATTAAAAACTATAATTAGTTTTCATTATATATTGGATGGGAGTAAAAAATACATATCATGACTTGAGTATATAAGTATTAAACTTAAATACAATAGACATGGAGTGATTGAAGATTTTCTTAAATATAATTTTGGTTGCCTTAACATTCATACTGATGATTGATCCCTTTAAATGCAATATTTTATTTGGGATCCTCAATATACATATTAAATTAAATTAAATTTAAATCGTTATATTAAAAAAATATGAAATTACCTGACTTATTTAATATATGAAAGCATCTTAATTTAGTTATTAATATCATATAATCAATCAATTTTTCTTCTAATGATTACAAATTTAGAACTTTATTAGAGTATTTTGTGCTAATTAAAATTTTTAATTGTCAATTTCACTAAAATTATTAACATGAATTAAATGCAATTCAATTTATATATTAAAGAGGTCAAAATAAAATATTACATCAAGAATTAAATATCATCACTTTAAATATTAAAAAAAATATAAAAACGTAATACCAAATTCAATAATTCTTAATAAGATATATTTAAATTTATTAGGAATAAACTGAATTAGATAAGCAAGCATTATTAATGTCTAAAGACAAAAATATATGAAGAACAATGATTCTTCTTTTAACACTTTTCAAACACTTCTCTTTATTGGAACTCCAATTAAATTG
This sequence comes from Sindora glabra, assembly GCA_020226215.1. Lineage (NCBI taxonomy): Eukaryota > Viridiplantae > Streptophyta > Magnoliopsida > Fabales > Fabaceae > Sindora > Sindora glabra. The sequence goes on from CM035227.1 coordinate 23,597,876, forward strand.
TTCCTTCCACAATTACTAAACATCACATGTATCATTGGTCACTTTCTGTTTTGTTTATGTTATATGTATAATAAGAAAAATAAATAAATGCATTGCAAACGTGATTAACGGAAATTAGTTTGAATGGCGGCATTTCCTTCCTAAGAATTAAATACACGCTTAAAAGTCAAAACTGTTGAGATTTCCTTGCGTTTTGAAAATTTACGTTTGACCTTTTTCAGAAATAAAAAGTATTATACGTAAATATAATGATTTAAATTTGATATTATATATAAAAAATATTTTTATATTATTATTCATTCATGTATTACTATATTAATAAAAAATATTAAATTTATTATTATCAAAAAAATTTAATTATTCTTTTATTAAATATATTTTTCTCATTTACTAATAATATAAAATATTTATATTAATAATAAATTAAATTTAAACTCTAAATGCAATTTTGTACATAATTTGCAAAAATAAAGATGCAAACTTGGATAGATATTAATTAATTTGCATCAGAAAATTGATTTTTCATACACAAGAGATTGGAAAAAACGTACATAACTAAATAAAAAATTACAAAATAAGCCAAAAAAATGGCAGAGAGAAAAAACAAATGAAAGAATAGGAGGAAAAAAAGGTTCGCATGCTAGTTTTGTCCTTCAAACGTTAGCAAAAATGATTTTGATAAAATGATAAAAATAATAAATTTAACTACTTTTTTAATAAAATTTCAACAATTAACCAATATGTAATTTTGTTTAAAATTAGAAATGATATGAAGGAGAGGTTCTCCAAATTCTATTGGATAAAATGCCAATGACATTAAGGATGTCAAAAAAATAGAAACTCGATCTAACTTGCCTAACTCAGACTGTATTTTTACTAAATGGATTAGGTTAGACTAGTCATGCGGGCCAATTTGGGCTAAAAAAAAAATTTTAATGGGTCGGGTTAGGTGATAAAAGGTTCTAGAAATTAGATTTGTCTAGACTCATATTCACCTAATTTTGATGCATTTTTTTTAAGTTGAGCAACTTAAAATGATGTCATTTTATGAGCCATATGATACTATTTTAGTCATTTTATATAAACCTTTGCACCAGTATTTCAAACCCTAGCAACCATTTTAGTTTTTTGGTTTCTCCATAGTTCGATGGCAAAAACCTTAGCAAAGTAGCTTTTCTATCATCCAAGCTTCGAAGCTAGTTCCTTTGACTCTAAATTAGAAATTAGATGAACGATGAAGATAAGAAAGGCTAGGTAATGTGTAGTACTATTTTTCTTTTGTTTTTGTTTAGGGTTTGGCGTTAACCCTATTTTTAATATGTTATTGTCACAAATTAGAGTTTAGATGATCGTGTTTGGTGATTAAGAATCTTAGTTGCGTGGTTTTAGAAGGGGTACTCGAATTTGTAATCATTGTACGTTTTTTCCCCTACCTAAGTTCATCTATTATTTTTATTTTCTAGTGTAGCATGACCTTTTTCTAAACATTAATAAACTAAATCTTTTGTTTTTTTGCTATTGTGAATGTTTTCATGGTTGGGGTTTGCCTGAGTATCTCCCTAATTCCCTAAATCCCTAATATAGCCTCTTACTTTTCTATACTTGCCAAGTAGTACAACTACTATAAATCTGACTTAGTTTATGTCTACTTTTTTCTCTATATTATTTCATTCCATTGATGTTTATTTTGAACAAATTTATTGTGTTCTACTTACTAATTATTTGGTGAAGCAGATTCCATTTCCATATGAGAAGGTAGCTATTGATAATTATCTAGAGTTATGTAAAAAAATAAAAATCAGAACATTCTAGGCACATCAAAACTTCAAAAAGGTCATTTCTTTAACAAGTAATAATATTTTGCAAAATTTTAATATAAAATCTTTTTCATTATTTATGATATGTTATGTTTGTTTGTCTTTTCACTATTGTTTATTATTTTCGTTTCAGTACCATGCATTATTTATTTTCTTGCCAATTGCCACATTTTGCTTAGTTCTTGTTAGAATTCATTTGCTTGTTAATTTTCAATATTGAGATTGAAACTAAGAATTTATATTCAAAGATCATTTATAAAGTTTCTTTTAAGTATTTACCCATTACATTTAAAACACCAAACCTTAATATTTTCTATTCCATTTTCTCCTAACCTTTCTTCAACCAAATGTACATAGAAGATTATTCCATTAAATGGTAAATTAATAGTTTGGAAGTCACACTTTTGTAGCAAGTAGGAGTGTCAAAAAAAGTTTCAATTCTTATCCACATTGAATCCAATATCTTTTTTTAATTAAAAAAGAAAATTTAATAAATAAGGAATGGAATACAAGAGGAAAAGGTAAGTAACCTCAAAAATCAATACAAGATTATTGCCTAATATTATGAACTATTAATGCAAAAAGCTTATAAATCACAAACTTATTAAAGTACTACATATAATATGCTGAAAGATTGTAAATATCTTACATAAAATATGAAAAATGTTATCTACTACATAGATGTGGCATAAAAAACTATTTCCTAATTCCAAATCCTTGTCCATAATAGGCTGCTCAAACCAAACTAACCTGATTATATCATGGATTTCCAAGAAAGCTAGGATCTTTATTAAAATTTAAATGCATTATGTTAGAAGATAGAATAATCCACCAATAACAAACAACTGACACATTAAACGCAAACAAATAGAGGTTAGTAAGTGGTATTTAACTAATTATATATTTACAATTACATTATCATATTAATATAATAAATCTTTGGTGGGAATTCTAAAGAAATCAACATGGCAACATGACCAATAGTGTACTATAGAGAGTCTGTGGAGTGAGTTTTAGTTTGAATGTATCATTGATTTATAGTTTTTAAAATGGATATTTGCATTAACTTCAATTCGTGCTTAGTAGATGTAAGCATATATCCTATTCACATGTAAAAGGCTCCACTTAGTTGAATTATGACATTATAACACTTAAGAATTTTATTTCATGAATGAATGGTGGTTTCTGGATTTCTCCAAGTTTTAGAAATCACTTATTACTTAAAAGTCAATGTAACTATGCAACCTTAAAATGCTTTTTCATGCATTAGCCAATGAAGTGTTGCAGGACCTTGTCATTTATAAATTTTCATAAATGCTTAAAATAGGGATAAACTTCAAAATTTAAAGTATATCCACTTTGATTTCAATTTTGTAAATGATATACTACCAAGAATAAAGATTACATAATTAACATAAACAATTAGACATATAAAACTGAAGTGTGTTAATCAACAAATGATAGGTTACGTTCCTAGAAGAAATCTATATGATTAAGTCTATATTAACATGCATAAGAATTATAAACTTGTGCAAAAATTATATTTTAGATAATTCAAGAAGCTTTAAAGAGGGGTTAAGATAGTAAAATAACTCTAAATCTCCAATTGAAGTTCCAAATTAACTGTTTAGTAAAAAAAATGTAGGGATAAATCATGTTTTATGATAAAATTACGTAAAATAATAGTAGTTCACATGTATGCTTAATTCTATGCTTAATCCTATAAGAAAGTTTGATGGGAAGATTTTCCTTTCATTCTATCAATTGAAATTGAAATAGTAATGAAAACCATGACCTGGTATCCAAATCCCCAGTTGAAGTTCAAAATTAATTGTTTAGTAAAAAAAATATAGGGATAAACCATGTTTTATGATAAAGTTACCTAAAATAATAGTAGTTCACATATATGCTCAATTCTATGCTTAATCCTATACGAAAGTTTGATGGGAAGATTTTCCTTTCTATTCTATTAATTGAAATTGAAATAATAATGAAAACTATGACCTGGTATCGAAATTTCACATCATATGGGTGAAAGGGTGAATGGAATGTGATGGTGGTCTCTATTATAGAGACTAAAATCTTACTAGGTACTATATACAAAATTTTTAAGGGACAAATGGATGTCATTGCATATAAATTCACATGTTAGCATTTCTCTAGATGGCTTTGTTTCATATTCATTTGCAAAAATTTATCAATAATAACTTAAATATTAAGAGTAAAGCTTCATGAGAATTATATCTTAAAAATTTATAACACAAGTTCAAATAATGCTGTTGTTCCTATTAGCAGTAGAATAATACCATATAGTTTTAGTTACATCATTAAATTATAACGCAACTTATAGTTCCTATGAGAAAATTAGAAGCCTTGGCATTGGATATATAAAATGCTCATCCTTGACCTAAAGTAGCTAGGTAAGTGATTAGCAAAAGAATGGACATATGATTCCTATTCCCAGAATTATGCTTAATTAGAGACCATGAAAGATAACTTGTATAGTGAGATAGATCAATATTATCAACTAACTATAGCAACAACATTAAAATTTAAAGTCATTTCTTGAAAATATTAAGGAAATGTGAGTTTTAAACATGTTGCATTTATAAATGATGCAATAACTAATTTAAACAGTTAGATAAGATGCTCCCAAGAGATGATTGCATCTAATTCCATTTCTATTTTGAATTATTTTTGCAATTGAATTCATGTTTTTTGCTTTTGTAAATTAGCATTTTCTATAATTTTAGGCATTTTGTTATGTTGTTTGCTGTAATTTATGCCTTTGATGTTTTTCTCTAATTTATATTTTACACGTGTAGTGTGTGTTATCTTGTTTGTCCAATTCAATTCATTTTTAATTCTTTAATTACAATTCTTGTTTTCACTAACATGTTCTTCAATTAGTGCTTCTACAATTTTTGAATTGTAATTTATGGTTTTTATATCTATTATGTTGTTTGTTTAGCATTAAGCATCACTTGTTTAGCTATATTTTGAAATATAATTAAAATGACCATGTATAAGAAGTTATTTTTTGATTTGTACATTTGAATCATGTTTAATTTTGTTGCATAATTTTGGTTATTATTTATAGCTTCATGTTAATTCATTAATGTCGTTTCCTTTTATTGAAGTTATTCTGTAGTTTTCTATAATAGAGGCTTAAAAAGAAATAAAAGTTGTGTTTCAACCTGCCTCAAAAGTGTTTTAACCTACACTAGAAGCTTAGCCTTTAACCTCAACAAATTTGATGAATAATATTGCATCCACTTCAAAATCCAGCACACCAAAAAGTGACACTAAATCCAAGGGCAAAGGAAAGGGAATCCTTACAACCAAATTTATCTAAAGGAAGCCTTTAGCTAATGGATCTAGGAAAAAAGCAATGATATGGGATTATTTCACACGTATGCCTAAATTTGAATTGAAAGAGTTTATGGCTACTTGCAATTATTGTAAAAAGAGGTATTTTTGTGATCCTAACTCAAATGGGACATTTAGTATGAATAGGCATCTTAGGATATGTTCAAAGTTTCCTTATGCCTTATTATTTGATCATTTTCAATCCACGTTATCATTTGAACCTAAAAAAAAAGTGATGGTACTAATATAATTGCTATCCCTTAAGTTTGTGATGGAAAAATTGCTAGGAAAACTTTATCGATATTTATCATTGTCATTTGAACTTAAAAAAAAGTGATGGTACTAAAAAAATGGCAAAGGAAAGGAAATCCTTATAACTAAATCTATCTAAATGAAACTAAAAAGGAAGCCTTTAGCTAATGGATCTAGGAAAAAAGCAAAGATGTGGGATTATTTCCCATGCATGCCCAAATTTGGATTGAAAGAGCTTATGGGTACTTGCAATTATTGTAAAAAGAGGTATTTCTGTGATCCTAGCTCAAACGGGACATTTAGCATGAATAGGCATCTTAGAAAATGTCTAAAGTTTTCTTATGCCCTATTATTTGATCATTCTCAATTTGTGCTATCATTTGAACCTAAAAAAAAGTGATGGTACTAATATAATTGCCATCCTTTAAGTTTGTGATAGGGAAATTGCTAGGAAAACTTTATCGATATTTATCACTATTGATGAAAAATTATTTAAGGTTATTGAAGGATAGGGATTTAAGTATCTTTAAGTAAATTACTACCTTAATTTCATATTCCATCTAGACAAACTATAACTAAGGATTGTTGGAAGATGTATACAGATGAGAAAGGAAAATTGAAAAGATTTTTAGAATCTAATTATTCTAAGGTGTGTCTCACAACAAATTGTTGGACATCTATCCAAAATCTAAATTACATAACATTTATAACATGCTTTGTAGACAACAATTGGAACTTACAAAATAAGATTTTAAACTTTTACCTTATTTCTAATTATAAAGAAGAAACCGTTAGGAAATAAGTAGATAAGTGCTTGAATGAATAGGGGACTAAGAATATTTTTACTATGATTGCTGATAATGTATCTTCAAATGATATCATTGTATCCTATTTGAAGAAAAAGGTTTAAAAATTTGAATGGATTGGTATTGAGTGATATTTATATGCATGTTCATTATTGCACTCACATTTTTAATCTAATTATTAATGAAGGTTTAAAAGAATTATATTATTCAATTGTTGTAATTAAGACTATAGTTAAATTTGTGAGATCTTCTCCTTGTAAGTTAGTTAAATTTAAATGTTGCATTCAATAAGTTAAAATTGAAAGTGATAGATTTATTTATCTTGATATTTTAACAAGATGGAACTTAAACTATTTGATGTTACAATTTACCCTTAAATTTCAAAAGACATTTGAAAGGTTAGAAGATGATAAACCAAATTTTAGGGACTACTTTAAAGAAAAAATAATAGGAACCCCTTCTTTAGAAGATTGGAATAATGCTAAGGTTTCCACTCACTTTTTAAAAATATTTTATGATATAACCCTTAAGTTGTTTAATTTTTTCTTTGTAACTTCAATAAATGCATTTCTTCAACTTGCATTAACCCAAACTAAATTATTCAAATAGGGTTTAAATGAGGATAATGTCTTGAATGGAATGGTTGTCTAAATATAAGGGAAATATGATAAATACTAGGGAAATTTATAGAATATAATTCTTTTGTTGTGCATTGTTAATATTTTAGACTATAGGTATAAGCTTGCCTACATCAAGTAGTCTTTTGATGAAATTTATGGTCCTGTGACTACTTGTGACCTAATTTGTAAAGTAAAGTTAGAATTATAACAATTGTATGAATGGTATTCTAAGATTTATAAGAAAAGAAATTAAAGCAATATAGTTAGTAGTGAAACTTCACAAGACACCAAGTATAGCTTTCAAGAGGACAAATATATACATAAAGCTCATGTTACAACATTTAGGTCACATCTAAAAGTTAAAGATTCCATTGAAGCAAAAAATGAGGTTAATAGATACTTTGCTAAAGCATATGTTAATGAAGATGACACCTTTAATGTCTTAAAATGATGGAAGGATAATATGTCAAAATTTCATATTCTATCATTTATAGCTAGAGATGTGCTTATTGTCCCTACTTCTATAGTGGCTTCAGTGTTAGCCTTTAGCATAGAGAAAAAAGTTTTAGATGTGTTCAAAAGCTCATTATCTCTACAGACATGTGAAGCATTAATTTGTTGCTAAAATTAGATTAAAGTTACCTTGTTTCTAACTAAGAATCATGATTTCATTAAAGAGTTTGAAAGTTTACATAACAATATGAATTACTATTATCTTTATAATTTTCAAAAGCATGATTTTTTTTTGTATTTTTATAAAGCTTGGAGAGATTGCAAAAAAACTTGCTGTCATAGAGTTACAATCACAAGATAGGGATCAACAGTTAATGACTATTGGGTAGATTTAATTTCCATTGTGTGTGTTTAACATCCAAAATGACCTTTTGCATTATGCAAAATGGTAATGCTTTATTGTTATGTTAAATTTAGTGCATAATAATGTCTAATTCCTACTATCATGCTTGTTGAATTTTTGTAATTTAACTTTATAATAAATTTGTTTTACATTCTACTTAATGTAATACTAATCTAGTTTGTTTCAATTTATGTATATAAGAATTGAAGCTTGTAGTGGCAAAGAAAATTGGCAAATAGTTTGTTTCTAATTTAATTTAATTTTGTAACATTTTTTCATTTTTTTAATGTTATATTAATCTAGAATGTATTTAATTTATGTAGGTAGGCACTAAGGCTGGAAAAGGCTAGAAAATTAGGAAATATGCATAAAGAAATAAGGAATGATGTTGGTATCATCAATGTTTATTTTTTATTTTTGTAGGATATAAGTATTGGTGAGATACTATAAATATAGCAAGCAAAATGGTACTTTAGTTTAGCAATAAGCACTTTCATTCTTTTTTATAAGTAACTGAGTATGGTGTTTTTCTTTTTTTAGTAATTGCAAGTAAGTCAGGTCACACATCACATAACTCACATCAAAAGACATAAAGTATGCTTACATTATACAGAAATTATGATTTAGGATGATATTAGAAAGTTAGTCAAGAACTATTTATGATTGTAATATTATTTGATGATTAGAACATGAAGGATTATTCTTTTAGGCTATCTAGTGCTATAGTTTATACCTTTTTTTTTAATAAAAAAGCCAATTTTGATTAAGGTCCAGTGCTAATAACTAAGTTAAAAAAATTCTTAACCTAACCTAGCCTAATTATTTTTAATAGGCTTAGTCCAACTTGAAAAATTATGGGTTTATTGTAATTTTCAGGTCTAAATTGAAGTTCGATTGATGATTGGGCGAGTTGCAATTGTACCTTAACTTGGTCTGACTTAACCCACGAACACCCCTAACCATAACCCTTGTCACAGTATCTCTACCATGTAAACATAAACAAATAAAAAAATAACAAAGTTATATAGATTAAATCTGAGATTTGAGTTAATGGTTCTTGACATACATTTAAAACTTAATTTAAATTTTTTTTTGTTCAAAGGTTTTTGATATCTAGCAATTTACATTGAATTCTAATTAATTTAGAGTCAAACAAGATTAGATTTCTTTTTAAAGTAGAGTTCTTTCATGTACAATTTTTTTATTTATAAAATTTAAATTCAAAATTTTATTTAAGAAAACTAAACTCACAACCATTTTTATAAAATTGAGTATAAAAATGCATAAAAGCCTTTTTTCATGGCTAATGGAGAAGGGTTGTTAAAGGCTAAAATAATATCACTTTTTCTCATTTCATTCAATAAATATGATTCAATTATTAGTTTTTGTAACTTTTAATGAATTAAAAATTAGAGACTTAAATTATTAGAGAAGGTAAATATTATAAAATTAATTGTTGCATGATGTGTCATTCATTCACATGAATAAGTTATATGGGATTGTTTGTAATTTAATTATTATTAGTTATTTAATTTATTTAATTAATTAGTAAGATAAATATAAAAGTTAAATTTTAAGTGAGATAATAGTTAATTATTTTTTATTTTTGATGAACACATTATTCTCAAATTCATTTTGAAAATAGTTATTCCTAAATAAAATAATCGAGATTAATTATTTCCTAATTTTTTTTACCTTTTGAAATTAGGAAATTTGAAAGTAAATTCTTATGCTCCAATTTCTTACCAGAAAAATTAACTCTTTGCTTTCCTCTTGGTGATTTTTTTAGGGTTCGTTTAGTAGTGATAATTTTTTAGAATTAATTTCATTTTATTTTGATAAAAATAATTTTAATTTATTTAAAAATAAATTTAATTATTTGAACATTTTATCAAAAATAATGATTTCAATTCATTTATAAATAAATTTTTTTATTTGAAATGTGTTGAAAAATATATGAAATTTAGTTAAAAATTAATTTTATTGCTATTATGATAAATACAATATTAAAAAGAGGATAAACATATTATATAATATGCATTTTCGGCTAAATGAGATAAATACTAACGAAATTCTTGCTAAATTTAATAAATTTTATAATGATATAAATATAATTAAAATAAATATTATAAATATTATGAATTAAAATGAAATATCTTTTTACTTAAAATTAAATAATATTTTAAAAAGAATTTTATTTAAAAATAAACTAAAATCTTATTTTTGATCTTATCAAATAAAAGGTTGGAATAACCATTTAATAACACAAAGATTTAGATCGCGTGTATTTCTAATAAAGGATTTTAGTAGTCACTCTGTAACTATTAGAAAGGCATTTATTTCTAATTACAAATTTGAAGCAAATATAGAGTTTGACAATTGTCACTATAAATCTGAGGTGGATTTAAAAGTAATGTACCTAAATGAGTTTATGCAAATATGAATTGTGATGTAAGTTAATATAGTAAAATTTTCATTATAGGGTTTGAAAATTACATAAGGTAAATATCGAATTTCAATTTTTTTACTAGATTTACTAATAGTGGTATTAGAGGTATTTGGCTTATTTCTATTTTCAATGTGTTATATTTTATTTCTAACTTATATGTTATAAATGTTCGATGGATTTGCATGCACAATTCAATGATATATGACACATAAATGTAGATAATGAGGGTGTTTAACAAATAATTAATTTATAAGTTTTTGGTTGATTTGAGGTTTAAAGGTCTTTAACTAATTGACCAAATTAAATAATTATTTTAGGTGTTTAGTAAATAATTATTATATAGCCCCTAATAAGCCAAATTGAAAATGTTAAGATCTTAGAAAATTTAACATTTTCAATCAATAAATTCATAAAAATTATGTAAAGAGATAAAATTGACTCCAAATTATATAATTATATATATTTATTATTTTACTTAAAATATTAAACAAAAGAGTTAAAACCTCAAATCTTAAAAGGGACAAAAAGATCTTAATTATTAAGATATTAAATAATTTTAGGTTTGTATGTACCAATTTAATATATATTAAAATGTAATAATTCATTATAAAAATAAATAATTATTTAATTTTTAATTAATTAAATTTATACAATACAATTATTATAATTTTATAAAATAAATATTATAATATGTTAAAGATTATCTTACATAATTATTTAATGAATTTAGATTCTTTTCACATTAAAATAAAAAATTAATAAAATTAATTTATACACATATGTAATACATAAATATGAAATATCACTTAAATAAAAAATTATCATTTATGGTACAAAGTATTATAAAAAAAATATTTTTAACCAAATCACATTTTTATTAAAAAATGTGATGATAAAGAAGATATGTGTGTGTGATACAAAAATAGTATAATTTTTGTAATATATATATATATATATATATATATATATATATATATATATATATATATATATATATATATATATATAGTATTTTGAAAACATGACATAAAATAATGCAAATTACAAAAGTGGAGACAAACACTTAAATATATTTATTTCTTGAAATATAACTTGATAATTATGATGATATTTAATTATTTATTTCTTAAAAAATTTAACAAGTATAATAAATTATAATGATATATCTTTTAAAATGAATTTTAATTTAATAAGAAATACATAAAATATAGAATATTAGTAAAATAAAATAATAAACTCAAATAAATAATAAAATATATTTAAGTCCTTATATATTATTTTATATATAAATAATTAATAATATATAACTAATTTTATCAAATATTTTTATTCAAATAACTAATATTATCGATAGATCAAATTATTTAATACAATTAATTATTGATTAATAAGTCATTGAATTAACTAACTATTAATGTAATGAATTGATTGTCAAATAGAGTTAATAATTTTTTACAAATACTAACTATAACCCTAAGAATTATAGTTAAGTACTTAATAGCCCTAATAACCTTTTATAATTTCAAGAAAACAAGAATCTATTAAATATATGAGAGAAACCTAATAATTATTATTACTTTCATTAATGAATGATACATTAAATGTTATATATACTACATTCTGATTCTTATTTTGTGCAAAAAATAAAATAATTTTAATCATGTAAAAAATACATTTTTTAATTTATCTTTTAAACATTGTATGTAAATAATGATTTTTTTCTAGGAATTTTTATTTTTTAAACATTATATGTAAATAATGATTTTTTTCCTAGAAAATTACTAATCAATTGCATTTTTTTACTTCTATATAGGCAATATTTTTTATTTATAAGTTTATAATATTTTAGTATTTGATACAAAAATAATTTAATTAATTATTAATTAATATTTAATTTTTTAATTTTAATATAAAAATATTTATTATTCTCTACAATAAATAACATATAAAAATATATAAAAGAAAATATGAAATATTATATAACTCTAGAATTTATGAAGGATTTAACCATCTGATAATGAAAATTTTTTGGTATATTAATTATAAATAAATAAAAATATTTTTATCAAAAAATTTGAAAAATATTTTCATACATTAACTGCATACATATCAATGAAAGTGTTATCCTTTAGATAATCAACAATATATATTTTTCTCCTAAATTAAAAAATAATTATTCATATATATTTCATGAATTTGTTATATTTTGGTATTTGATGTAATGATTTAAATTAGATCCATCATTAATGTAAATAACTTTTATACTATCATTCCTCCATATATTGCTATATTATTTAAAAATTGCTAAAATTCTTATACCATTAGTAAAATTGGCTTTTCTTGAATTTCAAAACAAGAAACTTAAAATTAAAAAACATAAATTTCAATGCATTAAAAATAATTCAATAGTAAAAATACTTAACTTTTTAAAATGTAGAGCTCCCTGTAGTATTATCCTAATTTTTGGGATGTGTTCACATAATAAGAATAAGATAATACTATAGAAAGTTCTATCTCATAAGTGGTTAAGTATTTTCTATCATTAAATTACCTTTAATATACTAAGCGTTATGTTTTTAATGTTAATTCATTCGCTTTAATGAAAATGCCCAACCTTTTATAAAAATAAGTTTCATTCAAGATTTGAGAAAAGATATTTGATAATGAAAATGCCCAACCTTTTATAAAGTGAAACTTTCTATAGTACTACCCATAAAAATAAGTTTCATTTAAGGCACCATAAATTATGATTGTATATCGAGTGTGTTGTCGTAAAAAATGGTCTTAACATGTTTATGTGTTTTATGGAAAAACATTCCTATTTTTAGCAACTTTCAAACTTTGTAAAAAGGTATTTTTTAATTTTTTATGTTATATAATAATATTTAATACTATTATTAAAAATATTTTGTTAATACTTAATAATTTTATTTATATTTTATATTTTCATTTAAAATTAAATTTTTAAACAATTTATTTAATTATTAAAAATAAAAAAGTAATTTTCTAAATATATGAGTTAAAGGAACCTAAAGATTTTGAACCCTACTCTTATGAGGTGGATTTACATATATAAAATCATAAGATTATTAATGATGATAGGAGAATTCTGAGACTATTAATGATGATGAGAATATTTTATTAGAATCTTTTTAACATTCACAAATATGAAGAAGTTTGAATGAAAATGTCCTTTGCAAATGATTCAAAATAAAGGCGATTTCTTCTTAACTATTTTTGTGGATGCTAATGAACCTTTTTCCTATAAAGAAGCATTTTTGCTTTGAATTAGAGGTTTAGTGCCATGAGAGAGGACATGTGCTCCATGATGGATAACTAAGCTTTTGGTGAATAAATACGCCCAAAGAAGGTATAGACTATGAAAAGATTGTATCTTCTATAATAAGACTTGTGTCTTGCTTTGTCTTGAAAATTATTTCTTATTTAAATTTGGTCTTGTCTTCAATGGATATAAAGACAAATTTTCTCTATAAATAGTTATATAAAGAAGTCAATAAGGATTAACTTTTAGCTTTAAAACTAAGGGATAACTTTTATATAAAAGCCCAAAGTATGCTACTTAAAATAATTTATTTATAAACTCAAGCTGTTGTTTAGAAAATGCTATATTCGTTTGTATAAATCCATCATATATGCCATGTTTTACCATGATTAACAATAACTATTGAGTATATGTCAAGAAAGATGAGAATAAATGTTCATTCTTTAATTACTTTGTGCAAATGACATATCACTTACTTAGAATAACATAAAATTAATTCTATTAGCTCAAAAGTAATTGTGTTTCACATTTGAGATAAAGAAACTTGATCATATATGCTATATCCTTTAGAATAAGATCTCATAGGATTGTTTTAAGAAATTCTTATTTTTGTCATAAAAAGCCTACATCGTAAAGGTCATGGGACGATTTTCACATGTTTTATTTTCAAATTTATGGATACTCTAATGGATAAGTACCTTTGCCTAAGCTTGGATTAACGTCCTAAGATAAAGGAAGAAATAATGCAAATGGAACAAATCCCATATATATATGTAGTGGTAAGTTTGATGAATATTAAGATGTAAAGTTAGCTTGACATTTGCATGGTTTGTTGATTTCAAAGTAATCCTGAGATTACCTACTAGGGAATAGTGAAAAAGATATTTAAATCTAATAGATACCCAAAATATGACTTTATGTTATGTGGTGAAAGTCTAAAAGAAGTAATACTAATAATTTATACATATAAACAAATATAAGTTCATAGTAAACTACTTGTTTATGTTAAAATGATGAGATATTTCATACTATAGAATGGAATAAAAGTGTGCCTCTTAGCCTTTAATAATTTATAAGGAATTTCATTGATGATCATATTATCTTCATATTTATTTTAAAGATAATTATTCCCTAAATGGAATGATCTAAGTTGATTATTTCCTAGTTTTTATTTTTTTAAGTAGAGGAAAAAAATATATCAGGAAAATTAAGAGTGAATTCTCAGTATTCAAATTCCTACCAAAAAAATTAGCTTTCTGCTCTCATCATGGTGATTTTCTCAGAGGAGGCATCTAAGAACCCTGAGATTTAAAACATTTATCTTCAATAGAGCACTCAAAGAGTCGTTCTATAACCACTAGAGAGTTATTTATTTGTGATTGCAGGTCTAAAGTAAATATGAAGTTTGTCATTATATATTTGATGTGGATCAAAAGGCAAAGCACATGGATAAGTTCATGTGTATGTGAATCATAATTTAAGCCTAAGTAATAAGTATTCCACTATAAGATAAAAAAAAAAAAAACTTGTTTAACTTTACTTGATGGATCCCTTATATCCTTTGAATATTCTTTCCATCCCTTAAAGCTATTTCTATAGTCCAAAACTAGTGATTTAGGCTACTATTTTTCTCTAGCAAAGAATTGATGCATTGGCATGCCGAGTAAACTACAATTTATGGCATTCAATCCATAATAAATAGAATGAAACCTAGTGAAAAAGAAGTGAATATAAGGTAATTATTGAATCCTTAATATATTTTTTTGTTGAATATACTTATACTAATCGATAAAAAAATAGTAATTAATATTTACCTATTAAGTGTGATTAGAAACATAACATTGTGATATAAGAATTTCTCTCATAGAAGTGTGCAAAATTATGTAAATTGATTTAAACTAATTGAATCATTTCACATTTAATCAATGTAAGTCAGTTGAGAATTTTAAGTAGGTTAATTTGAAAATTTTTTTGTTAACTCTTGGTTTTAATCATTGATAATGAGTAAACAATTTGTCACCCATTTTAAATTGCAATCGATCGAAATAAAAAAGACACCTTTAAACTAATTTTTGTATACAGTATGTTTGACTTGATTCCAACTTATGCTATTTGTTTTACATTTTAGAGAGGAAGTCCATTTTGTCTCAATAAATTTAATTGAGCATGACATATAAAGAATGAAAATAGGTACTTACAGTTTAAATTATTTAAAATTTTATGTTCATTACATAAATGATATATTCATTGCAGTATGATATTGTGTATAGTAACAAAAATGAAGTTGAAAAATAGAAGTTAAAATTAAATTAAACTATTTCAAATTGAATATTTCAATAAAAAATAGTTCAACAATATTAAATAATTAATTTTAGACACATTAAATTATAATTTGATTAAAAAAGGTTGGGGCTAATTAGGCTCCAAACCAATTGCACTGCATTATTGCCCACCCTTATTTTCTTATACATATAATGATTAGAATTTAAGTTTAATTTATTATTAATATAAAATATTTTATATTATTAATGAATGAGAAAATATATAATTAAAAATATTAATTAAAATTTTTTAATACCAATAAAAAGTTTAATATTTTTTATTAATTTAAAAATATATAAATAAATATATAAAATATAAAATTATTTTATATTCAAAATAAATCAATTTTAAATCTTTAGCAATCATCCAACACCCCCCCCCCCCCGGGGGGAACGTGTTGTAATTGCGCAATGCATCACAGCGGACCCCATTGTGATGTCTCCCCTACGTCACCATGTGGTGGTTGCGAGCTGACTTTGCGTCCTTTATTGTATAACATGCATCTCAGTCTCACATCATATCTTTCCCATATACTAAGAAATCTAACAATTTTGCTTGCCATTGCAATTATCACCCATCTGCATATCATATCAGAATTTTCTTTCGATTAAAGGTTAAAAAAAGAAAAAAAGAAAAACCCATGTGCTATTTTATATGACAACTGGAAATAAGAATGCTTCAAAAAATTGGAGGTTAGGAATGACTCATGAACGAGTCGTCTTGATTGTAAAATGAAATCTATTCAAAGTCATTTTTTATTTTATTCGAGATTGAAAAAGAAAAGATATTAAATTTTACACAACAATGCTATACCTATATAAAACTGAGATCCGAATTTAAATTAAATACTATTAATTAACTATATAATGATAAAATAAATTTATAAAATTTAATTCAATAAATATAATAAATTTAGATTTTAAACTTGGATTTCACCTTTAGTTTATGTAATATTTTTTAATTTTATAATGATGATAAATTTATTTTTTATATTTTATCTGTATTATTCTTATTTTAATAACACCATAATAGAAATTATATTTTCTTTTTCTTATTTTATTATATTTTTTCAATAATATAATACTATAAAGTGGTTTTTTCCCCCTATATATCGTCCAAGCAAAATTAGATCACATATACTTAATTGTCAAAAAAATTAATAAATATAAAATGGAATTCTGATTAATTTTTAAAAATATATTATCTTATTTTGGTAAGATAGATCCATGTTCTAATTTTTATAAGATGCCGGTTCTCATGTTTATGTTATATTATAGGAAAATACATATGATTTTTTTTTAACGTCTCATTATACGTAAAAAGGAAATTAAAATTTCAATGCACATAAAATAATTTGTTATGTTTCTTTCCTATACCGCAGCGACATAATAAAAAATATAAAAATTCAAATTTATTTTTACAAATTCAAGTCCAAAATTCAAATTCAAAATCGAAATTAAGACGGGCGAGTTATTATCAATCGGACGTGCGGCAACTTTGAATATATTTGTTTATAGAGAACAAAAAATAATACTATGTATTGAAAAAATGAGATTTAAAATTAAATTAAAAATTATTAATATGAAATGAAAGAATAAATTTATAAAAATAAATATAAAAAATTTAAAGATCTGTTTTTTTTAAATAAAAGAACTTATTTACCTTTGGAATCTATTTTTAAAATTAAAATCGAAATTAAAACAGGCGAGTCATTATCAGTCGGACGTGTGGCAACTTTGAGTGTATTTGTTTACGGAGAACAAAAAATAATACTATATATTTAAAAAAATAAGGTTTAAATTAAATTTTAAATATAAATTAAAGATTATCTGAAATGATAAAATAAATTTATAAAAATAAATATAAAAATTTAAGGATTTGTTCATTTGTTCATTTTTTTATTTTTGAAAATAAAATAACTTATTCATCAATTTATTTTTAAAAATTATTTTCTAAATGAATAACATAAAAATAAAAAATAATTTTTAATTATTTTTTAAACTTATTTTTTATTTTAAATATCAATTTTATAATCAAATAAAATATTTTTTATTTGTAATACCAACCACTTTTTAATTTTAATTTTCTTTTGATTCAAAAATATATTTTAAAATAAAAAATAATTTTTAAAAATAATTTGTAAAAATATTTTTTAAAAAATAAAAATATATTCAAATACACTCTAAAATTTTACTGTTAATATTTATAAAATTCTTGAAAAAAAAAAAAGCCAAACAAAATGCATTGTCGGCCTGCCCAACTGGGGTTAAATGAACCCGAGTATAAGGTTGAGACAGCATACGCGGACCGCTCGCGGGAGGGGTCGAGTGCCACGAAACTGAGCGTCGGTGACTCGTTTGACTCGTGCGAGTTAATTGAGATGGCGAGAGAGGAAGAAGGACCGATTAGCATATTTATAAGCTTCGAATCAGAGTGTAAATACTAAGCTACAATTGAGGGAGAAGAAGAGAGAGATGGCGGATTCGAGCGATTCGGTGTCGGTGGATATGGAAGCGATCTCTCCTGCTGCTAAGGTAATATACTACATTACATGCGTATCTGTGGGTCTGTTTATCATTGGACAGAAATAGAAAACAAACAATAATGGAAGTAAAACAATTGGTTGATTCTTTGCTTTTGTCCGTCCGTTTGTTTGCTGAGAAAATGTTGGAATGAAGCATTTGCTAATGGAAATGAGGAGAAGCGGAGGTAACTGTTGACGAGAGTTTCCGTACTGGGAACTTCTTAGATAAGCATCCTGGAACCTTTTGCCTCGTTTGGCAGATTGTTAACCGACTGACATTTCCATTTTTAATTCTCAGGAGATTAGTTATTTTGATATTTTACTTCCTTTTTCAGCGGGTTGTTCTGCATTTGGTTTTTTTGCTTTTCATTCATCATTTAATATTGTTTTCGATTCAGCATTTTTAACAAGCCAACAAATCCTTTCTCTTTGTTGTCTATAGGCGAGGAATTGATTCTTCATTTGCATTCTTTTCCAAATTTATTTTTAACTTATTTGTCTTTTTCCAGCTAGATTAACTTGAAAAATTTAACACCGACAGCCCTTAGTTCTCGTTGTGGGTTATCTGTCCAGAAGCTTGTACTCATAGTGGGTGGGACAGCGAGGATAAATCTCGAGTCGCGAAACTCCTAGATATAGGTCCACGAGTTCTTATTTCAGTCGTTAATTTAGTTTTGGAATTGGTTCCAATCAAGTTTGCAGCTTGATAATCATTCGGAATTCAGTGATGTTGGACTTAAACAGCTATTTTTTTAGCACGTCAGCGGTAAACATTGAGTCATCTAGCTATGCCCAGTATTCCAACTTGATGGTCGGCATAAATCTATGCATTAACTTCTCAGATTGCAAGACACCTGGGTCTTTGATGTTAATGGTGTACTATTTAGCGACTTTTAAGAGTCAAAGGTTCCCGAGTTTGTAAATATGTTGTATTTATTTTAGTATTCTCCATATAAATGTTTTTGGAGTAGGTATATATAGAGTAAAACCATTCCTGAGCCACTTGTCTTAACTTTTGGGATCAATTGGCTCTTGAAAAATTTGTTAGCTTCAAGACTCTTTTTTATTTTTTTTGAACTTCTACGCAAGGTAAGATTCCGGCTGGAGTATCATAGCTATATTCTTATAAAAGGTGCCATGTCACGGCTATTTAGGTTCACTAGGGTGAATGGCCTTAAAAGATTTGCCCCTCCTTTATTGTAAAAATTAGTTCTTCACATTCTACTTCTGTTAGACGACTGGCACTTGTGGTTACATTTTGTTGTGCATTTTGAATATTTGCTAGTGTTTAAAACAGAAATTGCTCAGCAGTATTCCATCCTCTCCTTATTACAGGAGTAAATTTTTTCTGTAGTTATCATTTACGGCGGTGGCTGTAATTTATTATAGATGATTCCATTATTTTCTGTTTAACTTCGTTAGTTGGTATTGGTTAATATCCTACTGAGATATCCCTGCAGGAACATCTTATAAAAACTCGTTATGGTTCTGTCTCTGTTGCTGTGTATGGAGACCGGGACAAGCCTGCACTCATAACCTATCCTGATCTGGCTTTAAATTGTAAGTTAAACAGATGCTGACTTTTATTCATATTATATAACATAATTTATCTTAATTTGTCAAAAAAGCATTGTACTTTAAATTTATAAAATTATTCATTTAAGTAGACCAAGGAGTCAAGTGATATTGTTAAAATGTGCTTCATGGTTTTTATATGAGAACCTTGTAATTTTGTATGACTGAGCTCCTCATCTATATATTAGCAACATGGAATGTTAAAATTCATTATTGAAAGGTTTCATGCAGGAAATGTCAAAACTTTCAACTGTTGCAATAAAGAAACTCTATCACTTTCTTTACACTGTTTCTTTTTTCCAACAAACTAACAGTCAAACATTTTGTTTTTGTTTGTGGTTTTGACAGATGTCTCCTGCTTCCAGGGGTTGTTCTTTTGTCCCGAAGCATGTTCCTTGCTTCTACACAATTTCTGCATATATCACATTAGTCCCCCCGGGCATGAGGTCTCTAGCTGAAAATCTTGCAGTTGTGCTGAGTTGTTGCTTAATGTTTTCTCAGCACTGCTAGAAATATCATTCTTGTTGAATGTTATAATTTATTCGGTTCCTTATCTTGTTCTTTCTTCAAGAGCTATTGCAGTTGGGAGCTGCTGCAATTGATCCTGATGACCTGGTGCTTTCTGTTGATGATTTGGCTGATCAGATAGCTGAGGTGCTCAACTTTTTTGGGTGAGCACGTTCTATCTTGATCTGCAATTATTTTCTGTTTATCAACATCATAATAATTACCTTAGAGTTATTTCTATGTGGCTTTAAGGTTGGCATGCCTTGCAATTGATTTTACATTGTCAACAATGGCAACTTACTCTGGAATAAGATTGACAGTGATGCATATTTAACTTCTTTTACCTCCAGTCTTACTGCAGTTATGTGCATGGGAGTAACTGCTGGGGCTTACATTCTTACCCTATTTGCTGTAAGTTGTTCTCTTATGCAGTGCATTTTGTCGTGAATTTAAAAGGCTTCAAATATGAATGATAAGATTGCATTGATCTTTTCGGCTTGATAACAGATGAAGTATAGACAACGTGTTCTTGGTTTGATACTCATTTCTCCTCTATGTAAAGCACCATCTTGGACCGAGTGGTTGTACAGCAAGGTTTGTTTTCTAAACCAAAAAGAACCATGCCTCCTTGTTGATTAAATTTACATTTTTCTGAAGATTTTGCATTGTTAGCAGGTGACGTCAAACCTACTCTACTTTTATGGCATGTGTGGGGTGGTAAAGGACATTTTGCTAAAGCGTTACTTTAGCAAGGTATGCCTGTGCTTATGATATCATCACTTATTTGGATTTCAGAATGTAAGGTTTTGAGTCATTTAAATTCTAAATGTTGGTGATAGGAAGTTCGAGGCGGTGCACAGTTACCTGAGTCAGATATAGTTCAAGCGTGCCGAAGAGTTAGTACTTATTTAATGTTCTGTCTATGTATATAATGAGCTATTTATTGTTGGAACCAGGTCGTAACTTAAATTCGAAGATGAGCATTTGTCTGATTTTATTTGTTGAACATTTTCTCCGACAGTCATTAGATGAGAGGCAGAGTTTGAATGTCTGGCGGTTTCTTGAAGCAATTAATGGGTAAGATTTAACTTTGAAATAGTTGTCTTCTTCCTACTAAAACATCAACACATCTGTTTGTTTCTTCTTGGGTCAGTTTTAGCTCACTGTAATCTGAGATGGTACTATGAAATCTGCTTATAGCTTTAATATATGTTCTCAACATTGGATTTGCATCTCACAGGAGGTCCGACATAAGTGAAGGATTAAGGAAATTACAGTGTCGATCACTAATATTTGTTGGAGATATGTCTCCATATCACTCGGAGGCTCTTCATATGACTTCAAAGTTAGATAGGCGATTTAGTGCCTTGGTTGAGGTTTGTTAACTAACTAGCAACTTTATCTAACTACTGGTAAGATTGAGTGTCTATTGAGTTGTGAATTACATTTAATGTTCTTTTCCGTGTGGTTGAACTTCAGGTTCAAGCATGCGGTTCAATGGTAACAGAGGAGCAGCCTCATGCTATGTTAATACCAATGGAATACTTTCTCATGGGATATGGCTTGTACAGGCCATCCAAGTCAAGTGTGAGCCCAAGAAGTCCCTTGAGTCCATCATGGATTTCCCCTGAGCTTTATTCTCCAGAGAGTATGGGTTTGAAACTGAAACCGATAAAAACAAGAATTGCCGTCCAGATCTAGAAGCAGATGAGATGTGAAGGATTGGCAACATGATCCTCTGTCTGTTTGTTGATTGAGTTTATATAATATTATGTTTTGTCCAAAAGCTGTTGAGTGTGTGGAGTACTAGAATATTGTAGATAATGATATGAAGAAAGAAGAAATGGACACAGTGGGAAGGCAGAAGGGAAGAGTTCTGTAGAAAGCAGATACAGTCATTCTTTCATTTGTAATCATAGAATCTGGTTACCAAGTCTCAATAGTCGGGAAAACTTCAGTTTTCGGATTAGAAAAAAAATAAATAACTGGCAGTTCTGGTTTAATTGTAAAGCAACGTCAGAATGCACACTGTACTATGTCAATGTTATAATTATTTTTCTTTTCTGATGGCATTGGTTCATATTCTCATTTAGATTGAGACTATCACCTTGTAATTTATTGTTTTACTGTTATACCGACGCGCTTATATTCTAGCAATAATAACAACTTCGAGAATATGATTGATTTCATGGATCGCTGGGTGACACGTTATTATATCAAATATCATCACATGTTAAGATGGAATTACGTACTTTTTATACCTAAGAATGTTGCTGTCATAGTCAAAATTTCTTACGTCTCTTAATCATGAAGGATTTTGATTCGGGGAGTGCCATTCCTCCCTGGGGTTCTACGAACAATTTGATATGTTTGACGGCAAGCATCACGGAACGTTCTCTTACTTCATTGTCAGAGACATGCATATCTGGACTGGACCCATGCGAGATGTTATGTGATGGAAATTTTCGTTCTTCAATCGCTGTACAATCAAAGAAAAGCTTTTATCAGTACGTCAGATAATATTATAGAAAAATTCATGATAAATCACTAATATATTGGTGTACCAGTAAATTATTAAATCTAATTGTTGATATTTAGTTGTAAATTATTAAATTTAATTATTGATATGTTATTTTGTAATGTAATTGGAGAAATTATCAACCTTATATAATCGATTTGTGCACTATAGACTTGTTTTATTTGCAGCCATTCTTCATAAAGAACTAATAATTGTAGGTCTTCACATCTTGCGATGAATTTTATTTCATTCTGGGAGAAATTATCAACCTTCTTTAATCGATTTGTGCATTTGTGCATTATAGACTTGTTTTATTTACAGCCATTCTTCATAAAGAACTAATAATTGTAGGTCTTCACATCTTGCAATGAATTTTATTTCATTTCACGCATTTTTTTAGGGAACTTTAGAGTGATTAAATTTTGCCCCATTCAATTTAAAAAATTTAAAAACCACCTTCTTAAATTATATACAATTTGAAATTACCACTCATTATCAATTTAATTTATTATTTTATTAAATTACATTATTCTTTATAATTTTTAATAAAAATTATAACATTATAATATGTTACTTTATCTTGCTTTTTTTCATAATTAATTTCTATGTTGTATAATTAATAGAAATAGAAATTAAATTAAGTATATACAATTTTAATTAAATAATAAAAATAAAATATAAAATTATATGTGGAATATAAAAAAAATATATATTATAATATCATATTTTTGCTAAAAAAATTCATCAAAAAATTATATAATTTAATAAAATTATTAAGTTGATAATGGATATTAAATAGAAGAGAGCAAAATCCTAGCATTGTCTTTTTATTTTTTTAATAACGAAACATAGTTTTGAATAGAGCTGAGGATAGATTATGGATTCAAGTCGACAATAACATTGAGAAATCATTATTCGTGATTGCAACATTTCCGTAGCTTGAAATTTATGAAGAATAACCTCACACTTCAGCTTCTTCAAATGCCATGAAATTATAGAGATTGCAAGTTAAAATTAAACAAAACTTAGGGATTATGAACAAGCAAAAACAAATTTCCATTAGTGAGATTCTAATTTGTTTACTAAGTCTCAAATTCAAATACCTGGATGAAACTTCGAAGCATATTTTAAAAGAGAACTTTATACCTCGCAGAACTAATCTATACAGAGCACTCAGTAGAAATATTCGGGCTTGTCCTGTTCTCCTACTTCAATGAACAAAAAATGCTCTTTCAATTGTTATGTACCCTTCTTTAACTTAAACTATAATTAAATCTTTGGCTGCTCATGCTCATGCAGCTTCTATGGCTGCTCTCTATTCCTCCCTCGTTTCGAAGACCATTTCTTTTGTTCATTTCAGCATACATTTCTTCAATCATTGGTTTCCATAGCCGAACTCGAGCGTTTATAAACCAGTTGGATACCTGGTTAGCCACCAAAACATATAAGAAAATTACTCAGAAGTTTGTAAAGGCAGCTCACAGCATAATCAAGAAGTAACAAGACATATCTTTATTTGTAATTTAAATTAAAGTGTCCTGGATATATTTTGCATATAAGATTGTAGTAAGATGTACCTGGCTTCTTGTCAACCCACTTTTCACAGCAAGTAAATGCTTCTCTGCATCTTTAGGATACCTGAAATCCGTCACATTATGTCATAAAATATTTGAACAAAACAATGTAATGAATACTAAATTTCTCCCAAAAATTGTCACTTAAAATGCTTATGTCATAATCTCATTTAAGCTGGCTGCTCGCCCTATTTATTTATTGATTAACCTGTTCATATTTTACCATGAATGAAGTAAGCGACAATTTGTATATAATATTAAGTACAACTAACATTTTACTTCCAACATGGCTTCATGAATAAATCCAAAATAAAATGAATAGACACTGATGATTATAGCCATCAAAAAAGAAGGATGATATCTATGTTTGTTTGATCTTTTTAGTATACACAAGTATATTTCATTCTTTTGTAGTAAGAAAACTCATCTATGTCTAATATTTCTAGTATGCATCAGCAGTACGTATATATCATTATTTGGTAGTTAGAAAACCCACGGATGAAGGAAGTTTTGAAACATCCAAGCGCGCAGAACTGAGACAGATCTTTCTGGCAAGCCCCTTTGGGGCCTCCATAATTGATGATCTTTTCTTTTCAACTGCTGAAGAGCCCATTGCTTTTGGATGAATGAAGTTTCAACAGATTTTTCCTTCTCTTCTGAGCATGAGTTGCCGAAATTTGCTCCCATGCAAAGAATATAACTGCTAATCCTCTCTCTCAAGTCCTTGTATAAAAGGGAGATCGTTTGAAGGGCAAAATGTGAATGTATGTGAGGGTCCAACTCTGTAGCAGCATGAAATGCAGATACAACAGTGTGTATTTCATCCAAACACTGATTATATTGATTGTCAACCTGAGTTAAAAAAAAAAAATAATTTGATAATTCTCTCAATGCTCCAAAATCCAAACACTAGATGCAAGGCAAAATCTACGCCCACCGCAACTTAGAAAGGGAAAAAAAAAACAATAGGTAATTTCTTTACAGCTGAAAACTTTCATGATAAAGATTTTCCATTAAAAACCAAGTTTAGACATGGGCACATCATAAATAGTATTAATTTTTTACCTCTGACTTTTTTTTTGTTGTCTGAACCAACTTTGACAGATTTCCACATGTGAGTTCCATTATGGAAAAGACGTTTTTAAAAATTTTTTTTTAAAAGAAAAGCAAATGCAATATAATGCCAGTGTTATATGATCAAATCAAATAACCGTAGGATGCAGCATACCAGTTGTAAAAGTGTCAGCAGTTCAGTTCTCTTTGATTCAGCCACATGTCTCTGCAATGCAGAATCCACAGGATTTTCAAAATTAGGATTTGCATTATGATCCATCATTATCATTCTTCTCTTGGGAGGGAAAGCTGAAGATGATAAATTAGCTTCTGCTCTAACCCCAACAGCTGAATAATTTGGCTGGTCTAGATTTTCAAGTGAATATCTTGCAATCTGAGCAAGTATCTCTTGAATAATATTAAGATATCTAGACCCCAGTATAGCTTGTGAGAACTGAACAAGTTTATTATAACCCAAGCTCCTCGAAGGCTCCCTACTGCTGCATGAGGCTGGCTCCAATCCAGACTGCGATCCATTCAGACAGTAGGTCACGTCAGAACTCAACTCGGAGCAATGACCACTGATTGGAGATGTTGCAAGACTTAGTGAGAGCTCATTAGTGAAATTAGAAGAATTGTAAGGATGACTTGACAAGGTTGCACCATTTGATGATGTCCATGCATTTGGATCTGAGTTTCCTACAGAAGGACAAGGCTGGAATCCAGTTCCCTCAAGCCCTGCAGATTTAGGTAACTTGTTGGCATTGCACGTTTTCACGGGTACTTCATCACAACTCCGGTCCCCAAGAGTTGCATGTAAAGGGCTAGGAATTGAGTTATCAAGCCAGTTATTTAAGATATATGGTCCCAGTGCCTCCAATGAGCTAAGTGACGGGGACAAAGCTGATGAATTCTCCGCATTTTCTTGAAGGCCAATTCTAGCAGCGAGAATGGCAGCAAGTGAAGTAGGATTAATCGGCGCTAACTGTTCTTGAGCTTCATTGTTGTCTGTGGGACTTGAAGTTCCAAGGGAGGCATCTCCAACAATGCTCCTTCCTTGTGATGGAACTAATGAACTAGGATCAGCAACAACTGCAGTATTCATCCAGCAAGCATCTGCATGGATATCACTGACAGGTTCACCTTGCATTCCAGCAAGCATTGACATCCCATTTATGATCCGGTTTTGGTCATTAAGGTCAAATGCATAGCACTGGACGAGCGGGTTTGCAGTCAAATGTTGGGGAATTTCATCAATGACAGCAGAATTTCGGGCAGCCATGCCCATTGGAGCAGTGAACATATTATCATCCATAAACTTAACAATGGAATGGCAGGGCATAAACAGCTCAGGAAAATCTAACAAGAGCCTCTTTCTGACTTCAGTAGTCTGTCAGGGCTAATTTACTTCCAGAACAGCGTTTTATCTGGCCAAAAGCAATTAGTTATCTCTCTTTTATGGAAGCATTCTCTTTGGTCCCCTCCAATAATTAGATGCTTATCATGGTTACTATTAAATCATAACCATGCTGTATAGATCAACAAAAGAAACACAGGCATATAAATCTTGAAGTTGTATAAAATAATTTAGGAACATCCTAGTTCGTTAATAAAATAATTCAAATTTCAAAAGACATTACACCAAAAAGAAAGGGCTGAAAGATTACTTTCAGACCATCAACGGAAACAATTGGATTTTAATTAGAAAAAAATATCAAGTAAAAATGACGCAAGTGCTTACAACCAACCTTACCTTGATACGCAAAGGAAGCAAGATATGGGACTTTCCTTGACAAACCAGAGGACTTCCCAATATTTGACAGCTGATTGCCACCATATATAATCCTCCAACAACCTAGAAACAAAGCAATGGCTGTGTAAGGTTCAACAGTTACAGGATCCTCAAATTCACCATAAAGGACTGGACTATAGTCAAAAGCAGAAATGAGGTGGTAAAGAACTGCGTTTTTTGGTTTGAAAACAAGGAAAGCAGCTAACCAGAAGTGAGGGAGGCATACCTATTCCTATTTTACTAAAACCAATCCAGGCCAAATAAAATGGTTCACAAAACCAGAAGTGCGTTCGTTTTCTTTTTGCATGAACAGGAAGTTTTTATCCCTTTAAAGAACCCAAAACCTCAAAAATTAAAAAACTCATTGTCTCAGACCCCATCAAGCATCATTGCCATCTCTTTCCTATCTCAGCTCCTCACACTCAAAAACTCAAACATGTAGTGGTCTTTCAACTAAAAGACAACTACCACAAGTTAAAAGGAAAAATAAAATGGGTCTAAATGCTGGGTATTCCGAACTACTGAAAAAGTACCCATTAAAGAGATAGAGAAACGAAGCCGAGCCCCAAAAGAGTAAAACAAGAGGAGAGAGAGAGAGAGAGAGAGGAAGAGAGAGAAAGGGGAAAGGAAACACATTACTCTTTGGTGCAGTGTGGCACTCATTTCTGTTGCAGGCTTTACTGGGCCCATCTCCCCCTTTCTCTCTCTGATGTATTTTGTCGTCCTCAGGACCCCATATTATCTGCTTCACTGCAATCATCATAATCAAAATATCTGGATTCTCTCTGTTCAAACTCCTGTTCATGGCAGGTCTTTCCCAGAGACATTTTTCAGAGAAAGCCCTTTGCTTTTTTAGCTATTTCAGAACAAGAAAGCTTAATGTGATGAGAAAGTAGAGTAAATGGAGTAAAAAAGCCCCTCGCTTTCCCTTCAGAGTGTAACAACTAAAGGCACAAGGCAATTCAAATGCGAAGGGAGAGAGAAAGCAAACACTGTTCGAACAGTGGACCTTTATATGATGTTGGCCAGAGAGAGAGAGAGAAAAGAGATGAGATGGTGATGTAAGCAGAGCCAAAAATGACGAAAATATTTTATTTGCAAGATCTTTGACGAATTTATTGAAGCAATTACAGAAGCAATCTGCTTTCTTTTCATTTCTAGCCATGCTTATAGTGGGCTAATATTTAGCGGATAATCATGAGGGCTATAAGTCACAACTCTGTGTTCATTCGGGGAAAACCGTAACAGAGACAGTGACAGCAGGTTCCCTTTATCTGTGATTATTCTGGGATCATGTTTGAAATGTCATGGATAGATTCATAGGTTTGGATTAGAGAAGACAAAGTTCCATAATGATGGATCAGATCTTTTTCATAGTGTGTTGTAACAACGTATCATCCTGAATTTGATACCCTTGTTTGCTTTGTGAGTGGTATCCGGACAAGTTGCAGCTCTGGGCACATGCGCACTACACTATCTCTAGTAAGAGTAATAGTAAAACCTTTACCTAATATCAGTTATCACGTTGCTCAACAGCCATTACTGACTTTCTGGCAACTCTCTGTAGTATCTTGCAAAGATGTCTAGACCCCAAAGATGTCACTGCAGGTAATTTTGATAATAGGTCTCTGTTTGCTTTTGATTATATTTAAAAATTGCTATATCCATCAGAGATGGAATCCGCAATTGTATTCAAATATTAGATTAAATTTTAAAATTTATTTTATTATTTTATATTTAATAATAATTTTTAATTTTTATTTAGATCTTAATTTTAAATCTCATTATATACAGGTGTTAAAAGAAAAACGTCTTGCCCTCACTGTACTTATATTAAAAAAATAATTTAAATTTGTTAAAATTAAAATTTTGAAGTTTAGATTGATTGATTATGTTTACATTTTTTTACTTTTATAAATATATATTCATATTTTTTATCAAAATTAAAAAATAAACATATATTTAAAATAAATATAGAAGAGTAAAACTATATATATAAGAGGATATATTAATTATATAATAAAAAGATATAAATATAATTACATTAAATATGAAATAAAGTGAGTATAATAATTATGGAATTGTACATGCATGGAAAGATGTGAATGATAGCTTTGCCAAACGTAATTTTTTCCTTATTTTATTATTTTTGAAAAAATAAATTTTCTTGAATATATATTATTATGTCTTCTGCTGTTTTTTATTAGACTATGGTTGCGTTTGGTCACCAGCGTTTTGCGGTCAAACAGCTGTTTGACCGCAAAGCGCTGGATTTCGCAGCGTTTAAAAACAGTAGATTTACACAAGTCAATCCATTATTTTTTCGATCAAACAGCTAAATGCCGAGTCAATTTGCCAAACGTGGGCTATATTGTATCAGTGCAACTAGTGCACTATGGTATTTCATTGTTAGATTTTATTTATATTATGTAATATTGCATAAATAAATAAATATTTCATTTTATATAATAAATAAATTTATTAACTTAAGCTATAAATTAATTTTTAAAAATATTTTTCTCGCTATTTTATTAAAAAAATAAGTTTTAATTTTATAAAATATTTAAAGTAACTTATAATTTATAATCTATTATTTATTTAAATCCTTTTTAAAATATTTTTATTTTTTTATTAATTTATAACTCATACCTTGTATAATATAAATATAAATATTAATTTTTTATAAAATATAATTAACTTAGTCTTAACATAATTATATTTTAATTTTAAATTATAAATATAAAAAATAATTTTATAAAATATAATTAAAGTAATTATAATTTTATCATAAATAATAAAATAAAAATTATATAAATAAATAAATATATAAGTTCATGAAATATAATTAATTAAATATTTAATATTATATTTTTATTTTAATTTTTAATTATATTAATATAATTTAGTTTTTAAATAAATATAAATTATTTTAATTATATAATTATTTTATTAATATATTTTTTTATAATTTTAATTACTTTAATAGTTAATTTTGTGAATTACTTTTTATAAAATTAATTAATTTATAAATTATTAATTAATTTATTAACTACTAATAAGACTTATTAGTTAGGAGTTAAGTTAACAATTATTTTTGTCCAAAACAAAACAAAAACCTTATAGTTTAGATTACAAACAAAGCAAACACCTGACACTTTAAATTATTAATGTACCATTATAATTAGTGCTTCATAATCTTCACCTTCTATTAAATCCATTATTTCAATGTAAAATAAATTTTGTGTATATCATCTTCCAAATTAATGGACCGGGATCCTCTAAAGTATCAAAAATATTGTAGAGGTGAAGGTGCTTTATCTTAGCCACTAATTTTGAAGGTGCTTTATCTTAGCCACTAATTTTAAAATCAGTGGATGATAATTTTTTATATTTAAAAAATTATCAACCATTGACTTGAAATCAGTGGCTGAAATACTTCTAAAGTACTTTTGGCACTTCAAAGGATCCAGTCCCAAATTTATCATCTTATTTTTCCAAGAAAAAAGGTGGATTGATTTTCGAGTTCTGTATGTTCATAGAAAAATAAATAAATAAAATAATGAACTACTTTAATAGTATAATGATGATATATGGCGTTGCATTATATATATTTTTTTATGGGATTTGAATTTAAAATGTTAAACAACTTACTACTTCTGTTATTATTATAAAAAAAAATAGATAAAGAAAATAAAGAAAAGGTATCTAACATTAATGTACATGACAAAATACTTAATTCACATTTAGTTCGGATGTTAAAGTCTTATGTCTTCTGATCAAGAATGTGAGATAATGCGTGAGAAAGGGAATGAAAATAAAGAAGTAAGAGTAACTTTTGTCAATCTACATGTATATCTTTTTAAACTATTTTTTTAAAATGAAAATAATAAATCATAAATCTTTTTTAATGAAAACGGATCCAGCGATGGAATTCAAAATCCATCCTTAGACCTCAGAACTCCTCTATATCAACCAATTGTATTAAAACGTATTTTTAGAGTTAAAATTCTCCTTTTTTTTCTTTTGCATTAAAGTGATATTTTTTTTATTTTTGTACAAGCGCACACGTTAATCAATAGCCACAATATATTTTTGTTTTTATATTTTTAAAAATTGTTCTTAAAAACTATTTTTAAAAATTATTTTTGAATCAAAGGAAAGTAAAAAATAAAGGATGGTTAGTGATATAAATAAGAAAATATTTTATTTAATTACAAAATTGACATTCAAAATAATAAAATAAATTTAGAAAATAATTAAATTTTTTTTCTATTTTTAAGTTACATATTTGCAAAAAAAAATTTTAAAAAAATTTCTGAAAATAAATTATCAACCAAGTTCTTAAAATAAAAAAATTATTTTTAAAAATAGAAAATAAACAGACCTAAATCGTTGTTTTGGAACTTTGTTTTTTTGCCTTCCATATTATGTATGCCTCTTTTTTTTTTATAGGTTGAAATATGTATACCTTCATTTGGTGATTTTTTTTTTCTCTTTTATTAGTGGTCTGACTTTTTTGGGCGATATAAAAGATGAGTTGTCAAGATTTTTTTTTCTTTTTTAGTTACTGGAGACCCACATGCCGTTTTATCCGGTGGAAGGCGGTGGGCTATGTTGTAATGTTTTGTTTTATAGGCTGATAATAGGACAGTTTGTCAGGACTCTGCCCATTCCTCCATTAAATGACATAACGCTATTACTGTGATGCGGGCCTTAGCCTCATCCATATCTTTCAGTAAATAATTCCCATTAATTTTAGGCCTTAATTCAGCTTTAATTCCGGCTTATGCTCTGCCCAACCACCTTAACTAATGGGCCTGCTTTCTTGTCTCATCGGTTAAAATATCATTGATTAGTTCAACGACCTACCAACTTAGGCCCAGTGACTAGCCCAACAAGCTCTCAAACCCATGTTCGAACTTTTAGCCTACATTGTTTTGACCTGGCCCACCTATCTTTACTGCTAAAAATTATTTACTGGAGTTTTCTACTACTAAGATTTTATCTTCATCCCAAAAGAAAAATAACAAGCATATCGTACGATCTTATATTTTCTCTTTGGAATTATGGTGTAATAGGTGTGTGTTGGTTTAAAGTAACTTTTAAAAATATCGTTACTTGTATTATAATAATTTTCTTTTACAATTGTATGCATAATATAACTAAGATCAAATTGACCAATGAATTTTAAAATAAATGAAATTAACTGACTCAAATCATGTAATATATAATGATATAAAAAAAAATGATGACATCAACACCCCCTTTTAAGAGTTGTTTAATTTGTATAGGAAGTAATTCTTCAAAACATCATATTTCATTCAATTTATAAATTATTAGATAATAGATAATAGTCAATTGAATAATATATCTTTTTTTATTTTTTTAAAAATATAACTTCTCATAATGTTAGAGCAAATCAATCGACTTACGTACAATTTCTTATGAAGGACATCTCCAATATGAAAAAAAATTTAATCTTATCATAATATTGAAAATTTTAATGCTATTAATTATTATTTTAGTGAGAAATTAGAAAATTATTCCATTAATATTAAGAATCAATTAATCATGATATCTGTAATGTTTACATTGTTGATTTATTAAAATATAATAATAAATAATATTGAATTATAGAGGTCGGTAACAATTTATTACAAGTCAAATTTTCAAGCAATCAAAATTTTCTAGTGTAATCAAAAGACAAAAAAAAAAAAAAATGTGCCGAGTAACATAAATATGGTAAAGAAAGAGAGATGTGTGAATGAGTGCTGACAGTCACATGTTCCATAGGGTAGGTCACAAGTCGCCACAAGAACTCCTTACTTTTTTGTTCATGCCGTTAAATTGAGGGTTGACATATGAGCCGCACGAAGAGCTCCTTAATTGCACCTACTATCTACCCTCACTTTCTCTTTTCTTTTCCTTTGAAAAAGCTCAAGACTCGGTGGTATCTTTTACGCATGCTTGAGTGCACGAAAACTCAAATGAGCTGATAACCATGAATATCCCCATTTTAATAATCCACCTGTATCTGAGTATCTGATGTCATACTTCCTTGGATTGTCTTATTTCTCAAATATTTAAGCTAATCTTAATATACAAGTTCATTAATTATGCATGGATATGTGGCGTAGAGCAACAAAACTCAATTAATTACTTTCTAAAATGGATGGGGAGGACTAAATCTAACTTATTTAAATTTAAAATTCGTTCCTTGATGAGAAACTTCATCTGACTATAAACATAAAAACTCAATGTACGTAATACATATTCCGAATCAACGATGTGACACTTGTATTTATATTTCAGAGTCTACAATGCAGGTATATTATTAAATTTAGTTACATATCAATATCAATAATTAGTGGTGCATTAGCGCATTATAAAATTTTCCTTTTTATTTTCACTCATTTTTTCGCATTTTTTTAACAAATAAATGAGGTCATTTACATGTGACGAAGCTTAGACGAGAAGTGAAAACAAAGATGAAAAGACTTATTTCTTCCAAATTCGGCTTGGATTTCATCTAGTTTTCTATTCAATAAAGAAAGCACGCGTAACCTTTTAAATCCTTTATGTTAATAGATAGAAGCAAATCTCACATTTTTTATGTCCATTTGTATAAATATAAGCCTTTATAATTAATATAAGAGGATGCAAATATAATCATAAATTATAAGACATATTATAAGATATAGAATCACCCAAATTCAGATTAAATCTGGAGTACATTAAAACACATTTGGTGTGAGAATGACGAAGTAACTATACGAATAATATAATTATGGAAAATGTTCAAATCAGTTGCAACTATAATTCATATTGAGAGGTTCAATTGCAATACAACTAACGCAATATCTCCTTAACCACAATTTTTTATGATTTTTTTCACAACAACCTCGCAATCATTACAATAAAACTAGGATTGATTGCAATCATAGAAGTTTGAATCTTTTGTATTTATTAAGTTAATTTTTATAAATTTGTTCAATTATTTTATTTTTAAATAACAATTCTTACTTTTGTTCTGGAACTCTTATTACATTTTTAATGCATATAACTTATATTATATAACCGCAACTTAAAATCATAATTCCAGCATCTAATCAAGACAACAATAAAAAAGTAAAATTATATATAATATAATTCTTCAAATTATCCAAAGAAGGGGAGAGCAAAAAAAAAAAAAAGAAGAAGAAACAATGAAAATTGCAGGAACCATTACTAACCAACCAATGAACTCAAACACCTAGCAACTATTCTTGTCCATGCAGCGCTGCCATGGCCACCACCGCAAGCTTCTGGAGGTTAAGCTTTACCACAGTGTCCACAAACATCTTCGTATCTTCACCAGTATTTCCTTCTGGTATATCAACAATATAAGATTCCAGAACAAGTGTATATACCTTCCCTTCCTTGTTAAATTCGTTCACGGACGTAACGGAGCGATAATTCTTCAGCCGGTGCTCGCCGCCCACAACCCTAAAGCTGAGGACGCGCTTCTCGTCGTCCAAAATCTCCAGCCTCTCGGTGCTCGTCGACGCCGGGAGGCCGGAAACCACTGTGACCTCCCTAATGCTGCCAACGCCGCCGTCGCCGGTCATGTTGCAGCTCTTGACGAAATGCTTGTATTTCTGAGGGTTGTCGAAGCTCCGGACGTAAGGCCAAACCGCGCGCACCGGTGCGTCGATCCGCTGGGTGATAATGGAAGTGCATGTATGTGGAGAAGGCTCAAATTTGTGGTATTTGTTAATTATGGGTTCGAGTTCCGCAAATTCTTCTGGGTTCAGACATTGAATCTGTGCTCGACTGGGATTTGCAGCCATTGAAAGTTGCAGTTTCTGCACAACACGTGGGCTTTGAAGTTTGAAGAAGAAGAAGAAGAAGAAGAAGAAGAAGAGGCTAATGAAGAAGGAGGGGGGAGGTTTTGGAGGGGTTCATGATGGCGGAGGATGAATAGTGAAACAATATGACCATATAAACACGTGAGTGGGGCGTGTGTGAGCGTGCATGTGCGTGCTTTTTCCATTTTTCTCCTTTTTTTTGTTGGACATATATGCCCTGCTGGGGTCACTGCAGTTCGTGTGAGTCCAAGGTTGTATTGAGGACCATGTATGTATTATATTATCACGAAATATGCATTAAAATAAGGTTTAAGATTGAATTTCTAATGTAAATTAGAAATCATCAATTAAAAATTAAATATAAGATGCTAGGATAAGTTTATAAAATTTATTTTAATAAATATAATAGATTTAGAATTAAAAAAATTAAACGAACCTTCTCACTTTTGATACATATAATATTTTTGGTTATATTATATAAATTTTATAATCAAAAGTAGATTTATTTACTTCTAAACTAAGAAAATTAAAGGGTGGACCGTAACTTTAGCCATATGAGGAAAGGGTTGTTGTCTGTACTCTTGCAAATTATTTATTTCATTTCTGTGATTGGCTTCTTGGGGGGAGAAGGGCCAATGGCTATTTGATTTTGACAAAGGGTGTATATATTATATGGTCATAAACTGCATAATTTTCTCACACCATGACTATGTGAAAAAAGTGCCACAATTTTTAATTGGTACATATTTGTAGAGTTACATTCATAGCTACGTCTTCTAGTAAAGCGTAAATTAATGTGTGAATTATGAGGGATCCACATGCGTTTAAGAGAAAGTTATAATAAGTGCGATTTACAAGAGTACGAATGCGGCTCTTTAAAGTTTTGTTTGTTTTTCCAGGGGATATTTTTTATAAAAACATTTTACTTATAATATATATATAAGTGGTATATTACTTATTATTTGTATCCTTTATAATTAAAAATTAATATATGACGATATATTAATGAGAAAAAATATTTTTTTAAATGGATCATATTATTTTTTATCACATTTTTATATTCAATATTTAATTAAATAAAATATTTTTCATTTTATTTATAACAGTATTTATAAAAAAAAATTAAATGTGTCACTTAATTGGTTTATATGTTTAGAAGAGATCCATAATGTTGGGACTCAAGAAATCCTAGTTTAGGTATGAAATAGAAGGTGGAGCCCGAAGCTCATCATGCAGGGCAACAGCCTTATACCTAATTGGGTATCTTGTTGACCTCTCATTTTTATCATTAAAATAAATGAGTAATTAGATTATTTTATTATTTTTATCTTCTTAAATTAATATTTTGATGCCAGACCCATGCTTCCGTGCTAGCCGAGCCTGAGCAAAGAGAATCTAAGCAAATATGATCACTTAGATTGCATTTAGTTTTTTAAGACTTTTTTTCTTTTGAAAAATATCATTTCAATATATATATATATATGTGTGCATTTAGTTTTTTAAGACTTTTTTTCTTTTGAAAAATATCATTTCAATATATATATGTGTGTGTATTTGAAGGAGTATTAAATATATTTATAACTTATAAATAAAAATAATATTTAAAATCACAATAATAAAAAATAATATATATAATATATAAATTATTTTTATATATATAATATTTAAAATCACCATATTATATATTATTTTTTATATATAATATTAAATATATAAATTATTTTTATAATTTTATATTTTTAATTATATTATTTTTTATCGGAATAAAATTTCAATGCATATCATAATTTAAAGAAATTAGTGGCCCGAATCTTTGACTCGTGCCCTTTGGCCTTTGTTTGGTGAAATGAAAGGTGAAAAAGGAGAAAAAATTTTGAATTTCAAAAATTTTCTATGCTGAATTGGAAAGAAAAAGAAGAGAAAGAAAAATAAAATGAGATAATTTGTGATTATCATTATTGTAACATTTCAAAAATTTTAAATTTTTTCTATTTTTTAGTTAAATTTATTTTTTTAATTTCTCTTTTTTTTAATTTTAAAAGAAATAATTATCCGGAAGGGATTAAAATGGAATTTGGGTGGAAGAGAAATGGTAGAAAAGAAGAAAAAAAAAGGGCGAAAAAGCAGAGAGAGTTGTCGCCATCGTTGAAAAGGGCAAGGAGGGAGAATCGTGGATCATGTGAGAACTCCAACAAATTAACTCTTCCCCACGTGATCTAAACAACTTTGCAGGATTCTCCGTTCTCACTTGGACCCCCCACCCCCAAAAAAAAATAAAAATAAAATTATGTTAGTTTTTTAACTATAATGCTGCAATAATGTCATTTTTATGTTTTATTTAATATTTTTATAAAAATATGATGGAAAATTTATAAATTTAGTTAAAAAAAGAATTGATTTTTTAAATTTCCAATAAATTGGTATCCCTAATCCTTTTTTAAAAGAATAAAATTCTTCTCTGGGTAATTTTAGGAACAAAAAAGAAATAAAATTTTCTTATTCAAGTGGTGGCTTCCAAGAGAAAAAATAGCGAGCCTCAAAAATTAAATTTGTGTTTTCTGTTCTCTTTAAACTGCAAAGGAAAAATAAGGAAAAAAAAAAGAGGAAAGGAAAGGATTTAGTTCCCTATTTAAATAAAAATTTTAGAATGAAATTAAACTTTTATGTTAAACAAAACCTTTTAAACATATTTTAAGTACATAATTTTAATAAATAATACTATGAAAATATTAAATTAATGTAAATTATATGAAAATAATACTAAATTAATGTCAACATTTTTTTTCAATATTGATTTCTTCGTAATCTTTTACTTGTATATCAATGACCTTTTTTAATTACTATCATAGTTACAACTACATTTTAATTTTAAAATCATGAAACGATATATTTTATTCATTCATAAATCATGTTTGCGCTTATATTCGCAATAATTAATGTGAAATGTGTAATTGGGACATATAAAACTCTTCATTAAAATTTAAAACTGATTCATTATGTGAAAACGAATGATAGATCAATTAATAGATAAATCAATTTCAAATTAAAAAGAATAAACTTCTAACCATTTTTTTATTTCTAACCATGCCCTTTTTTTTAAAAAAATATTATATATATTAAAAATAAAATTTAAAATTTAATTTAAAATTTTTAATATTCATTAAATTAAATTTCACAAATTTAACACATTATTTTATATTTAATCAATAATGATTGATTTATATTCGAATTACAATTTAGAAATAAGTTATATTGATCATTAACTAATCCAAAATTAAATTTGATTATATCTCTTTCAAGAAGTAAATTTTTTTAAATTCAAAATTTTATTTGAAGAAATTAAACCCTCAATTACTCCAACAAAATTTATCATGAGGATTGACACAGTTTTTAATGGCACG
Source organism: Sindora glabra (assembly GCA_020226215.1). Classification (NCBI taxonomy): domain Eukaryota; kingdom Viridiplantae; phylum Streptophyta; class Magnoliopsida; order Fabales; family Fabaceae; genus Sindora; species Sindora glabra. The sequence continues at coordinate 23,636,441 of CM035227.1, forward strand.
AAGAAATTGGTCATAGATTGCTCGATACCATTCTAAAGTATCACATCATTGGCATGTCATGATGGGGGGACTTTCTTTTACTCAAAGTTTGAGAAACATGGAGAAGAAGCAGGAGGCAGGTGCGGCAGATAATGTACAGTTTGAATTCTTTGAAAGAAAAGCAACCAGTTCAATTGCCAGCCCATTTCATTCAATGTTTTCAAATTTGTTCTGCTTGTATAGGTGTATCCCAATCAAAGATTAAAATTGCCTAAAATTAATAATAGAGTTGTGTTATTCACAAAAAGAGGGGGGGGGGGGGGGCGAAGGAGAAGGAACTCGTTTTCTCACAATTTTTTGTACTTTTCAAACATAATATATTATAAAATTTAAAATTAAACTGGTTTGTCTATAGTTGATGGAAGTGAATTTTAAATATACTATGTGATGGGTATATTATAAAAAAAAAATTCTAAATGAGTAATTTATATTTGTGAAAGATGTACATATATTTGTTTTCCAATTAAATACAGCCCCTTGCTTACTCTTTAACCCGTAACGAAGGGAGGTCGACTCTGTTTTGTTATCTTTCCGATTCTATATTGGAAAAGCGCGATCTTTAGTTTTAGGATTTTTCTTAAGAGACTTACTATTATCAAATAAATAAGTGTTTAAATAAGATTGACATTATTTTAGAGACTTTATTTATAATTATATATGGGGTTAAATTTAAAACTTTATATGTATTTGTATTAGATAAGATTATTTTTATCATTAAAAAATATCAAAAAGTGTCTAAATAAAGGGGGGAGAGTGTTATCTTCCGTAGAGTTACCAATTGGCAATCCGCAATAATGTCTATAATTTATTATATATACGGCGTAACATAAAGTTAACAATTGTCTAAATTTTTTTATTTTTTTATTACATTTGAAATTCAAATCTAAGAATTTAGATATATATACATTAAATAAATTATTATTTGTATACTTAAAAAAGAGAAAAACAACTTCTAAATGAGTGCCGAAAAAGTTACCGATCCCTAATTTTGCTATCAGAGGTTACCTTGTTGACAACTGACATTAATGTTCGTGATTAATTATACAAAGGACATAATATAAACTAACATAATTTGTTTTATTAAAAATAGATTAAATCAATTTTAATTCAAACTCTGTTATACACGCAATTCTAAAAATATTAATGAACAGAAATCGTAATCGAAAATAATTTCCCTCTGCTTGAGAAGCTGAGAAGAGGGAGGAGACCAGGAATCCAGAAAGCTACGCTTGTTTGGAGCTGAGAGATACCAAACAAGGCAAGGCAGCAGAAAGCATAAAATCTAATTGGAGGAGCTTGTTTTTGTCTCTGTCTTTATCTAAAGGCTCTACAACAATAGGCCTCAATGTTATCAACCCCCCAATGAAGGAATTCCTGCATTGCTTACTATAGCAAACGGGGACATATTCCTTGGAGTTGTAAGCATCAACCTTTTGTGTTTCCAATCAAAATTGGACCAAGTTTTGTCCTAATGATGCTTCGCTAACGTTGGTATCTGTGTTGTTGCAGCTGGCCAGCTTAGAGCCTCCAAAGAGCAATTACTATAATTTAGTGGTGTGTCTATTATTATTTCCATCATAGGTGGTTTGAGAAAGATCACAGTTATACAATATTAGCTCAACGTAATGACAGCAGAGCACCGGAACAAAAAGTGAAATCCAATTTTGAAAATGTGCTTATACAGATATAGATCGGGCGAGTTGTTTATTAAGATGTAAATTCTATGATATTCTTAAAATTTTAAAATTTATGATAATGTGATTTAAACTATAATTTATTTAATTATATTTGTTAAAAAATAAATAGTTAAATTTTAATAATTTTAGAATTTATTGTATTATTTTTAATTTTGAAAAAAAAATACCGTGGCAATTACCTTAATGGACTTCTCAATCTGAGATCTGCTTTTTGGCTGAGTTGGACACAACTTTTGCAGTCTCCAAAGTTCAGATTGCGGTTGCTGCCGTCAATTCTGGTTCTTTCTATTGAGCAATTTCAACTTGCTCTTCAATTCTTGCCGTATTTAAGTATACTCTTGTCTTTTCAGAGTAAAATTTTCTTCTTACTTAAGAATTAAGAAATTCACAACTGGAAGTACAACAAATTATCAATTTTCCAAGAAGAGTATGCTCCAGCCCCTTCGTAGATACGAATGGGTACCATCTTGCATCGAGTTTATATTCTCTAGAATGAAATAGCAAACAAAGTAAATCATTTTAATAGTGATTTAAATGTGAGGGGTTGAATGTCAATCTATAAACAATTTTAATATAAAAGCTTGCAACAAATATAGGATTTTCCAAACAAATTTGACCATCTCATAAGTAGGAATAAGATTTCGATATCAATCGATTTGTGAACAAGTTAGACTACAAGGAATTTAACTTGATTTGAATCTTAATTTGTATTTAAATAAATTAAACATTTTTTGTCTGAATTCAATTCAAATTAAATTAGTAAATTATTCAATCTCAATTAGAGATACTTAACAAATTTGTGATATATATAGGTTAAACAGACCGATTTACAAACTACGTACGAATCAAATTGAAAAAATATTAGATCGTTAAAAAATGACTTCAAATAGATTTGATCCAATGTACTATGGATTAAAATAGACCGACTTTATCTATGAACTTAAATTGGGTGAGAGTATTTTTTTAAAGTCTTTAGATTTAATAATTTAAATAGCATTTGTTTTAAAAAGAGAGAGAAGGTAACCTATTAATTATTTTTATATCATAATTCAATATAAATTATAATTCAATTATTAAAAAATAAAATAAAATAATAAAATTAATAAATATAAAGATATTAATTTTTTAAAATATGAAAATGTAATAAATAATAAAAAATAAATTATAAAAAAATTTAAAGAAAAAATCAGGTTAGCCCATGAATCAATCTACTTTATTTAAAAATGAATTGAATCATTCGAAGCGCACCCATTAAAAATGCAAATGTAAACAAATTTGATTTGTGTGAAATTTTTGTCAATTTAATTCATCCATTAAGTACCCTTGACTTGGTTTGGTTACTTATTTAATTTAATCAAATAAATTAAAATATCAACTAATTAAATTTGAATTAAAATGAATCAACTCAACTCGGCATTATTATTTTATTAATTCAACTCATTCTATTTACTTAACCTAAAATCAAACAAAAATATTATTTAAATATAACACACAATATATATAATATTATATTTTGTGGTGGAGGCAAAAACTTAAAATTAGAGGGGTCAAAAGTAAAATAATATAAAAGTTAAAAAGGTTATGTAAATTTTAATTGTATAAATTATATTGAAATTTGAAAAGCGTGGGCCGGGGTCCATCCTAGTCCCCCTCCTCCACCATTGATTGTATTTAATATCATAATTTATTCACAAATGAAGATATATACAAAAATGATTAACTTTTTGAATTGATTTAGAAACTAAATGAGTTGAAATAACTATAAATTAAATTTGTATTATTTAGCAAATAAACCAACCTTCTCGATTCATATTTAATTCATTTGACTTGTAAACATAATTCATCATATCAATTTTCACAACAAATCATAAGTGCGTCATAAGTTGACTCAATTTATTTTCCACCATTCTCGTAGAGTAATTTTACTCTTTCTCCGGCTTAGGATTTTCCTTTGTCCTCACCTTGGTCTTCCTCTTGTTCGGCCAAGGTAATGGGGTAAACAAAGTTGGTTTTTTGTATCGGCCTAGAGCAATTGAGGTTTAAGCGATGGAAAACAAAACTTGGGCTGAAGTCTGCTGTTAGTGGTTGGGTTGGGTCTCCGTTAGGAAACGTATCCTCCTTCAATGGCACTAATTAGAGGTAGACCCAAGGCGACAAAAAATTGCTAGTTGCGAAATTGTAGTGTTAGTAATTACTTTCACATGGCATGTATGCAAAATCAAAATCATATATTCATTTTTAGTGGATGCACCTAAATAACAGAGGCAGTTAAGGCTCAAGACAACAAATTTAGATATCTTTTTTAATAACTTCTTTATTTTTAGTGAGTTAGTTTTGGAGAAAATAAGATTACTCATATAAAACCCATCATTTGTCTTCCATAAAAATTATGAGAGCACTTTTATGATTGGGTTTGCCTTATGTGACAGACTCGTATTTTGAAGAATAACAATTATATTTCATACGAAATTCCAATTTTTTTTATAAACAACTAATTACCTCTTATCAGTTATTCCCTTTAATGTTTTTAAATGATTTTTTTAAATTAAAAATACATTAATTAAATAAGAGGTGAGAGATAGACCACAAGAAATGAGGTCTCCATGATTGTAAGATCTACATGTTTTTTATTTTTAAATATATGTATTTATCTCTCATAAAACATGTCAAACAAAAAGAAAAGAAATATAAATTAGTTATTAAATTTGTCTGATTGATCGAATAGCAATTGGTGGTTGAAAACAAACTCTATTATGAGAGAATGGGAGAGTATGTTACGTAATCATAATTTGGGTAAATCTCACTTATCCATCTTAAGTACAGCGAAACTGAAACCTTTTCATTTTTAAAATGTATACTTGGCATTATATTTCTCCGGCAGAAAAATTGAATGTAGACTTTAAACATATATATAAATAAGAGAGAGATGAGTCCTTTTTTAAAAAAAAAATCAAGTGGAAAAATCACATCTAAAATTAAAGTACTAATAAATTTCTTTTTTTTAAATTATTTTTGAGATTTAAATATCTATTCATTAGCAGATAAAATTCGTATGAGATTAGCATGCTTTCTATTAAATCAATGTCTTACCGGCAAGTTTATTAAAAAAATAAAAGTATGCTACTGGATCACTATGTATCAAGGGCTATTATAGACTTTCCATTTATGTTTCATCGTAACATTTTCGAGTCAGAATCCAGCACCTTTTCACTCAGCCACTATAAACTTGAATCCCATCTCAATCTCACTATCATCACGTATGTGCACAAACGAGTAATAATTTATTTGGCATGAAGTACTTGCAAACCAAAGTTGCAGTAGACAGTAGTTAAAAAGATACGAAGGGAACAAGGTGTGATGTGCATAATATTGCCTTGCATATCCCCTTGAATTGAATTGAGATCCTCTCCATTACTTTAAAAAAGGGAAAAAAAAAAAGTGAGACGAATTTCGAAAAATGATAGTATGAATTGTTTGAAATTATAAATTTCAATAAAAAATAAGAGATTTCAAAATAAAAAACATACTTTTATCTTTTCAAAAATAACAAAAGAATATGAGAGGGACCAGGTTCATTGAATTGTTTAAAGATCTACAATATCGCATGATATCATGCAAAAGACAACAGAGGATTTTGTTTCTTTAGTTTCCACGTAAAGGGCTTTCAAGGTAAAGAAATAATGTTGAATTGAAAATTTGAAGAAGGTGACCAATAAAGAATAAAGTGTATTATATGCATACAAAAAAGTACATGGAAAAAGGGGACTCTGCGCAACAACTTTGTTAGGAAACCTGGGAGTGGGTTGGGTTGTGATGTAACCCTAGCTAGTGTAATTTGGGTCAGGCACCACTTATAGTGCAATTGCCTCCAAATTAAGAAATTAAATATTCATTCCCCGATCTGTTTTTTGCCCGCTGGGATAATATAATTATAGATTGGGTTATTTTCGAGAAATAAAACACTCGCTCCTTTTTATTCTTTTTTTTTTTTAAATCTTTCGAATTTATAAAATAATAAGGCAGTGTACCATTCTTGACATAAAAAATCAGTAAAGTTGAAAGCGTTTATCTTAAATAATATTTGATATTTTTTAAAGTTTTTGTGTCTTCTATTTTATCAATTTTTTATTTTGGATATGTGTGCTCACTAATTTAATTATTTCTACTATAAGTAAAAGGAGAGTAAATATTAGAAAGTCAAATTAACGTTACTCGTTTTCGCATGGATCGTGCAGGAAACCTGAAACATTAATGGGATCTTAATTTCAATTAGTTTTGAGGAGTACAAAGTAGTCTATAAGTTTTTCTGTCAAAATATTTATTAAGATCGTCGGGGAACACTCTAGAAGAAACTCTATTGTTTAATGATTATAGCAGGGCGACAAAGGACTGCGATTATGAACCGTTTTGCTGATTGATTTCAACAACATCTACAATTTAAAGTAGATATAATATTTGATATTTTATTTATAAAAATAGTGATTATTAGATTTCTTAAATTTTATAATTAATATTATTAATTTCTTATTTTTATTATAATTAATTGTTCTTCTATTCACTTGAAATACTAAAATGAATAAAAATATTAAAATTAATTATTAAATAATACTTCAATAGTATCAAATATATGTTCATTTTTTGTATATATTTATTTTTATTATTTATTTTCATATTACATATGAAAAAAGAGATGAATAATTATAATAAAAATAAAAATAAATAATAAATAATGTTAATTATAAAATTTGATGAATATTACCTTAGGAACTAAATGTCATATCAAAAGTTGACAATCCCCATTAATGAGATTTTGGTAAACAGCTACTAATTAGGCTTCAACCTTATTTTTCATTTGATTACCAGCATGTTAGTTAGTGCAGTTTGACGTTGGTTGCAAAAGATTCAGCGCAAATGTTTTTTTTTTCTTTTCTTTTTTTCCTTTCCGCCAAACTTTCCTCGACTTTGAATGGGGGAAATTTCAATCTCTCTTGTTGTGATTGGATTGCTCAAATTAAAGGCGTAAAGGATTGTGCGCTAACATATAGAGATGGAAAATATGAGTTAATGCTTCCACGGTACCTAATTAATGTATTAGAAGTGTCTGCTCTATATCCTTTTAAATCACTTTGTAGTTTTCATTAATTATAAGAAACGATACTTTTTAATTGTGAGAAATTATAAATATACGTATTTATTGTGGTGCAAATTTTGTATAAATAACAGTTTTGAACACATTTGAGTCAAGCTACTTGATTATTTGATGAACTTAATTCAAAAGTTGGTGAATTATTTTCATTTAGTTGGAGTAGAATGTATTTAACTTTCTTAGTGTATTTTAAGAAGATATCAATAATTTACTTTATTTTTTATTAAGTATTAGTATTTGCAAGATTATAATTTTGTTTTTAATTAGTTTGTTTTTATTGATAGGATTTTAGTTTGGTTTTTAATTAATTTATATTTTAAGTTTGTATATTTATTGAAAAATTAAATTTTACACTAAAATGACTAACCTCTAATCAATTAAACTCAAATAGAATGTGAAGTTCATTTACAGTTTGACAAAATTCTTTTATTATTATTAAGCTAATCAAGTTTTAATATTCTTAGTCCAATCATGTACGAGTTAATTTTTTTTTATTATATTTCTAACTTGAAATCCTTTAAAATTTTATTGAGTCATACTTGTTTAAACCAAAACATGACTCAATATTATTTACTTGTCATTATATTGGGATTTTTGGGAAAAAATTTAGTTTTATTCTACCATTAAAATTTCAATATCAATTTCTATTATATTTTTATAAATCAGCAATTTTTACATCAAAATCAAATGGTTCCTGAAATGAAGAAATGATTTTTGGATTTATCAAAGAATTATAGAAGACAGTACTAAAAAATCTAGTACTACGCAGTACGGTAGGACTAAAAATTGTCCGAATTCTTGATATATAAATTAACAGTACTAGAAAGAGTTCCACTGTATTATTGGTCGATCAACTCGCAAGCAGATGTGCACCAAACACATCTTTGAAAAGAAGAGAGGGAAGGTTAGTTAGGGTGGAAACAATTTAGAAAAAATCAAATTAATTACACTTATTATTTTATAATTATATGTGTACTATTTTATTTTTTAAATATATAAATTTATTTTTTATTTTTATAATACTAAGAAGAATTATAGATTTTGAAGTATTTAGAACGTAGAAATAAGATAAAAAAAGAAAATACTATAAGTATTGAAAATAAATTTCGAAATTGACTTTCAAATTTTTTATATTTATTAGGTTGAATTTTATAAATTTATTTTATTATTTTATATTTAATAATAATTTTTAATTTCCATTTGAAACTCAATTGTAAATTTCATTTTTAGTATATATATATATAACAATGTTTGAAAAAATGTATATATTTAATAAAAGTAAAAAATACTATATAGTTAAATTAAACCATAAGGAAAGATATAATTTGCGTCATGCATAGTTTATAATGCTGAAGATGCTGATATCATTTGTCCGGTTCGTAGGGAGGAAGCAAAAAAGGACGAGCGCTTCCAGTGGGAGGGGGTGGTCCTTCAATTGGAATGGCGACAACCTAGTCACGCATATAGCCAAGATTACAAGGGACAACAATTTGATTGCAATTGCAGGTGCCAAATTTGAATCATAAATGTAAATGTAAGGTGGCCTATCCCCGTTAAGAGGACCACAGCTGGTCCTACGTTGGAGCTTGGAAGATGGACAGACAAAAAATGATCCCAAGCATTTACTGCGGTAGATTCAAACTTGCAAGCAATGGTCCAGTATATATTGCCAGACGTCCAGCTAATTACAATTATGTTGCTTCACCTTCTTCAATTATCGTACAGATTTACCGTGAGATTTCCTTTTCCATTGTAATCATGACATTTCAAATGTAATTTTCATTAATGGGTTTGTTTCTTCAATCTAAAATTGCTCCTCAAATTATATGATTCTTATTTCTTAATTAATCTAAGCGTGCCAATGCTATCGTATTCTATTATCTATCTGCCAACATAATTTAGTAAACTGCAATTCAAGCAATCAAAGATATTCAAACGATGTTGTTACAGCTCCTACTGGTGGAATGTAATTTAATATTAATTTGAAGTTTGAACTCAAAAATTTACGTGCAATATTAAATGACTCGCTGCATCTACGGTAGGAAAAAAAACAGAAAATACTCGTACGATGATGATGTATAGGTCTATGTTTCAGAAGAATTCAACTTGGTAAAACATAACAGTCCAGTCAGATTATAAAAGTAAAGAATGTACAGAAAATGCTGCAAGATAGATATTATAGAGATTATAAATGGATTAATCTACGGAATGCAAATATTAATTAATCAATCTATTTCTTATTATCTATTAAATTTAGAAAAAAAATTTATCTCTTTTTACTTCTCATTTTAAAAATTTTATGAAATATGAAATATTATTTTTTAAATTTTATTCTTCTTTTTTATTAATAAATATTTTATTATTTTATACATTTATTTTAAAATATCTCAATAAATTTATTTTATCATTTCTTTAATTTTTAACTGTCTTAAATTTTACATATAAAATAAAAGATAAAAAATTTTAATTTTGAATTAAAGGATAATTTTGAAATTTTAATAAAAATAAATAAATTAAATTATTTTTTAAATTTTCATAAAAATGATTAAATACGATAAATAATCAGAGATAGAAAAAATATAATGAATCATAAAAACTTGGTCAGTAAAAATACAACGAAAACATCCAAATATAATTAAAGTAATGATTTAAATTGCAAATTGGAATACGAGAAATAAATGTAGCAACCAACCAACCATATTTCATGTTAAATTCAGACCACAATATTAACTTATTTTTGTATTATAAGTAGCGGATTGACCGACTTGAATTTAGGAAGTCCAATATATTATTCTAATTTCTTCCTACTAGCCCACCATGTGGTAGCAAGCAATTTGCAATTATCCTAATTGCATTACTAATTACATTAGTTTGAATGATTAGGAGTAGGATTCTTTTAAGTAAAATTTGAATTTAAATTTTATGAACGGAGAAAATTATCTTTACTCCCATATCAAGTCCAATGTAACTTGGCTTCAAATTAATGAAGACTGGATGTGACTGTTGAATAACAGAACTCTTAAATAAAAAAAATTATCCATGCAATTTTTTTTCAAGTTTCAACTTCAACTAAGGGTTGAAAATTTTGATATAAAAAACAAGCGAGCAAGATGGTGGTAAATCAATTAAACCAACAGAGAAGATTTGGTATCCTGTTGGGTGTGATACATCGGTGTACTATTTAATTTGATTATTAATTTAATTTATTTTTAAAAAATTAGTTTTCATTCATTTAATTAAATTAAATGTGATGATGTAATAATATATTATTATACTAGGAATATACCGTAAAATTTTCCTCAATTAATGAAGAATAAATTTCTTGAGGTCCCCGCATGCCAACTCTGCAACTTGAAAAGCGATTGAAAGTTCAGTACGATGGATGAGCTTTTTATAAAAAGTTTGTCCAATCATGAGTCGAGAAAGAAAGCCAATATCTTTCTCAACGACAAAACCTTGGGTGGGAAAATTCCAAACTGCAAAACTACGTTCTTTCTTTTCCACTTGCCTTTTCCCAAATCCACACCTTTTTCCCCCACTTCCCTCACTAACAAATATATATATATATATATATATATATATATGGTGGCGATACAAGAATAATTAGTGCGCTCTTTCTGTCTCTCTCTCTATAATTTTGGGTTTGGTTTAGTTGAAGATGGGCAGGAAATGCTCATATTGCGGAAACATGGGTCATAATTCTAGGACTTGCAACAGCTACAAAGAGGTTGTTGTCAGCGGAGGTGCTGCAAATTTAAGGCTGTTTGGAGTGCAACTTGACGTCCTTTCTTCCTCGTCGTTGGTGACGACATTGTCAGCTTCATCGCCTTCTTCGTCTTCTTCTTCGCCATCCTGTAGTTTTGCCATGAAAAGAAGCTTCAGCTTGGATTATCTTTCATCTCTGCAGACTTACTTCTCGTCGTCTTCTCTGCTTGGTAATGGGGTGTCGGATATTGAAGGTACAAATAAAATTTCTGAGAATAGTCATTTATCCGCTGGCCACCTAACCAAAACACAAGAAAGAAAAAAAGGTAATTAGTAAATTTTGCATATATATATATTTTTCTTGTAATTTCCCTTTATGTTATGGATGGATCTAAATGATATTCCTGCATCGTTCAAGTAGCATGGATATGCCATTCGCAATGTGTTGGAAACTATTGACTGCAGATATATTTTAAAAGATAAAGTAAAAAATTATAATTTTTAATGAAAAATTAAGAACCAGTCATTTCACTATTAGATAATTTAATAATCAATAATAAATAATTATGATTTTTTTAATTATAAAATTACAATATTTCAGTTTACCTTTGAATATCTTACATGTTTTCCGAGTTAAGTGGTTCCAGCTGAAATCCAACTATGACCTTGTAGAATTTTATGTCTTTCTCAATTAACCGATCGAGGGTAGGTAGCAGCAACAACCCGATCTTAAAATAAATTAGTACGTTCATTGATCCATTTATGGCGGTTAATGGGTTTATTTGACTTATTTAATTAATAAATTACATTTAAATTAAATATTACCTTATTTATTAAATAAATTTAATTTATTTAATTTTAAACTTGACTTAACAATCTATTTAACTAATATTCCTATTCTAATTTACTTAAATTAATTGATTAGTTGTATAGTAATTATTGCTCTTTTATTTTTTTGGTAAAGTATTATTGCTCTTTTACTGTTATGTCTTTTTTTCCTTTTCTAATCGAGTTATCAATCTTCTCAAATTGAGTAATGAATTTACATTATTATGTCATTTAATCGTTTCAATTTTAAATAAATATGATTATAGTTTGTTATCATAAATTATTAAGAATCCTATAAAAGTAAAGATAAAATTTTATTTAATATTTTATTTATTTAACAAAACTATTATTTTTTATTGGGAATATATTTTTAACATATATACCTAAATTTATAAATCCATTAATAACTTATTCAGATTTTAATAATTCAGCATAAATAAATTAACAAATCATGTTAAACTTTTTAAATTTTATAAATAAATCATATCAAGTCAAAATTTTGATTTACAAATAAATCATAAATTAATCCAAATTAATAAATATTAATATAAATCCGATCTATTTATACTAACATTTAAGTTGACTTAATTTATTACTACTCTATATATGCTAGATAGCCACTTTTAATTGGAATAATTCTACGGTCACAGAGGTCAATCTTTAAAGTGGACGGATGCTTTTCTATATTATAAAATTACTTATTTTGAGATTTACTTTTTATTTGATTGATTTATCTGTTCAAAATTTTAATTAGAATATGAAACTTCCCCCAGTATTTTGAGACGATGGAATATCCTACAACTACGGGATAGAGAACGTCAGTCACTTAATCATATAAACTAGTAGAAAGATATCATCAAATATAATATTTTGACATCAAAATCGAAGTTTGTTTCATTCGTCCTAATAGTATGAAAATATTTATTTTCTAAAAAATAAAAAATGAGTTATTCCAATAATCATTATTTAACAAATTAAAAAAAATAAAATTTCTTAAAAAGTTTTATTTCTGATAAGACATAAGAAGTTATTTACTCACTTTCTTTATAAGTAAATTTTATTTCTTATGTTATTTATGAATGTTATAATAAAATTATTTTTACTAAATTTAATTAATAATAATTAAATTTTATTAATTTATATTATAATAATATTAATGATGTAATAATTATTTTATTAATATTTTTTAAAATATTTAAAATTAAATCAAATAAAACATAAAAATTTACTTTTTCGAAAATGTTAATTTTCTTATATATCAATTAAATAACTTTGAATGTTTTTTAAAAAGTTTATATAAAAAGTTATTTTTTAAAAAATTTAATTTTTTATAAGAAGTTATTTTCTGAAAGGACTCATCAACAGAAAGCATGAAAAATTAAAACTAAGAGTATTTATTATGAATTTAGAGAGCTTAGGGCAGTAAGAAAATACCCATTCGCAGCTATGTATATAATACAAAGAAATGTGAATGAGGGTCAGACATTTACACAAATAGAGGAGCGGTAACCACATGATCAGAGGTTGAGGTTATATCTGAAAGACCATGTTGAATTTGATCAGCAATCACAAGGGCAGGTTAGAATTTTAAAGTCAGAATACGTAATATGTAATGGAAATTAAGAATTTTAAAAATAATTGTTATCGCCATTCTAAATGTGTTACTATTGTAAAAATTACTGAAAAATGCAAAAATAAATAGATATAATGAGACTATAAATAGATTTTTATTTCTTACATTATGTGTCAATTAAGATCCCCAACACATATATTTTTTTAAGTTACTCACTATTATTAAGTCATACCCACTTACTGTATATTGGTATTTAAAATATTGACAAAAATAGCTTGGTAACACTAAATTAACACTTTTGACTATAGTATTTACTATTTGGTTTCAGTAATATTCCAATATTTTTTGAAATACTTTATCTTTTATATTTTGAATTTAATTTTTGATTATCGTGTATGTATGTATGTGTGTGTGTGTGTGTGTGTGTATATATATATATATATATATATATATTAATCCCTCGTATTATAATAAAAAATGTCATGGTGCTGCTCGTCTTAATTTTCAGTATTGTGAATGCATGATATGGAAATTAAAACTTGCTCTTATGGGTTAAGGCATACCGTGGACGGAGGAGGAGCACCGGCTATTTCTGATGGGGCTTGAGAAGCTGGGGAAGGGTGACTGGAGAGGCATCTCTAAGAAATTCGTGACAACAAGAACCCCAACCCAAGTGGCAAGTCATGCCCAGAAGTACTTTCTTCGCCAAAACAGCTTCAACAAAGGAAAGCGCCGTCCCAGCCTCCTTGATGTCAGTTCTTTCAAATTTGCTTATTTTATCTGATCAACAATTTGTGATTCTCACAAATCCTTAACAAAATTGTGTAATGAATTCTGGCAGGTGGGAATCGATAATCATATCACATTCGATGAACCTATAAATTCTTGCTTCCCTAAACCTATTGTTTCATTTGAATTCCCATCGTCAGAGACAAGTAAGTTGTCTTCAAGTTCGAGTGATATGATGGATGGCAAAAGAAGATGTGTTTCTGGCTGGCTTTTGAGCCACCATTCAACGGGACTGCTTAATCGGCCTACATCTTCAGCTTCAATAACAAATTTCACTCCTCAAAACGCAGGCCTGGATCTAGAACTCAAACTCGGATGACTTCTACTGACTGTAATGTTATAAACATTGAAAATGGAATCTGAAATTAAGTTTTTAAAGATAGAATAAAAATTATCATTAAATATATGATGATAAGGAGAATTTGCAAATTTCAATCTAATAAGTATAAAATATTTAGAATTTAATTTTGGATTCCATTTTTTATATTTATAATATTTTTATTATTAGTATGTTGACATATGATTAGTTACTATGTTAGAGTGTAGGAGTAGGTGTCTAGGTTTATTAATTATATTATATGTTTGATCATATATTTGTGACATATTTATGCTAATTAATTATGAGAAATTTTACCTTCACACCTAAAATCACTCAATTATCCAATCACAACTATTGGCGGTATTCCGGAATTAAAGCAAAAAAGAACATGAGTTGAGTATAAGTGATGTAGTTGTGATTAAGAATAATCATGTGTAATTTTAGATGTGAAAATAATATTTTCCTATATTGATTTTTCTCTAAATTACGAAGGATTGTGCTTCTTTTTTTATGTGATTTTTATTGTTGAATCCACAGTTAAGGGTGTAAATAAATTGAATCAAATTGATTTTTATTCTAAATAAATCAGGCTTACTTTTTAAATTATTAATCTAAATCTGATCTGTTAATTTATATAAAGTTAAGATTTACACTTGGTCTAATTTGTATAAATAATCTTTTAAATTTGTCAATAAACTAATTTTTTTTTAAGACTCAAAATTATCTAATGACTTAATTGAACTTATATACATATATATATATAAATTAAAATATTTACATTATTTATATGTATAATATATATTATATTATATTATTTATAAATATATTTATAATTGAATAAGTTAGTCTGATAAGCTTATAGATTAAGCTTAAAGAAAAAAAAATCTGATCTATTTATTTAAATAGACTAATTTATTAACTTAAACTTGATTTATTTATTTAAATAAATTAAATTAGGTCTTAAGTCACAAACTCAAATTCCTGGCAGGTCGTTTGGGCTTGCATCCTTATCTGCAATTCTATGTACTAATATCACCTGAATGTACTAGTCAAGTGCGTGTGTATGCATATATATATTTTTTTCATCTAGAAATGGTGATTTTTCTATTAAAATTTATAAATTCCGAAGGAAAAAAAGGTATTGCAATTTTTTTTGTATTTTTGTCAATCCAAATTATAATATTTTGTAAAAAGGTCATAAAAAATATAAAAATTTTGACATAAATATTACAAATTTTGATTAATAACTTGAGAAAAAGAAGAAGAAGAATGAATATGTGTTCAAAATGCAAAGCACTAATAATAAGAAAAATGACATGAAGTGATTGAATATAAAATCTTTCACAAAAATGATAAAAAAATTTATATTATATATTAGTCATGATATTTTTTATATTTTATCATACAAGTGTCATTGAAAATTTAATTTATCATTTTTTCTCCACTTAAAAAATAAATTATGAAATAAAAAATATCTTTATATTATATCTTAGCCATAATATTTGTTAATTATTATTATAAGAAATTTTACTTTATAATTCATTGCATACTAATTTATCATTTTTTAAAAATTAATTAATCATTTCTTCTTTACTTGAAAGATAAATTATGAGATAAAAAAATAATTTTTCTTATATTTATTAGCCACCAATAATAAGTAATAAATATAAAGTTATTAATTGCTATTTTCACTTATTCTTTTAGTATTAAATTAATTTTTAATAAAAATTCGAATTTAAATCTTTATATATCACTAGAATTTACAACTAACTCATAAAAACCATACTAAATTGCATTTATATTTTATTTTTTCTCTCTCTTCACCTTTGCTTACTTCGAAACCATCATTTTTATAAATTCTTGGTGTATAAAACTACAAAAGTATACATTTTTTAAATTTATAGCTTAATTGATTTTTATTAATTTAATAAATTCTCAATGTGTAAAACTATAAAAGTATACATTCTTTATATATTGTACTTCATTAGGAAAATTTTTTAACTATTTCACACTATTTAATATAAAAGCACAATTTTGCATAATTTTAAAAGAAATTATGGAAAAAGGAAAATAACTATGTGAGCATATGAATTATTAGTTATGAAATTTATAAATTTGCAATTGATAATATTTATAAGTAGATCATTTTTTATTATCTTAGATTTGTATAAAAATATTAAGATTAATAAATGTAATATTTTCTTTTTTGAAATTTGAAAGTCATTTAATTTATATCTTCATATGATTTTATTTGAAAATTTTCTATTTTTTTATCTTCATTAGTTTTGATTAGAAATTTTTTTTATCTTTATCTTTATTTCATTTTATATTCAATTTAAAATTTGTAAACTTTCATCTATAATGTGCTTTTTCTTTGTCACCTTTTGATAAAATCACTCTTTATTTTCATAAATAAATTAACAATTCTACTTACACCTATCAGAAAAAGCTTAAATTTAGTATCAAACGATATTTGTCACTAAATATCTTAATAATTCATCTTTATTTAGTAAATTTTTACTATGATAATTGCAAATTTATCTTTCCATTTGACAATGTAATTGATCATTTTTTATATTATGTTCCTAAATAATTATATTATTTTTCTTACCTTTTTTTCTCTTTTATGTCCTTAACATATTTTTTTAAACTTTGATTAAGAGATAGATCAATTTTTTTCCTAAAGATTCATTACCCATTGCACACTTTTATTTACTATTTTATATTTTTTATTATATTCTAAGAAAGAAAATTTATTATAATGCAACTTTTAGAAGATATTGAATATGAATTGGTTATTAATATTTTTTGAGCAAAAGTTATTCCTTTCTTCTATATGAATTAAAAATGTAAAATATTTATATTAAAATATTTAATTCTAGTTAATATGTATGTCATAATATGTGAATTTTAATGAGTTATCTATAATATAAAATTATTATTTTCAAAAGTTTATTTTATATTGTAATGTAATAAATAATAAATAAAAATAAAAATATATTGTTATTAAAAATTCTATATTTATCATAAATTATATTATTAAATATTAATATTAATGATAATAATTATCTTAAAATAATATCTAATTAATGTGATATTTGAACTTAAAATTAATTTTTTAGTAAAATATATTCAAAATTAATTACTTACTTAAATGTTGTACAAAAAAGGTAGAAATATAACTTTTTTTCCTTAGAATTGTTAATTATATATTAATTTATTTTCACCTAATCCTCTTTATAAATAATTAATATATAATTATAATATTATATTATTAAAAATAAATATTCATCTGTAATATGAATTTATTGCTTTCAAAAGTTTATTTTATGTTATAATGTAGGAAACAAAAAAATATTATCATTACAAAAAATTATTTTTATCATAAGTTGTTAAATATTAATATTAATGATAATAATTATATTAAAAAATGGTATCTAATTAATATAATGTTTGAATTCAAAATTATCTATTTAAATGTTTAGCAAAATTAGTAAAGAGATAACTTTTTTTCTTAAAGTTGTTAACTAAATATCAATTAAATTTTTATTTAATTTTTTATAAACAATTAATATATACTTATAATGTTATATTATTAAAATAAAAATTTATTCGTATAACTAGGGGTGTAAATAGGCTGGGACGAGTTAGACTTTGTCTTAAAAAGGCCGAGCCTGTATTGCATAATAGTAGATCGAGTTTAACCTATTAGCCTATATAAGACTTATTTCAAACTTGAGCCTGCCTGTTTTAAAAGCCTGGCCTGACCTGCTAACCTATTTAAAAATCTGTTTTAAATACAAGTTTTTAAATAGGACAACAACTTAAGACTTAAAAGGTCTGTTATAAAAAAGCCTTAAATAAGTCAATAATTTATATAAATATATTCTTAAAATACTCCTAATAATACTAAAATTAATATAAAATTTTATAGAAGAACTAATTAACAAAAAAAAAATCATATACTCATAACATAAAATTACTAATTTAAATATTTAATATTTAATTAAAAGTAAAATAACATTAAGTTATCATAACATCAAAAGTTAACAATAAAGGAAAATTAGTTCATCATAAATTATACAAAAATATTTAAAATATTTAATTTATATAATGAATTTAAAAAAAAAAGTCTATATGTCATTGCCTTTATAGTAAATAAATTTAAATAAAAAATATTAAATAGGTCAGCCCAATAGACCTGTAGGTTAGGTTTAAAATAAAAAAGCATATCCTATTTAATTAAAAATATTTTTATATTAGTCTTAACATGACTTGTTTAGTTAAATAGGTTGAGCTGAGTTAGGCCAGGCCATAGGCGCCCGATAGGCCACCCGACCCATTTGCACCCCTACGTATAACATACAGGAGACTTCCTAGTACACATATATGCATAACGATATTAATTTTTAACAATTCTAGTTATTGACATTCATAAAAAAAAAATTAAAAAGGACGAATGGACAAAAGAAAATAGAGGTATGTTTATTTACTATTTTTAAAAATAATATTTTATTTTTAAGAACAAAAATAATTTGTTTAGAAACTTAATTTTAGAATTTATTTTTAAAAATTATAATTTCAAATGTATAATTTTAAATTAAAAATAAAAATAAAAATTAAATATTTTCTTAATTTATTTTTTATCTTGATGTCAATTTTGAAATATTTCTTTATTTGCAACACCCACCCTACTATTATTTATTTTTTCAATTCAAAAATAATTTTCAAAAAAAGTTTTAGAAAACATAAAAATAAAAATAAATCTAAATACACTCAAAATGGTTGCACGCGTTCGTTCAATTTATTTTTTCTTTTTTTGTCATAAATTCATTATTTTTTGTGTTTGAGCCTTTTATGTTCTATGGACCCTGGAAGGCCCATGTTCTAGATGAAGTTTGTCGAATAGATTAACTCGTATACCACACGTCTCTTCCTTGGACCAAAAGATATTCCTCACCTCTCTTCCGGGCCACAGCTTCGTTAATGCATACATACATACATATTGTTTTTAAACCAAAACAATAAAAAATTAAAAAATCAAAATCAAAAGAATGCTAGAATATTCCCGTCCATCATATAAAAGGACATAATTTAGGTGACTCAGCCAACGCTAATTACACCTGAGGGCCAGCTCTGATAGTAATAGACTCTGTTTTCAATGTGTGGCGCATAAATTGGTTAAACCAGATTGTAATAAATAATAATTTTTTCTGTACATTAAACTTTATTTGATACATTAAATTTAACGATTTATATTAATTTTTATATTTTTAAATAAAAATATTTAATTTAATAATTACAATATGTTAATACAATTAATTTATACATATATATTAAATTTGACTCCAAACATAATAAAATTGACCATAAATTCTACCTTCGCTTCAGTATGTGTGATATAAATTGACGTGAGTTCGGATTCCACACGGCTCTATCCCCCTCCCCATTCCCATGACCATAAAAATGGAAAGGATGAGAAAAAGCGAAATACAGCAGGAGAGGTGAAATACATAAAAAATTTGATATATGATATGTATTTTCATTTATAATTAATATGAAGTAATTATTTATCAATTTTGTTATTATATATCAGTTCTCTATAATTTATATACATTAAAAATTATAATTATCTCATTTTATTAGAAGAGAATAAAAATATATAATTTTTGAATATATAATTTTTTTTTTGCTCAGAACTTGTCTCCTACGTTTTGCGCACTAAATGCTACGTTAAATCCCAATTTGATTTGTAAACTAAAAAGGTTACCCCCCGATTCATGAATGTTTTAAAAAATTAGACGAATAAAATAAGAGTAATTTAAAGTTTAATAATTCAATTTGGTCGGACTGAAATTATAATATATATTAAAAATTTTAATATATGATAATTAAAAATAATTAAATTTATGAATATAAAATATGAAAATATTTTGAGCTTTATCAAATAATTACATATTTTTGTAATTTTATAATTCAAATTATCATAAAAATATTAATATTAAGGCTCTATTTTATACAATAAATAAATTAGTTTATAACTTATTAACCTGGTCAATAAGATATAAGCTAACCTCTAGAGGTATTTCTCGTATTAACTTATAATCTAATTCATTATAAGCTACTATTTTTTTAAACTATTTTTAAATTTATCTTTATTCTCTTTATTAATTTACAACTCATATATTTTATAATATGAATTTAAATAATTTTTATAAAATATAATTAATTATATTTTAAGTAATTATAATTTTATAATAAATAATAAAAATTATATAAATAAATATATAAGTTTATAAAATATAATTAATAAATATTAAAAATTATACTTTTATTTTAAATTTTTAATTATATTAATATAATTTAATTTTTAGATAAATATAAATTATTTTAATTATATATGTATTTCTATTAATATATCATTTTATATCATTTTATAATTTCAGTTAGTTTAATAATTAATTTTACGAAACACTTTAGTTAACTTATCAACCATTAACTATTAGTTAGATTATTAGTTACTAAGTAACTTATTAGTTATTTGTACAAAACGGAACCTAGATCAATATTCTTGTTGTATGACTTTCATTTATAGAATAATATAATTTTTTTATTACTTAAGCATTAAATGTCATGATTCACCTTATTATAACTATCATGAAATTCATTAACTAAATCTACTAGCCTACCTAATGAAAATTTAGAATTTATGGAACTTAGGACGTAATGTTAAAACAAAAAATGAAAAAATAGAGTTTCTTTTATATATAATTACTTAAGAGGGTTGCTACTTTTAGTCGTGATAACTTGTGACCATATGTTATGTACAAATTTTCACAATAATATTTATACATAATCCTTTCTTACCTGGCATTAACCCCAACTATCAAATTCTTCAAATCAATGCTTTGGACTTCTAAGAAAGCATCTCAATTTGTTTGTGTTAGTTGAACTTGTAAACATTAACAATAATTAAAAAGGAGAGGTTATGATACACTATTATTCAATAGTATACTGGTATACCACCAAATCTAATCGTTAAGTATGTTTACTTTTTTGAAAAGCCAAATTTTGTCCACCTGATTAACGGTTAGATCTGGTGGTGTACCAGTAGACCATAGAATTTCCATAATTACAATAATGAATTTTGAAAATTCAATAACTTAACAACCCATAATAGCACTTTACTAGAAATAATCTAATAGAAATATCTTAATTTTTATGGAACTTAGGACATTATAAGATATGGCTAGAACCATGCTATGCAAAAATTATTTACCAAAATATTTTTAGGTTAAAGCTATTAATATATTATGTTATATTTCAAATAGATGCTTTATAAGATTCATTTTAATGAAAACACCATATGAGTTATAGATAGGTAAAAAATCTCATATTAGTTACATCCATGTCTTTGGATGCAAATATTTTATTTTAAGTAATAGAAAAGATAATCTTGCAAAATTTGACTCAATAAGTGATAAATGAATTTTTGTTAGATACTCTAATATAAGTACATAGAGTATACAACAAAAGAACCTTCACTAGTGAAGAAACTATGCATGTTATTTTTAATGAATCTAATGCATATTCCTTGAGAAAACAAGCTGATGATAAAGGTCAAGTAATCTTAAAAGAGCAAGAATTTAAAGAACAAATTGAAATAGTTAGAGAAAACTAATTTGAGACTCATTTTTTGAAAGAGTAAGGAGACTACTATCTTGAGCAAAATGTTAAAAACAAACATGATGGTTGCGATCTAGAACAGAATGACAAAGTTATTGATAATCCAATTGAAAAGTAGCAATATACATTTCAAAGGAGTAGAGAAAGCCTACCAAGAGAATAGAGAAATCATCCAAATTATTTAAATGAATTTATTATTGGTGATTCATCTCAAGGTATGAAAACTAGATCATTTTTTAAAAATAAAGCTAACTTAGCTTTACTATCACATATAGAACTTAAGAATGTACAAGATGCTCTCAATAATAAAAGTTAGGTTAAAGTCATGAAAGAAGAATTACACCAATTTAAGAAAAATAAAATATGGAAGCTTGTACCATAGCCTTCACATCATCCAATCATTGGAATCAAATGGTATTCAGAAATAAATTGGATGAATCTAGTAAAATGGTAAGAAACAGGGCAAGGTTAGTAGCTCAACGATATAACCAACAAAAAAGTATTGATTATAATGAAATATATGCACTAGTAGTTAGACTTGAATCTATAAGAATGCTATTATCCTTCACTTGCTTAAAAAATTTCAAACTTTATTAAATGAATGTGAAAAGTACTTTTCTAAATGACTTTCTAAATAAGGATGTTTATGCAAAACAACTTCTTGCATTTGAAAATAAAGAAAAACTAACTTATATTTTTATACTCACTAAAGTCCTTTATGAATTAAAATAAGCTCTAAGAGTTTGGTATAAGAAGCTTAGTAAATTTCTTATTCAAAATGGTTTTTCAAGAGTTAAAATGGATATTACTTTTTTTTTTATCAAAACCATTGAGCATGATATACTAGTTGTCCATGTTAATGATATTATCCAAGTGGCTTTCTAAATGAGGATGTTTATGTAAAACAACGTCCTGAATTTAAAAATAAAGAAAAGTTAACTTATGTTTTTAAACTCACTAAAATTTTTTATGGATTAAAATAAGCTCCAAGAGTTTGGTATGAGAAGCTTAGTAAATTTCTTATTAAAAATAATTTTTCAAAAGTTAAAGTGGATATTACTTTTTTTTATCAAAACTATTGGGCATGATATACTAGTTGTCCAAATTTATGTTGATGATATTATCTTTGGTTCTACTAATGACCTTTTATGTAAGAAATTTTCAAATTTAATAAAAAATGAATTTTAGATGAGCATAATGGGAGAAATCATATTTTTTCTTAGACTTCAAATAAAGTAAATAAAAGAAGGAATATTCATAAATTAAGCTAAATATACAAGTGAGCTTTTAAAGAAATTTGAAATGAAAAATGCAAAAGCCATTAGTACTCTTATGGATCCACCCATAAAATTAGACAAACTTGAAAATAGTAAGATAGTTGATGAAAAACGTTAAAGAGGTATGATTAGTTCACTTATTTATTTAACTGCAAGTAGACGAGATATTATGTTTAATGTCTGTATATGTGCTAGATATCAAACAAATTCCAAAGAATCTCATTTATGTGCTATTAAAAGAATTTTTAGATATCTACTAGAAATTAAAAATTAGGGCCTTTGATATCCTAAGGATAGTTTTTTAGATCTAGTTGTCTATTCAAATATTGACTTTGTAGGATGCAAGTTAGACAGAAAGAGCACTAGTGAAATATGTTAATTTTTGGGACAAAGAATTGTATCATGGTATAGCAAAAAGCAAGCTTCAGTTGCCTTATTAATAGCGGAAGTAAAATATATGGTAATAGGAATCTATTGCATACAAATTCTATGAATGAAAAGACCATTTGAAGATTATGGTTTGAAATTTTTATCCGTAACAATATTTTATGATAATACAAGTGCTATAAATCTAACAAAAAATCCTATTCAACACTCACGAACAAAGCATATTGAAATTAAACACCACTTTATAATGTGCTTAGAAGAGATATCCTACTTGAATTTGCAAATAGTGAAAATTAATTAGCAGATATCTTTACAAAACCCTTACATGAAGATAGATTTTGTCATATTAGAAAAGAATTTGGTATGATTAGTTTTAATTGAATTACTCTATATGTAATTTATATGCTATCATATACTTATGTGACTTGTCATGCATTATTTTTTAAAAATAGGTTCAGATTAGTTAGGAAATAACTTTAAGGTTGCAAGATAGCAAATAGCAAGCTTATTACTATCTTAGGCTTCTAGAAGATTTGAAAAATTAAAAATAAAAATTTTAAAATTTCTAAATTATGTCAAATCACAGCTTTGGCACTAAAATGACATTCCCACCAAATTTATTGTTACACACAATTTCTCTTTATACTTGAAAGTACTTTCATTATTCTCCTAAAATAGAGTCAACATTTTAATTCAAAATTCAACTATGTTTTAACTCTTCTACTAACTACTCTTAAATATTTATTAAAATTTTAGGTTGTACTCATTGAATATGATTTTTCTAAGAAAATAAAATTTATTTCATCAAATAAGTATAATATTCCTAAAGTAAGTTAGTTTGTATTCTTCTATACTCCAGAAAACCATTTTGTTTCTTTACTTTTTGTTATTAAATCTCATGACCTTCAACCTAAATTTCACCAAGTCTTCTAATTAAAATTAAGAAACTTTTTGACTGCATTTTAGTAACTCTGTTTCTTCACCCAACACCCATTTTAATATTGTCCCTGTTTCTCTTCAATAAGCCCTTCTTTTGTTAATGGCATAATCCATAACCTTCAATGAAAATGATTTCAAGGATGTATTTACCTTTGGCAAAAATGATAGAGATTTTAAGATGAGAAGGTTTGTGAAACTCAGAAGAGATAATATTCAGTCTTTAGAAAATGAAAAGGTAAAATGTTTTAGATAGTTGAAGGAAATACAGTAGGAGGAATTTATGAAATTAAATGAATTAGCGTATAAAAAGCACACAAAACTTTTCTACACTAATGTTGAACCCTCAGAGGATGGTGAAGGGTTACTAATTTACTTTAATGGGGAAGAATAAAAAGTCAGTCTAGGACTGATGAACTATCTACTGGGATCTCCAAACGAATGAGCTAAATTAAACTTAAGCAAAATCATTAAGGATAGAAATGGTTTTAACTTCAAGAAATAGGTTCAAAAATTAGGAAGCAAAAACACTGATAAAGATCCTTTAGCAAATCAATTAACCATGAATTGTAAGGTTCTACTACACTACTACATTTACAATGTGTTATGTCCCAAAGGGGGTTCTATGAGTAATATAAGTAACTTTGAAGCCTTTCTATTATAGGCCATTGAAACTAAGTTTAGGATTAATTTAGGTATTTAATAACTAGACAAATTTTGTTCGTTAAGTCTCAAGCTGATGGACATATAGGATATGGTATAATAATTATTAAAATTTTAAAATATTTTGAAGTAGATTTATCTAAAGAGAAAGGCCAAATAGTTTCTAAAAGAAATGTGATGAATGATAGTTGACTTACAATATTATCATTTAATAAAAAGCCTAAACTACCTACTAACATAAATAGAAAAGTTATTAACTTGAAGAATTATTTAGCTAAAATTCATGGAGTAAGAAAATTAAAGGAAAAATTTGTAAAAGAAATGGAAGAAGGGAAGAAAAAGGAAGAAATAGAAAAAGATAGCCCCTTTCAAATGCTTGCTGGAAGAATAAATATCAGAGAAAGAGAAAGTGTAGGGAGAAGGAAGTTTAACAAAGGTAATGGAAAAAGAAAATTATAAGAAGATTCAAGAAAGGTAGAAGCTAAAAGAAGGAAAAGAGCTACCAAAGTTTTAAAAATTATGAAACTTGAAAGTAGCAATTGTAAAGATAAAAATAAGAAGGAGGAAATAAGGGAAGAAGAAAAAGGTAAAGTAGAGTAAGAGAAGCTAGTTTTGTGCCAAATTACTATGAAATAAAATCAAGAAAACTAAAAACCAAGGAAGTGATTGAGTTGAAATCAGATTCTAAGGAAGAAATAGAACCTATTCATGATAAATTTGATACTGAGCTTATGGATGAAAAATATGTGAATAGATTGTTGGATATTAATATTCAAATATGCAAAGCAATTTTTAAAACAAGATTCAAGTAAAGAAGTAGAAAGAAAGACATAAATTTTTTATAAAGGTTTGACTATTCAAAAGGAACATCTTTTAGGTTTACTTCTCTCTTTTTAAGCTACCAAGTATCACTTGAGATATCCATTAACTTTTTATTAAGTTACAACACCTAACTTTACAAGATGCTCTTAATCTATACTAGAATTTTTACAACTACCTAATTTTATAAACTTCTTCAATCTTTACTAGGATTTCAATCACAACTTAACTTTTTAAGATCCTCCTAATCTATATTAGAATTTCTACAATTACCTAACTTTACAAAATTTATCAATCTCCACTAGGATTTTACAATGATCTAGTTTTATAATATTCTTCTAATCTCTATTAAGATTTCAAGTTACAAGAAGGATTTTCCTTATAATCTCTTTTAGAGATTATACAAATTTTTAGTCATTAACATTCTTAGAGTGGATATACAAATTTTGGCTTTAAAGTGAGAAGAAGATGAGAATTATAATTTTTCTAAAATGAAAACTAGAGAAAATTTACAAATTATAGTGCAAAGCTTTTATTTCTTCTATCTTATCTCTTATCTTATCTTCATATGCATATAACCTATTTATAGAGAAAGCCAACTTGGGTTCAAAGTTATCTTTTGGTTCCAAGTTTGAATTTATGTTCTAATTTAAAATTTTAAACTTTAGGCTCTAAGCTTCCTTTAGGCTCTAAAATTTTGAAATTTGAAAAATGGCTTCATAAAGTATTAGCATATTTTAGAAGCTTTCTAAAATATCACATAATTATGAAAATATCATATATATATTGTGTATGTCAGATTTTTAACTAGTTTTTTTATTTTTTCTTGATTTTTAGATCTGGATAGCTATCACACTATTATTTCATTGAAACTGTACTTGCTTCTAGAAAATTGATCTAGCTAGCTCGTATTATACATGTATCATCCAAAATTATTTATCTAGCTATAAGAGAGTTATCAAAATAGCCTATATAATTTAATATTAACTTTATCACATATTAGGCAATTTTAAAAAATGAAATTCCCTTTCATTTTAATTTTCCCATCCTTAACCAATCAAAGGCTTAAAATGACTAATAAATATTAACTATTGAATTTTATCATCTTCTCTTTATATATATATATATATATTATGGCCAATAAAATTATTACTTGAAAAGTAAATTTAGCATTTACAAAATAGAAATAAATGAAAAATTATAAAATATTTTTATCACATGGGAAAATATACTTTTAAGAAGTCAATTAAGTTTTTGCAAATATGAAAGCATGATGGCCCAAAGTCCATAAAATATTTGAAGGATTTGATAATCATAATCCATTATTTTTGAACCCAAATAAATTGAATAATAATAATAAAAGCTCATAAGTCCAAGTTCTAACTTAAAATATTTTATAAATAAATCTAATTTATTTTCCATTTATTTCCTCAAATTTTTCTTATATCTTGAAATCCTTGTAAAGATTGGTAAATTTTATAAAGTTAGGTAGTGATTGAAATCCTAGTATTATGGCAAAAAAAATCCTAGTAGATTGATGAATCTTGTAAAGTTAAGTAGTGATTGAAATCTTAGTAAAGATTGGAGAATTTTGTAAAGTTAGATGATTGTAAAAATTCTAATATAGATCGAGAGCATCTTATAAAACTAAGTATTGTAACTTGATGAAAAATTAGTTGATACTTTGAGTGATACTTGATAATTTGAGAAGAGAGGAGTAGAACCAAAAGACGTTTCTTTTGAACAATTAAGTCTCTATAAAAATTCTTTGTGTCTTTCTCCCTACTTCTTTACTTGAATCATATTTTCAAAATTACAGCATCTTTGAAAAAGAAGGTACATTGTTTTCTTCATCATATTAAGTAAAGGGAAAAAAATCTAATTAATTTTAAAAAAATATATTCAATCATTATTAAAATATTTCATATTTTTGAAACTACATATCCATCAAATTTAAAAAACTTCTTTATTGTACTTCATAGTTTTTATTAAATTAACATTATAATTTTATTTGAAAATTTTTGTTAAAGGCTAATTCACTATAATCTCTATCATCAATTTCTTTTTTTTTATTATTTATAAAAATGCTTCTTCTCATGTGCTTAAGCACATGCGAATATGTTAGTGTCGTTGGAATGATAACAATGAAGACAAAGGTATAAATATTTGTAATTTTTTTTGCTAAGATCCCTGATTAAAAGAAGAGATACTTTGAGGGATATTTTAATTTAATTGAAATTATTATTTATAATTAATTGATCTTGTATTACGACCAAATATTTTTTTTAAAAGTATAATAATCAGTTATTTAACATACAATTGTTTATTGAAAATTTTAATTACTATATTAAACAAAAACAAAAGGTGATCGTTTTTTCACATTATTCCAATAGAAATAAATTATACATAATTAGTTATTTAAAATTTTAATAATAAATTATGAATCAATTTTTCATTTTCTATGACTATACTTACCCAGTCCCAAGAGAAGATTGTTAGAAAACAAATTCTCGCTCTCAGGGGGACGTAGCTTCGTTCACTTTCTTTTGGAGAGAAAATGAAAATTACCGGCCACACAAATTAAAGATAGGGGATCTCCCTCAAATTGTTTCATCCTATATTGTCATCCCATTTGTCCTGAATCTGCCTGGTTCTGCAAGACGAGACAAGTTGAGGTACAGCTTCCGCGATATGTAGGACATTAGTGACTCGTTGGGAAATTCATAAAATTAAAAATAAAATTAGAAAAATATAATAAAAATTTTAAATTTTCTATATTTAAAATTTAAATATAAGTAACACACAATATTTAATATAATCTCATTACATAAATCTAAAAATATATATAATTTAATCAATAAATTACAATATTTAAAATAATAATAACTCCTTTTTTACTTTCTTTATTATTTTTTCTCGATTTTTATGTAATAATTAAAATAAAAATAAAATTATTAAAATATATTTTAAATAATTAAATTAATAAAAAATTTATGTATATAATATATGCATATATCATTTACATGAATGAAATTGTAATATTAAATATGAAATTTTGTACGATAAATTATACTAATATTGTTTCATATCTTGACTTTATTTTGGATTAAAATTCTGCTTTACACCTTACCCTATGGAACAAATTTTCTAATCATATCCAGGCTCCATTGGGGTAAAATTTGCTAAACAAGCTTCTGCTCTGCAATTTTGCAATTCCTAATTAAAGATATGTTTGTTTTCCATATTTTCTTCATGTTGGTTGCAATTGGAAGGGAATTTAGTGTATAGCCAGATTATAACTGAGTTAACATGATAATTTGCAGTAGATGTAGGTGGAAATCGAATTTGGATTATATTCAGAGAGAGACCAAATGAAGAAAAACATTTTGTTTATAGCAATTGTTTTTAACTTATTTTTCTGTCTTTTTTCTTTGAAAAGGTTTTGTTACATATTTTAAAGTAAGCTTTACATAACAGCATCCAGTGCCTCTGATCTGTTATATGTATAATTGTTGCCAAGAGGGTACAAATATGTTGAAACTTTCTACAGATACGTGATAAGAAAATTTTCCACCGTAGGAAATTTCTTTGAGAAGAGAAACGGTCTAGTACGATCGACACAACTACAAAGTGACAAATATACTTATGCACAGATTTGAAGACTTTTTAAGAATGCCTTCTTTTCTTTCATGATCAGTAGTAATCCATTAAGCTATTTTGTTTCTTCTCTAGGTTTTTGACCTTTTTGATGAGAAGAGAAATGGTCTGATTGAGTTTGAAGAGTTCGTCCATTCACTCAGTGTTTTCCATCCCAATGCCCCACTAGAGGAAAAAATTGACTGTATGTTCATTTTCAAGGCAACTTTTGCTTCATGAAGGGCACCTCAACTCTTCTTCATTTCTCATCTCTAGTCCCTGATGATATCTTGCAGTTGTGTTTAGGATTTATGATCTGAGGCAAACTGGGTGTATTGAGCGATCAGAAGTGAGTGTTGAGTATGCCAAGTGCTATTGTTACCATAATCTTTTGTCTTTATTAGTTTACATACATTGAGTGCATCCTATGCTAAGCTGCGTTTATAATTAACTGGTTTACATGGTGTAAGGTAAAGCAAATGGTTATAGCCATCTTGATGAAATCTGAAACGGTATTGTCAGATGATCTTCTTCAAGCTACTGTTGACAAGGTAAGCTGCTCTTTATATCTGAAAGTAAAACCCCTTTAGGGTGGGAGGTGCATTTTATGTGAAGGATCTTAACTTTCCCTGCAGACATTTGTTGATGCTGACATGGACAATGATGGTAAAATCACTAAGGAAGACTGGAAAGCTTTTGTGAGCAGAAATTCGTCCCTCCGAAGAACGTGACTCTTCAGTATTTAAAGTATGGAACTTGCCTTGTCATGACAAGTCTTTCGTTCTGAGATTAGTCTCTTGGAGTCTTTTTAAACTAGTGATATGATTGTGTTGATCATTATCATCTTCCAGGGATATCACTGCCCTATTTCCAAGTTTTATTTATAATAATACAGAGGTTGAAGATTGAGAACGTGGAGGGTTTTTCTGTAAGATTATATGTAGTAGTGTTTTTTATTGGATCAATTCATTCATAGTTGCTACCCATCGGACAAGATATTTGAGATAATGCAAGTATTGCAACATACAAATTCTCTGCTTGGGAAAAAGAGTTGGATCCCTTATCTCTCCAATGTAAAAGAAAGAAATTATGATCTCAATCCATGATATCCATCATCCATCATTTTAAGAAAGAATTCAAGGGGGGGGTGGTCAATTAATTGGAATATTTTGCCACAATTGCATATAACGATAAGATAAAGCCAAAAGTGACAGATTGTAGAGCAGCCGAGAACGTGTCCTTCACGTTAGCATGGTTGAATGAGATGTCACTTCATCTTCATGCAAAAGTTCAAACTTCCAAAATGATAATTGCTAGCTAACAATAATAATTGCCATATTACATCACATCATCCATGAAATTAATCATTATCTGGTACCATGAATCGACTATATTAATTCTTGTACGTCAGGTGTAGATTGGAACCAAGCGAAAGAGTTTGTAAACATTACGTAACTATTATAAACACGGCCAATGTATTTCAACAAAAATAAAAATTATAAAAAGTGTTAAGTTCTTTTGGGACATTTAGCAATTTCTAATGTATACTGGCTCAATTTTCACAATTTTTTTTATAATAATCACTCCACAGATATCTTTACACAAGTGTTAAGAGATAGATGAGGGTTATTGTGGATTGTACCATTTTAATCAGTCGATATGCTTGGCTGTCTAGAAAAAAATTAGTTATATTCAGTATAATATTGTATATAAAATGTCATTTAATACGATAAAATTTTGAATATAAATGAGACTAATATGAATAAGATTGTAATAAATATTGTGAATTTGTTTATAATTCGTAAAACAAAATAATTCTACCTAATATAGTAATATTACTTGACTAGTTTAAATTATAACCCATTTTGAAAAATTATTTTTGTAAACGTATGTATACGGTGATGTACTATTGTTCATTCAAATTTATACACAATGATTGTACGGTGATATTTTTTTTCAATAAAATATTGTAGGAAGAGCATGTTCATTCAATTTTTTAAGGAGGGCACCAAGAACAAATTGAGATAATAAATAAATGTCCATTTAAAAATTATTATTAAGTCTAATCAAATTTATGGGGTAATAACTCAATTAATTCGTAAATACCAAAAATGCTCCTCTTGATATAATCTAGACGTTCATGATTGCCGAATTATTTTCTTGCATCATAATCATTAACGGTAATGTGGATTAGATCGATTTCATGTCAAGTCTCTTCATGGGCCTAAGCTTTTTATCTTGTATAAGCAAATATGTCTTTTCTGTGGTTCCATTTAATTTAGAAAAACGACAAGTGAGGAAGATCAGGACGAATATATAAGGAATGCTAGAAGACTTGCAAAATAAACTTTGCCCAGCCAGAAACACATTTACCTTCACCTTCTGAAATTTTACAAATCTTTCTTTTAATTTTAAAATTTATTTAAATCTACCTTAAAATATTAAAAAAAGAATACATTTAAATTTAAATTTTTCATTAAATAAATACTAAGAAAGGATGAATGTGCAATTTAAATCTATTTACATAAGATAATCTAAATATTTTAAGATAAAAAGTATATCTTGATTAAACTTAAACAGTCAGAATATGAATGATAAAAAAAATTAAATTTTAATGTAAGTGTCATAGTTTTTTAGTTATTTGAACTTAACTTAAACATATTTTTAATGGTAAAATACTTAGATTATCATTTATTATTTTATTTGAATTTATAATTTTTTTAATATTTTATTGAAAAAAGTTTAAATTTGAGTTTAGTATAATATTTTTAATGTTCCAAAAAAAAGTTTGAATAATTTTACAATTTAGAAATACAAAATTTTATTAAATTTTAGGAGAGGTTAGAATTTTTTAACTATTTTATGTTTTATAAAAAATTATTATCATTTTTAGATGTAAATTAAGCATGAGATGCATGCATGCGCAGAAACCTAAGCCACGAATTAGTTATATTTCACTAGTGCATATCACATATTTCTCTACACTCTTTTTCCTAGAGGAATATAAATATAAATTTTTGCAAATTCTAGCTCGCTTTACTCAAAGGACTTCTTTTAATACTTAGCAAGGATAGAAAATAGGTTGGAGGAGAAGAAAATTTCAAACTGAAACTATTTATGTGATTGGTTAGAGATAGAATGAAGAAAAAATTAAAAAATAATTTTTTTTTAGTAATTAATTTTTCATATATTAATATTTTATAATATATTTTAATTTTAATTTTAATTTTTCTATTTTAGCCGGCACCCAGCATCGGACATCGGGTTGGGTTAAAATTAAAATTGTCCTATTATTGGTTTAAACATTTTACGCTATCACCTCAAATGAATATCCATATCGATACCAAAATTGATTTCACATTGTTTTGTTATCTTTAACAATTTATATTTTATGTTTAGATCTACTGACCGACACAATCTTAAACAATTCACATACGTATCATATGATAAATCTTTAATAAATTTGTAATGTTTTAATTATGAAATACATCAAATTATATTATTTTTAATTTTCTAAACTTTCAACAACTAAACAAAGTTAAGCCAAAAAATTATTGTGTAAATTATATTTAAACAATTGTGTATTAAATGTATCATTACTAAAGGTGGTTTGGTTTAAAAAAATTATACGAAAAATAAAAAATAGATGAGTTATTCAATTATTTGACTATTAATTAATGAAATAAAAAAAGCAAGGCTTTTCAAAAAAATTTACTAAGAAAATTGCTTATCTACTTTCTCCAAATAAAAAGAATTTTCCATGGGTTTGGGCACTATTTAGGATGTTTATTATTTATAAGAAAATTTACATTTTTAGGGAAATTAACTTTTAATAAGAATCTACCTACTCTTTACAAAATAAAAGAAATTACTTATCTACCTTTCTCAAATAAAAAAATTCTTATAAAAAATTATTTTTTACTATTAAACAAATAATTTTAAATAATTTATAGAAAAATTTACTTCTTTTAAAATTTAACTTCATGTAAAAATCTACTTTTTAACCAAATGATTTTTTTTATTCACCTAACTTTCTATAATAGTAATAAAAGTAATTAATTTACACAAATCAAATTAATATTAAAATTAAAAGGGTAAATAATTATAATCTTAAAAATTAATTGTTTTAATTTTTATATTTTATTTAATTTTAAACTATTAATTTTTTATTAAAGTGATCCACTTAATTTATTATTGCATATTAATTAATTCTAGGACATATTACTTTAATACATACAGTTCAAGTATAGTGACCGCAACTGAGAATATCTGTCACTGTCAGCACGGTGACTGGTTCGCGGGTTCTTTTCGGCCGAGAGTCGTTGGCTCTATGTGCAAGCATTTGCTATGCAATCTTCTTCTGGTAATGGCATTGGCCCACTAAGCAGTAAGCATATGAAGCGCTATTATGTGCCTCAGGGCCCTTCATTCACTGTTTTTCTTAACCTCTCGCCTGGCGAAATCGTGAAAAAGATAGAGGCTGACGAACATTGAATTATTGGACAACTTAAGATATTCTTATTCACAAACGCAGAGCCAGCCAGAATTTGCTTCAATCAAATGAGTTTTAGCAGCTGGTGATGAATTCGTCTGTAGGTTACTAATAATCTTCATTGTTTTATAGTATAACTTCTCATTTTTTGGTGAGTTGAATCTATTGGTTTGTACTTCATATTTGTGCTTGAAGCAGAGGCCGAGCTCTTTGACGGTGGGCGAGCGGATCTGCGGGGCCTTCGTGCCACTTGTGGCTGTAATGGAGGTTTTGAAGTTCGCTTTGGCCGATTGCTTCCATTATCGGCCACGCATTCAGCAACGCCACCGCGGTTTGAGAGATCTGGCGCAGCTTGCCAGGGAAACCCGATGTAATTTCTTTGTTTCTTTCATTAATTTAATTATATTGCTGAATACTTCTGGAAATTGTCGAGTTGTTATTTTTCATTGTTGCTACTTGTTGGATTGGGGGAGGAGGAGATCATCTTCTTTATATTATGCTCAACTGACAATAATATTTTAGACAGAAAGTAACTTGGAGCACATATGGAAATGGAAATTATATTTAATACACTATTATGTGCAATCTTGTCTGTGTGGAATAGGACAAATTACCTTTATAAGAGGCAACTAGACCATTTATAAAGAAACTAGTTTCTTTATAAACCCGAATCTGTTCCACTGTGTCGTACACAAACTCAGATTGACATGCAGTGGGGATAAAAAATGCTAGCTTTCTGCTCAAATCACACCTAAATTTGGTTTAGTTTATAATGGTAAGTTCTTTTCAATCGGACTGCCACTGCTGCCACAATGCAGCCACTGAAGTAGATAGGTTGAATTTTCCCTTTTCACCTTAATTAATTTTTTTGGAGACGGAAGTCTTGTTGTAGTTTATCAGATATGCAAGGTACCCCTTGTCTATTTTATGAGACTTACTTGTGAGTGTTGTTCTCTTACATGGAAAGAGCTTATAGTGTAATGGAAGTTTTGGACTTGTGTATGCTATTGCGTTTCCTAGTTTGTTGAGGAATTGGTTAAATGGTTGGCTTTGCCGCTGGAAATACTGCAGTTACTGTTAATGAAGTCGAAGCATTGTATGAGCTGTTTAAGAAGTTAAGTAGCTCGATAATTGATGATGGCTACATTCACAAGGTAACTTGATCTTTAATTGACCTTTATGATCTTAACTGAAAGTATAAATTGCTTTGCTTTCATTTTCTACTTCCCCAATGTTTTGACCCCGTTCACCTGATTTTGTGTGTGTGTGTGTGTGTGAGAGAGAGAGAGAGAGAGAGAGAGTTGCACCTCCTTCAAGATACTCCCTTATTATCTCTATTTATGAACGATTTGTTGGCCGTCTGGGGAATTGAAATTATGCTTATGTCATCTGCTTCTACTGTCCGCTTAGGAGGTGAGAGCAAGTAGCCATGGAATATGGTATTAAGGAAAATTGAAAATTCATATAACTACTGATTTCTAATAAAAGCTAAAACCAAATTATTATTCTTTGCAAAACTTTTTTTTTCTTTTTGTTATGAACTTTGACTAGATCTTTTGCAAGGAGCATACGATGCTTTAACATTAGTTGGTAATCGTAATGCTAATATCGCAGCTCTATACCTGGAAATGGAGAGATTGTCAATTTTCAATTCTCGCCTTTTTTTTTCTCCAAAGCTATACGATATGGTATAAATCATCATGCAGTAAATATTTATAAAGGGATTAGGGAGTTCCATTCTTTCCATGACACAATGGTCATAATTACTTTGTGTTGTTCTTCTATTGTAGGAGGAACTCAAATTGGCACTATTTCAAACTCCATCTCAAGAAAATCTTTTCCTAGATCGAGTAAGCAACTCTTTTCTCTTCCAGCCAAGCGGTTCTCGTCATTGGAAATGAAATCCCATTTATAGGCAGATTATAGATGAATTATCATGATAATTTGCAGTAGACGTGCTACATGAACACAAAATTGTAATCGATCAACAGTTTGTCTAACTTACTTTGGTTTGAAATGATTTTTCTACATTTTTAGTTGTAAGCTCTACATACTAGTTTCCAACTTCACCATTCTGTTACCTTTATGATTGACATATAAATGGCGGAAATATGTCAAATCCCTGGAGATACATGAAAAAGATTCATCCATCAAGCATTTTATACTTACTCGTTACACTATTTTGTTTCTTGTTTAGGTTTTTGATCTTTTTGACAAAAAGAGAAATGGTGTAATTGAGTTTGAAGAGTTTGTCCATGTACTCAGTGTTTTCCATCCCTATGCCCCCATAGAAGAAAAAATTGACTGTATGTTTCAGATTTTAGACAATCTTTTCACATCATGATTTAAGTCTCAATTTTCTTCACCTCTCATCTCTATTCCTTGATAATCTTTTGCAGTTGCCTTTAGGCTCTATGATTTGAGGGGAACTGGTTCCATTGAGCGAGTTGAAGTGAGTATACCAAGTTGGTTTAGGAATCAGAAATTGTTGGCTAAAACTCATAGGGTTTATAATTAACTGGTTTACATGTTCCAGGTCAAGGAGATGGTTATAGCCATATTGATGGAATCTGAAATGAAATTGTCAGACGATCTTGTTGAAGCCATCGTTGACAAGGTAAGCTCTTTGTATTCATCTAAAATTATAGCCAGTGATGATGGAAATTCTATTTGAATCATCTTAACTTTCACTGTAGACATTTGTTGATGTTGATAAAGACAACGATGGTAAAATCAGTATAGAAGACTGGAAAGATTTCGTCAGTAAAAATCCATCCCTCCTGAAGCACATGACACTTCCTTATTTAACGTAAGGAGCTTGCTTTGGTGTCACTTTATCAATTACATTTGCAAATTTCGCCTCCATAATAACTACTTTGATGGTGTCATCCTCGATTCCCATTTTTCATAAGTCAAATATGACTATTCTCAGAAGTCTGGTCGAACCAC
Organism: Sindora glabra; assembly: GCA_020226215.1. Taxonomy (NCBI): domain Eukaryota; kingdom Viridiplantae; phylum Streptophyta; class Magnoliopsida; order Fabales; family Fabaceae; genus Sindora; species Sindora glabra. Next base: position 23,673,382 of record CM035227.1, read on the forward strand.
TGAGTGTGATTTGGTTACTTCATCTTCCAGGGATATCACTGTCGTGTTTCCTAGTTTTATCTGTAATACAGAGGTTGAAGATTGAGAACATCACGGTTGTCGCAACAAGATTAAAACTATTACAGTATTCTGAATGCAACAGCGTTCATAGATCGAAACTCATGGGACAAAATAGTTCAGATTTTGAAATCCACAAGTTCTCTGTTTGAGGAAAAAGTGTCTTCGTGTTAGAGGTTGCTGACATGATAATCAGCGGCATTGAAATTTGTGGCCTCTCAGTTATTCTATGTAGATTATCATGTTGCAGCTCTGGGTAAGCTACCGTGATTTTTGCTCTTCCTTTTTGTTCTTAAAGTGATTGTGTTCCGTATCAATGAATTTTTTTTCTTTAAATATAATCCTTATGTTCACAATACAAAAAAGGAAAAAAAAAAGTAAATTAATTCATGCTCTAGAGAGGATTGGCGAACACTGCATTTTTCTTTTTGCAATCAACCTCAGAAGCCTACTGTAGTTTTCCATGCTGGAAAGACAAGGGAATATTTATGTTGGATGCATTTTTGCTCTGGATGTCGTCTTGTACATGTTTATGGGAATAATCTGCCTATATTTTCTTTACCGATAAGAAAGTTATAGCCCATGTTGTACCATCAATAAAAAGAATCGGATCCACAGAGTCGTGCATTTTATGTTGTCTCGTATGTTGACGTAAATGGATTATGATGCAGTTTTATTGCCATGTGCTTATTTCAGAATTTAAAAATAAAAAAGGGGAACAAAAAGAAGGTTCTTGAAGCATTATACCAAACGTACTCAATTACTCTAAGATAAAAGAAAAATGAAATGATAAATTTTTTCGTTTTCTCCTCCTTCCCATGGCCAGAAGAATTGAGAATCTGCAATGCATTGGAAAAAACCACCAGCGTTTGTAAATTTGAGAAATCAATCAACACTATTAATTCAATATGCATAAGTGAAATTTAAAATGTCCAGTTCTGGGATCAGCATAATCGCATGGATCTGTTGTATGAGCATATGAAAATGATATTTTTAGTCACCCAAAACGCCTAGATTTCCCCTGAAAATCACACCTTGAAATTTATCAGGATCAAAACTACTCTTGGAGAATGAACCTATTACTCCAATAAATTTTTAACAAGGTAAGTGCCCGCTAGAAACCACCCGATTAATAACAAAGAGAAGGATAGCAGCCCAAGAAAGAAAGTCCATCCAACCGTGAGAACGCCTATGCAAAGCACCACAAAGAAAGGCAGGAAAGACCTTACAATTGACCCAAGATCCACCCAATGCCCCTTGAACAGTATCAAGGCTCCCACATATACCATGTTCCAACTCATTGATCCACCGTAACACAGTCGATTCAGAACGTTGGCAACAAATGAGTGGCAGTTGCAAGTGAAAATGTTGTAACTTTTATTCTCAAAGTACTGCTTGCTTGGCTGTAAAGCATCATCCCAAGTCATTGCAGTTCCATACTCAGCATGTTTGTAGCCATGCTTACATGTATGTGCAGCCAAATTTGGGGGGAAGCAGCACTGCAACATCTCATATTCACCACAAAATTGTCAATAAAGAGGAAAAGAAAGTTATGATCAACAAATTTATTCGTATAATTCAACTATTGGATAAATGGAAGAGGACAAGACGAGCACGGGATTTATCATGTCAATGCAGATAATTAAAACATATCATAATTAGTCCTTCCTGGGTTTAAACAAACAAAGTTGTTTGCACAATCGTCAAACTCACAATTGGCTGACAATCATACACATGTTTGGGCTTTAAATGGAATGCCTTGGATAGGTTTAGAATAAGGGAGACTCCAGCTCCAATCAGTAACCATGACAATTGCATTTATGTGCACAGTGCAAAGAGAGAACAAAAGGAAACACAACGGATGGAAAGACATTTGAAAGATTACCTGATTACGGTCAAGTTGTAAGTATCTTGCTACAGCACCAAATGCAAAGTTATCAATATTCACGAAATTAGATCCTGAAAAATCCAAAATAACTCCATCCTCCCTGCAAATGCCAACGTGGCCAATGAAGGGTGCCAACCATGATACAATGGGAAGTGGATTCCAAACTAAACAACAGGGAAACCTAGCCTTCTTTGGATCAATTGGATCTAGCGGCCACAGCTCGTGCTGGATTCTTTGCACAGAACTCGAATGCTCAAAGTCACAACTAGCATTTAGTTCCATCATCGGTGTTCAGCACTACACATGGCTTTGCCCAATTATCCTTGGAGACGTATTACTGTATCAAGCTATATCTTCAGACACCCCCCAACACGGCAGATCAAGTGAGATAGTTTCTCTCTCATCAATTCAATGTGTTTTAATCATCAATGTGAAGAAAATATGGTCCAGGGCTATAACAGAATTCGAAGTCAATGCATGAGTGACTTCGGTCTTCAATCATAGTGGATGAATTCTGTTTAACCTGCTCGATCATCAACAGGTACAAATTCAAATTTGATGAAGGACATTATGGTTAAATTCACAGATCATTTCAAACACCAAGTTTTACACAATGCAATTATTCCTTGAATCCATAGTTTCTTGAGGTTTTGAATGCCTGAAGCACACGAATACGGCATGCATCAAATCAAATACAACGTAAATAAGCATGACCAACAAACTTCAGACCTTCCTACCACATAATTTAAGGTAGTAAAAATATCAAGTCAAATGAATGAAAAAAGTTACAAGATTGGGTTTAGTCTCACACATGAACACCCTTCTTCTCTAACAGAATAAGGAAGCCAGTTGCCATGCCGATAAAGCAATGCTGTATTATGCTCAGTTAATCGCCGATCCCCCCCCCCCCCGCCTCAAAAAAAAAAATTCAGATAAGTAAATAAACTAGGAACTTTAAATGAATAAAATTTTCCATGTCCGATGATACCACACTACAATGGACTCATTGGTTTGCCCTTTCAACCTTAATGCTACAATAAAATTAGAACTCAGTACCATTTTAATCATTAGAATAACAAAAACACATTCTTCAATACTATGTCCACTTTTCTCCTCTCAAACTTTTGGCCGAGCAACCAGCTCAAATTCTGTTTGACGGCAATTGCAACAATCAACAAGAAGACAATAAGAAATCGAAAGCGGACCATTGTTCCAAACAATAAAAAATGCCTCTTTAACCATGGACACAATCAGCGCAATAAAAACCCGAGCTTCTAAGTTAAAAAAAAAAAAAAAAGAAAGAAAGAAAGAAAGAAAAAACCCCGGTTACAATCGTAGCAGCAAACATATTCCCAGATGTCGAAACACGTTGTAGATTAGAGAACACCAAATCAAAACCAATTACAATGATTCAACCTAAACGGCAACGAGAATATATCGGTCTGATGCTAAAACTTTTTTCCTTACCCGTACGTACACTAACGAGCTGAAAGCAAAGCGTGCGGTGATGTCCCAACAATATGAGAACACTCTAAAGAAGAAGAAGATGTTGAAGGTGAAGAAGAAAAGATAGAAGCAGAAGCACTGATGTTGCAGGTCATGGCTGAGAGTCAGAAGTGGGAAAGCGTGGGATGATTTATTCTGACTACAAACTAGAAATTGGTAGAGGAAAAGTTTGAAAAAACAAAAACAAAATCATATATGTTTGGTGAAGACAATCTGCGATCTGTAGAAAGTTGATTAATTTCATAGATTTTATTTCACTTTCAGAAATGGGAAATAGGACAGATGCATGAACCCTTGTTGATATTCCCTTCCATTTTATTAATTTATTTGAGTTGCTTTTGCCTATTCCTTTTTGCTTACCAGCTCGGCTGTAATTTAAGTTTTTGGGTCTGGGTTTAGCTTTCAAGCTTACATCATCTTTGTCCTGTGAATAGTAATGGCTTCGTGGCTGACTAGTTGCTGAACGCGTGGAATTTACTGTGGTGATTGCACGACAATGCATGCACCGGATCCTTCATTCAGTTACGGGCTGTTTGAAATAAAGGTAATAGGAGAGAGGTGAAATTGGGGACGAAATCACCCTGTTTGGCCAGAGGGTGAAAACTGTGAGGGTGTAAACGGGAGTTAAAAAAAAAGTGTAGAGCTCACAATAAATTTTACGCCTCTAAAACAGGGAGGTTTTGGAGGTGAAACGCATCTCACCCATTCTTTTTCAACTAATGCCCTCTAGAAAAAAAGCTGTTGCCCTTCATCTATGGTTTGCTCTTTCGCCGCGCGCTGTGCATCTTGCGACGCCAAAAGGCAGGCCTACAGTCGCCAATAAAGCTCGCCGAACAGGTGTGTCTTATTTCTTGATTGTGTCTTTTGAGCTGCTTCCTAGAGTAGCATGTTATTTGCGGTTCAATCTATTCCCATAACTGTTCCCAATCGGTCAGAGATAAAGTATAGAAGAGATTAATGGATGTTCATTCTAGCCAATTTGCAAAGAGAGACCGATGGCTGTTCACAGCACAAGAAATAGCGACGGACTCTGGTTTATGTCAAATTGGGGTTGAGGCGTTTAGACCTAAACTCGACCCGAACCCGAGTTTACAGAAATCAAATTTGGCTGGATTTTATTATTTATTAATTAAAATAAAATTAAAAAATAAAAATTTATTTGAAATACGTCAAATAAAAAAATTGAAAGAAATATAAAATAACAACTGTTCACATTTACCATACTTTGCAAGTTAGAATATAATAAGTAAACACGCGTTATTAAAGTGCCAATATTTGAAATTCATATGGGATGAGACTTCACATATAATAGTTGATTATGTTTATGTGTCATGTAATTCTCTTAATGTATTACGTTGTCTTTGTGTGCTAGGTATACTGAAAATCAACTAAGATTTGTAAGTTTATATTTTATTATATTTACATTATATTGTTATTAGGTCTTGAAATTTAATTGAGGAACTAGCATATTAATACTAAGTAGAAGGAAGTATAATTATGAATACTGACAAGGTTTCAATGCATGGTTAAAAGGAATTCATTTAAAACGTCTACAGTAGTGTAATTTATCTCATTTAATGATACATTTATTTTTATTACGAGTTAAATAATATGTGAAGGTCATATGTAGATAATGCTGGTAAAATTTTTAAAATGAAAATGAAGATGTGAAATTAAAAATATTTCATTTTTGTAAAAGATATTTTAAAATTATAAGGCAAAGTTTTAAAAATTTATTAAATATATTAAATTTTAAATACAAATACAGAAATAATAAGCGTAAAATTTGACATAAATTATTTTATTTATATATTATTAAAAATAAATTTAAAATAAATTTGTGTTTCTCCTTTAAAACAAATTTAATATGGAGTAAAGTCCTATGTGTTTCTCATTTAAAAATAAATTTAAAATATAAAATTATTCTTTATATATGAAATTTAAAATAATTAAAAATAAAAAATATGATGAAATAAATATAAATGAATTGAAAATTTAAAATAATAAAATATTTATTAATTAAAATAAAATTAGAAAATATATTCAATATTTTAATAAAAATATAAAATGAAAAATGAAAAATTATTTAAAATATGGGAAAAAATTGAAAGAAATATAAAATAACAATTTTTTATGTTTATAAGACTTTACAAGTTGGAATATGATAAGTAAACATGTGTCATTAAAGTGTTAATATTTGAAAATATTTAAATTTAACAATATGTAATATTAATATTAGAGGTAGATGAGGAAATAAAAATTATTATTATTATTTTAAATTATTAATAAAATTACTTATTATCAAATATATAACATTTTATCAGTGTATTATAAATCTTTCAATTGAGTTTGTTGAATTAATATTATAACAAAATTCAATAATATATTATAAGGGTATTATAGTAATTTGACTCAATTCCATTTTCTTCCCCTTCAATTTTCACTCATTTCAAACAAAAGAAATTAATTTCACCTCTATTTCCTCCCCTCCCATTTTCATCAATGCCAAACAACCTAGGTGAAAAGTCTTTCATTTTCAATTACTTTCTCTTTCATTTTCTTTCACCTCTAATTCCTGTTCTCTTCATTTTCACCTCCACCTAAACAAAACATTAGTCTCATTCAATTCAATCAAATGCAAAATGCTCTAATTTTAGCATAAGTTTTTAGTTATAACGGAGAAATAGAAGATAATTATTAATTTTTACAAAAATCAAATTTCAATATATATATGGATTTTATAAATTTGAGAATTGGCTTTTAATATAACTAAATCCACATTATATTTCATTTAATTTTTATTCTTATATATTTATCATTATATTCAATACCTTTTTATTCTACCTAACCAAACAAACTGTAAGCGAAAAAGAAGAGAAAATAAGATTGGGTGTGTTCATTTATTACTTTTAAAAATTATTTTTTTTATGTTTTAAAAAAATTCTTAATTTTTTATAATTTATTTTAAAAACTCCAACTTCAAATATAAATAATTCTTAAATATTTATTTTTTTCATTATTTTGTAATCACATTAAACAATTTCTTATTTGTTTCATTGACTATTTCTACTCTATTTTGTTTGAATTGAAAAATAATTTTTTAGAAAATAAAAATTCACCCAAATAGACATTTATTAGGATACTCTAAACAGATTAACCCATTCCAGTGCTTGCGGGATAAATCACAAGCCAGCCATTTATTTATATTTTTTCAAATAAATGTAAATTCGTTTTAGTAAAAATTAAAAGTTAAAATAAAATTTTTAAAGTGATTTTACGTATATTATATTTGTTAGTAATATAATATTTTTATATTCTTACATTAAATTTTTATTTTAATTTCTAAAGTAACTTTCGTTTTAATTTTTACATTTTTATACTTGGCCAAATTGACCTATGATATTAGACAGCACAAAAATAAACTTATTTAATATAGCTAATATAAAGCTAAACGGGTCAACCTGTGTGGGACCGTGCCAAGTTAGCCCGCTTTAAATAATAAACATAAAAATAGATAAAAAGCTAATCACAAATAAAAACAAATTTTAAAAATTTAATTTCAAGAAAAAAAGCATAAGAACAAAATCGCAAACTAAAAGACATTAAAAAAAAAAAAAAGAACCAAAAGTCCTCTATTCAAAATTTTATATAAAAAAATACTAAAGAACCATAGCCAACTTCTTCCCTATTTATGTACGCTTTGGTACGAAAGCATGTAGACTGTTGCTAAAGTCGGTGCCACTTACCGGTGACCAAAAACATAATCATTATAACGGTAAATTTTGTGCTCCGTTCTCAAGAAAGTAATACTAAAATTTTTCTCTTTTCTTATTATCTTTTCTAACAGTTTAAAATGAGCAGAAAAATGGAACAGAAAATATATGTACATACGACAAGAAGTATAGACTAAAGAATATATGTTAACACCTTACAAATTTACACTATACAAGGAGTTTCCAGGATTGATGATTCCTCTTCGAGCATCATTAGTTGAGAATTGAACTTGTTAAAATTGGATATCAGGTTCACCATCATCACCACTACCACAGAAGGCGTCAGGCTCAAATGATCTTGCAGAATCATCATTGTAAGCTCCAGGTATGACTCTAACTCCACCTTCTTTGGATGTCAGGTACGAACCGTTTTGGTTGCCATCAATGTTGATGAGGATCAGAGCGCATATAAATAGCGTTGCTCCCAGACTCACTAGAGTATACTTCAATCTGCTCAGTACGGGCTTCACCTTCAATGTACATAGAAGGAAGTGAAATCTTAGGCAGTAAAAGATTGCTCTTTTTCTTATTTTTTTTCTCTCCACATCAAGAAGCTCCCACATGCACAAGTAGCAGAAAAATTCTTATATGCTCCAACTATTTCAATTTCGAAGACATTACTAATTGCAAAAGCTGACAGCTGTCTTTCATCTATTAACTTATGCCTAAAGATATACGACATAGTTAAAGTATACCAGAAGTTTTCTAAATAGAAAAGGCATTTCTGCAAAATTCCCCTTTGCTCATATTTTGCAATTTCACGCAGAAAAACCATCTATTTTCTAAGATGTATCTCAAAAGAAGGAAAACATCCTTATTTTCAATATGTGGAGATCCAACATTGAAGATAGAAGTTATAGAATTCACCAATGCATTAGGTTGACAGAAGATTAAAAACCAAGTGCTGGATCAAGAAGGCCCACTGCCCCAGCCAAAACAACACATCCTTCTGCTATATTAAATCAAACTAATTACTCAATAGTTATAAGAAACAATTACTGGATTATATGACAACTCAGTCACAGAATCAATTCTTCTTGTAAATGGCTAGCACCCAATCTACCAAACAACTAGTTAGACCAAACGAAAGCAAGAGTAAACAATGTTACTTTGTGCATGGTTAAGAGGAGTCTCCACTCCAGCAACAAAGTGAAATAATGCATTAAAGAGTTGCCGCAGCATATTACTTACAGAAAATGATCCCAGTAGTCTGTCACGTGCCAAAATTTCAGCAGTCTTCACCCATATCTGTTGAGATAGAGTTTAGGCCTTACAGAAAAAGTTAATTTCAAATAGATGCCAAACAAAACAAAACAAAACGTGCGAACATACAATGGCAATTGCACCTGACTCGCCGACATGGCAATGGCTGTGTCAGCTATGTTTGATGTTGTACAAGTTCTTATCAAAATTATGGATTGTTTATATAATAAAAATGCGTTGAACATGGTATTGAAGTGGCAAACTGGAACACCAAAAAAGATCTTATAGCTGGGATTTTGGGGGAGATTTTTTACGATAGATTCAAAGTCTTTGCATTCATATCAAAGATGATTCGTCTGAAACTGAAAGGTACTTTCCTCCTCATAGCTTGAATTTAGAACAATTTCACTCTTACGATTAGAATTTTTTTCATGTCGACACTATCTCAATTGCGAATTCTTGTTCATACTGCTAAAATAAATTGGATGACCTAAGAGTAATAAATTTCTCAACATATCATTGCTGAACCTTCCAAGCAGAAAATGCATATTATTTTTTCCATCTTGGAATATCCAAAAACTCGACATACATGGATCCTACTTCATTAAACTTAAATATTTTCTATTTTTACCAAGAGCCTTTAGTTCATTGAGAAAGAATAAAATGTACCTGACCATCATACCACCCAGTCTCCTCATCTGCAATAACAAAAGTAATAATCAATATATTAATCGACTAAACTTCCACTGTACTCATGTCTTCGATTAATGAACCACACTTACAATTTCTATAGAAAAAATCACAAATAGCAAAGACTATTACATTCGACGGTGGCACTAAGCAATCGATTTCCCACGTAAGCCCAACCAAGATACATTCTGAGAACAGCAAGAGTAACCGCAAATAGTCCACTCGAAGCAGCACATAAAATCCGCTTTAAGGGCTCCGATTCAGCTCCCACGGTGCCAAACCAGGACACAGGGAGTCCGATAAACAGGGCAAAAGTAGCGCCGGTGGCAAATAACCGGGAGGCGTATTCGACAATATCATCAGAAGCCCAGGAGAACGGAAACGAAGTTGACAAGGACTGGTACTCATTGATTGGCTGCTGGTCTTGAGGAACAGGGCACTCTGTTTCAGGAGGGCTTCCATTTCTGAAGGAAGAAAAGGGTATTCTGAATCTGTGGATGAAAGTTTTGCTGTGAAGAAGGTGAAGTTGGGGATTAGTGAAAGGGATTGGTGAAAGGAATTTAGGGGAAAAGGCAAAGATGGGAATTGGTTTTGGTGATAGATGCAAGATTGTAGCCATTGCTAGCCAGAAACACTTCCTTCACCTTGTCCGAGTTGCTCCTCCTCTTGCACCTCCATTCCATAAAATATCCCCGAACCAGTTTCTATCATTTTTCTTCTTTTTTTTTTTTCTAAATTTCCATTTTTGTTTGTTTTCATTGACACCACCTTATTCTTTATTAAAATTACTTTGAATTAAATTTTGATATATTTATAAATTGAACAGAAAATTATTGAATAATTTTAAGATATTCGCAAACAAGGATTGAAAGCACGTAGAGTTTTTATTTTATTTTTTGATTTACACTTAGCAATTCGCACCATGCCTACCGGGCACGAGGGCAAGGGTAAGGATTTCTGAGGGCATCTCAAATATCGCAGAAGCCAGTTTGCTTCGGCATAACCACATAAAAGTTCTATATTAGAGCATTTATTTATTTATAGAACTTATTTAGTAATTAATTGATTCAATTAATTAATAATTAATAATTAATTATATTAATTAATTTAATTAATTGATAACATTAATTATTTAAGTAAAATATTTGATAAAATTAATTATTTATGTATAAAATGACATATAAAAACATGTATATATTTTATGATTTATTTAAATATTTTTTTACTTTAATAATATTTTGGGTTTATTATATGATTTATGTTTAAGAAATATAATAATATATTTTTAAATAACTTTTAAATCATACTTGCTTAAAAATATAATAAATCTAAAATATAATTAAAGATTTATTTTATTTCTTAAATCATTATATTTCTTAAAAATAAATTATTATATTTCATAAATACTTTATAAAAACTAATAATTATTATTTAATAAATTTATTTAATCTTTTTTTAGTAAGAATATAAATAAAAATATGTATATTATTTAAGGATAATTTTGTATTTTTACAAATTCATTATCAATAAGCTAATTGAAAAAATTGTATTTACTAATTTTTTCAAATTAACTGATTAATGGTTAATCAACTAATTGAATAAATTATTCACTAAGCAATTCAATTAACTGATTGATTCGATTAAATAACTAAACATTATCAAATCAGTCAAAAATTCATTAAATAATTCTTTATCAAACACCCTCGTAATATATATACATATAAGCATATATCTAATAAGTTACCGGTACAAATAATGAATTTAAATTTATTTCATTGTTATTATAACATGTCTTATATTGAATACACATTATTAAAAGAATAATAATTAAAATTTTGTATTGCTAATAAAAAACTTCATCAATTATATGTTAATATAATAACATAAAATTAATTTATACTGAAAATAAATAAATTTAAATCGATAAATAATTTACTAAATATTACATGGTTAAATCTTATTGTTATCGATGTTGCAAATATACACAGACGCACTCATGTAAAGTCTTCTTCTCTTTTTTTTTTCTGTAGAAACGCGCTCATGCAAGGTTATTAGATGTGAATGAGCTCAAATTTTGAGTAGTACGTAAAAAACTTCAAATGTTCACTTCCTCACGGTTAATGTAAAAGAAATTTAGGAGAAAAGTCTAGATTTGACCAGGTTTCCTGTTATAATTTTAAGGAATTAAATTGTACGATGCCATAGTTTTGTTCTACACAAACTCTTAATGACGAATTCTTCAAAAGTAGGCTTGAATATCATACATACCTCCACAATTTTAATCAGATTATTGTTAAGAATATATAACAGCATCCAATTCATTTCTGATGATGTCCATACTTTCTGTATTCAAATTGTACCGCATCACTGCTTCTCAACAGCACACGAAGACAGAGTACCAAAATAACATTACTCATTCAAGAAAATCGAGCTGGGCAAATCTGCAAAATATACATACGCCTATTCCTCATTTTTATTTTCTTCTTTTTTTAAACTTTTTACATTTTCACGAAATCTTGCAGAGATCTATGTTTACAATTCCCAAATAAGACCTCTACAAATAGCAAACAATTTTGTATTTTTTATTTCTTTTCCTTTTTTCTTTTAGTGTTTCTTTTTCATTCCCTCCTTCCTCCAGGGATTCTCGGTTTTTACCTACTTGTAACGACTGTAATTACACTTGATAGTACTTCCACTTCATCTCCTTCTGTTCCGGATGGGTGGTGCTCAGTCCCCACTTTGAATGAACCGACACATACCCAGTTCAGCATCCTCTTTACAAGTCTCTGGTTCTTCGAATCCAGAAACAACAAAATATTTATTACAACACACTGTTATATACAACTTCCATCAATGTGTTGAGCTCTTTTTTCAACACACAGATTTTCAAGACAGCGGAGACGAGAAATGAGCTGTGAGAATGATGGCCGCAAGTGTGGCTCCCTGCATGAACGGCAATCCAAATAAAGTTTACACGATACCACAGACGTGAGTGCATTAGCAATATATAGGTTTAAATACAATTTTAATCTTCCTAAAATACAATTTTTTACAATTTTGATCCTTCTAATTTAAAATAATTTATTTTGGTTTTTTAAATATATTGGTGCAATTTTGTCCCTCCTGTTTGATTTTTATCAACTTCTTGATCTCACAAGATAATTTTCACCCAATGCTTTCTGCATATTAATTTGAAATGGCTTCTTTGTAAATATGAAAGGAAATATGTCTGAATATTGAAAATTTTAAACAAAATCAATAGGTTAAATATGAAATTTTGAATCTTTTTGAGAGCTCATTGTCTTTTGATTTCTAAAAAAATGTCATTTATCAGATAAACAATATAGTGAGTGCTTACAGATCAAACAGAAGTTAATGAAAATTGACAGATATTAAACAAGAGAACTAAAATTGCACTAATTAAATATTTAGAGGAATCAAAAATGGATTATTTTAAATTAGATGATCAAAATCTCACAATTTATATTTTAGGAATATTAAAGTTGCATTTAAGTCTAATATATAAGCCGGGGCAACGTTCTTGTATAAAAGAATTAGAACTCACGTTTGCCAACAATCATGTATTATTTGTGCCACCGCTGGATTGACATCGTCTGGAATTTCAGGCCGTTTATTTTGGAATCCAACAGCTCCAACAACCTGCATTGGGTTCAACCCTTTCCAAGGGATCCTTGTGGTAGCCAGCTCCCACAAAATCACACCAAAGCTGTACACATCACACCTGCAGGATTACACCCTTAACAATTACATTTCCATTTGAAACATATGTCTCTCCCTCAAGGAGATTCATAGTTAACTTACTTCTCATTGGCAGGTTCATTTCTTAATACTTCTGGCGCCATCCACTCAGGCTGCAGTCATCAAATAAAACATTTATGAAGCAGCAGTACTTACAATTTTGCTCAAAGATGATTGAACTATCCTTGACCTAATAAAAATATAGTAAAAGGAAAAATATAAATATAAATCTTTGATATATTAAGAATTACCGTTCCAGCAGTAGATTTTGAAGAAAGGAAAGTATGGTGCTTTATGCGTGACAAACCAAAATCACAAACCTGCAAGAAGATGGAGACATGCCATAAAAATAGAGCAGAGTCTCAAACATTTCTAACAGAACAATAATCACCTAGAAGAAAAATTGGATTTTCCATAATGTTACAGAAATGTAAAACAAAAGGAAGTGGTAAGTACTACTTTTTCATCAATCAATACTAAGAAGTTGGAACAATATTCAATAATACCACGTCCAACACTTCTATTTATTTCCATCAATTCTAGTTACACCCATACAAGCAAGCAAAAATTTCAGATAGTTTCAATTTCTCTCTTGGCGTTCCTTTCATTTTCAATTGTATGAAGTGAACTCCTCATGACAAGAATTTAATCAGCGATACCTTAACGACCCAGTGTTTGTCAACAAGAAGATTTGGAGACTTCAAATCTCGATGGACAATGGTAGGACTACTTGTATGCAAGTAGTTCATGCCCTTAGCCTGTTAAGGTACAAGTAACAATTTTCACATCAATAAGAGGCAAAAGAAAAACTCTATTTTTACATTTTAAAAAGTGGAGAAGTGAGATCTTCTGACTCATACCACATCAAGGGCCATACACAACCGCCTCTTCTCATCTAGTTGAAAATTGGGACGATGCAACAATCTATATAAACTCCCCCTGAAAAACAAGTGAAAAATGTACTCTTCAGGAAGGGTATCATAAAACATTGTCAAGAACTTATGAATACAGAATTGGTAAGAACCACTTCATATCCAAGTTGGCCAGATGTTGCTGCCTCAATTAAAGTAAACCAGGTGAAAAAAATGTTAACAGAAAAATTAACCTTGGAAGATACTCCGTCAGTATAGAGAAATTTGGGGGATGAGCAATTGCACCCATAAAAAGCACAACATTTGGATGCCGTAGCCTCAACATAATCTCAACCTGCAGAAAGCAATATATAAATAAGGATTTATATATCTACATAAGAATGAATCATAAATATGTGAAAACTATTATGACACTAGAAAAAGGTAAACCAGTGGCATACTTCAGATTTGAACTGAGCCAATACATCACCAGAGAAATCTTGGTTCAGAAACTTTTTTACAGCAACTTCCTGTCATGGCAAACCATCCATACAAAACAGACCAGATCAGTTGACAAGATGAACTACTAAGTAATAAGCAATAACTAACAAATGCTTTCAAAACTGCAACAAATCCTTTATTTGTCAAACTGTCAAAATGGCACCCAAACAAAACTGATCTGAACAGTGAAGCAAGATGGCAAATAAAGCATGCTTGGCAGAAAAAAAAGGTCGGCATAATATTGCATTCCTCTTCTAGAAGAATGCACACTTACTCAAACCACAACGAACTTGTGTGACATCAAGTGAATGACAATGTTGCATTACAAATTGCAGCAAAAATATGCAATTTACAGACATTGACATGAATTATTTCTTATGAAAAACTACTTGATAATGATGCAAGTTAAAACTACATGACCATAATTATAATAATATATGTGACAAATAGGAAGAAAACCTGCAAACTTTATCACATCAAACCTAGCCCTTTACTTAATCTTTCATGAGACAATTTAAAATTAAAAAAAAAAAAAAAAAAACAGTTTTAGGAGGAGCGTACAAACTTACAGTGCCTTTCAAATCAGCACGGTAAACCTCACCATAAGAACCTACAAGTAAGAAGATGGTATGAGGTTACAGTTGCAATATTACTTGATAAATGAAGAAGGGATCCATCATCCGTTTGATCTTCATTGCAAAAACCAAGTTTTATTAAACAACCATATCTAAAATTCCAACTGTACTAGATCTAACCCAGGCCAGCCAATTTACAATAAATTGGCAGCAGGCTTTTTAGTCATGAGTTGATCAGTGGGCACTAGGCACAAGACTGTGCTCTAAGCCACAGCCCACTGGCAGGGATATTGGCCATTTAAACATCAATTTATGACACAAGTACAAAAGACACAATCTTACCAATACCAATACGCTCACCAATATGCAGATCCTCCCATTGAATTTCCCATTCTGTGCCCTCCCTCAGTACTGGGCTAACTTTCTCATTTTTGCCATCATGAAGGGCATAATCTCTATTATCTGTCTCGTTTAATTGAACGGAAGAAGTTTTATTTACTACTATGTTATTAAAATCTCCCCCAACCTTGGTTTCAAGACACTTCTCAGTATCGTCACTAATAAGGTCAACTCCAATTTGTCTTTTGCCAGTAGGCAAGGAAGGCTCAAGAAATTGTTCATTACACATGATATTTGGATTGATAGGAACCCTCTCGGCCAGTGTCATATCAGTCGGCCCTAACTCACAAATTCTGTATCCAACCATTACAGAACCCTTGATTGTATCATCATTCCGTGAAGAATTGTAAGATTTATGGGAATCGGTGTGCAAATATTTCTGCTGTTCTGCTAACCCATTAGCAGGTCGACACAAATTAATGCCACTGCCAGAGCTTGCCCCTTGAGAGGGTATAAAAGACTTCTCATGGCTAAGTACGAGCTTATCTGGATCAGCCTGAACCATATCATCAACCATGTTTTTGCATACTAGATGAATTTTTTCAGTTTCCTTAACTTCATCTATATCTTGTGGATTTATATCTGAAAAGAGATTAGGAGGAGGCAATGCACCACTCTCTGACAGAACAGCATGTAGTTTTGGAGCAAAATCTGGGTTCTTTGCTGCACTAAGGACACACTTGGAAACATTTTTTACTTGCATCTTTTCTGCAGGTGAAGCTTCTGTGTACAATGAACTTTCACATGAATTATGCACAGATTGAAGAAGACTTCCCAAATCGTTTCCAAATCTATCTGCTTCATTTATTCCAAAAGGGTTCCTTTCATCAAGTCTTGTTTGACTGCCTACATTTGAAGGTTCTTCTGACTGAGTCCTGGCAATTGTTGAAATTCTATCGAGATCCGATGAAACAGAAAGCACACTAGTCCCATTGTCAAGCATCAAATATGGATTGTCAGGTAATCCCACAATCTCTGCACATCCCCTTACACCAAAACTGTAGCTTTGAGGCTGACTGCTGGGCATCTCAGCAGGAAGAAGAGCACCAGGAGCACCCATCAGATCAATAATGTATTCACTGCATCAGTTCAACAAATATATGACAGTGCTATATATTATTAGAACATAAATGCAATACTAGTTGTGTTTTTCCTATTAAATTAAACAGCTACATTGCCTAATATGATAGGAAGAAAATGAAAAAAGATAGAATATGTGCTGTTTTTGGTCTAACTTCTTGACATGAAATTGGAAATTCAGAGTTAGAGTAACTTCTAATTAAAACATCCAAATAGATATAAGTTGCCATTGACATACTCCAATGACACAGACACCAATCCACTATAAGAAAAATCATTATCCCTTGCAAATTTAATCATATTCATAGTTTGCCTCGCTGCAAGAGTGCTATCAATTGTTTAACAATATTATGTTCCCATTACATCGATAATAGAAGACCAACTTGTCTTCTATGAGAAGAGCAGTGTCTGAAAAGCATTGAAACTAGAAAATGGAAAAGTGTGGACTAATATTGCTTTTAGAAGACCTGAATATTGCCCCTTGACATGGTGGATTATGTCACTAAATAGAACAAATATGATAGCCTTGACTTGTGTAATAGCCCAATTAAAACAGCCCAATGAATACAACTCTGTGAAAGGTAATGTTGAAGAAAGGAAGTAAAATATTCTACTGTGAGCTAATTACCTTCCATCTTCAGCCCTAATCAAATTCACAGCTCCATCATCAGTTCCTGTGTAATAGCTCCCCTTGATCAGCATGCAGGGAACATTAATCCTATCGGCAAGTACCTAAGTGACAAGAAAACTTACATGATTAGCATCGCTCAAATTTTTGTCTAAAAAACTGCATGGCTATATCAAAATCTAAGTTAACACAGTGGTGCATGTTCTGCGCAAAAGAATTGATCCAATCCGCAAGTACCCAAGTGACATTGTGACAGCAGTTATATAACTAGGTTGACTCACACACACTTCCATCAGGCTAAACAGAACACAGGCGTCAGTTTCTCCATATATAGTCATGATATGTATTATCCATTCAATAACAATTTCCCATATAAAAAAAAGCAAATCGTGTCACCTCTCCACACTGAAAACTTGTTTCCACATATGAGGGGCTGATGATTAAAAATAGATTCCCTTAAGTGATATATTCAAAGGAATCGTACAACCTTAAAGAGTAGGGCTCTGTGACGTGATAGTCCAACATCAAGACATCCAAGGGGAAGAACAATGGTTCTCAAGGAATTCCGTAACTCATAACTCCTCATGGTCCACCTCTTCAACATTTCATCAGCATCACCAACTGGCCCACCCATTCTATTGACAACGACGTCAGCAAGTTTCTGAAGTAAGCCACTTAAAAGCAGTCCTTGTGTAGTAGGGCAACAGTACGTGGATAAAATACAAGCTCTTCTCTCTAGCTGTTGCAGCTCAATATCAGCAATTCGGTTCACCAAAATTACTTCATAATCAACATTTTCTAAGATGGGTGTAGTTTGTAGATCCACCAACAGCGGCATCTTTCCTCGTTCAATCAAATTTGAGGCAATTGCATATGCATCATAAAATCCATCCATGACTTTCTCTTCATAATTAATGACATTATAGTTCTGCCAATAATAAATTAAAATCTAGTTAGAACTCATATTTCCAGCATGATTAGCAGCGTTAAATTTCTAGGAAATTTAGAATATCAACTGTCAGGAAGCTGATTGAACATCCACAAGGAAACAAACCACACCAGATAAAAGCCCTTCACATTCGTTTATCACAATTTCTTCCAACATCAGTGCCACTGGATTATAATTACATTAACCCACGGCTAAACAATCAATGTGTAGTTCCAATATCAACGAAGGCAAATATAAACCCGCTACAAGCCACTAAGAGTGGTACGGTGATCAGGGGTTCAGATAGCATTTAGGTTCAAACCTCCCCATAAAAAACATATAAACCGACAAGGAAACGAAATTACCGAACATAAAACAAGAAATTTCCATGATTATAACAATGCCAACAAACATTAGCCGAAGAAGAAATGGCCATAACCCCTAATTCTCACCTTAAAGCGATAAACTTGGAAGCCACATGGCAACCAAGGGCATCCAAAATCAATTTTATGCCCAAAAAAATAATAATAATAAAACAAAACATACCCAATAACTAAGCGATTGAAACTGGACAAGGGCTTCCGTGTCGGAGACAGAAGCTGCACAGCCAAGGCTCATCTGCTTGGCGGCATCGATCTGAGCAGACTCAGGGTCCTTGCGAACATCAGGATCAGAAGCGCTGATTGCCAAAGCCAACTGCACCTGAAACTCTTCCTCCAGGAAATTGAAATCCACAACCTCGTCGCTACAAATACCCCCACTACCATCAATAGGAATCCGATCAGCAACCAATTCATCAGCGGCAAGTGGCCCCATTGTACCCGACGCCAAAACCGAAGAAGACGACGCGATATTAGGTGTGGGGCTGAGAGGCACCAGTGGGTGCGTGTCAGGCAAACGCTGATGTTCATTGATCCCGCCACCGATGTGAAGCTTTCGAAGAAGATGCTTCATTCTCGGCATGGATCATCAAGAAGGACCACTCGACTTCTCTTCGTCCACGACAATGTCTTATAGCGCCGGCTTAACCTATGCACTCTAGGAAACGAAGGAGATTGCTCAACCTGCGCACCCTTCTTCCACAAGCAACGATCACTTGAAGGATTTGTTAAATTAACCGCTCACCAATTCCCTCCAATAATCCAAAACTATAAACAAAATTTTCTTTGTCGTCCTCCCGACATTTCTTGCAGGTCAAAGCACCGCCTAGTGCCTGCCAACCTCTACCTCAGGTTCAGGGTTTATCCACAGTGCTTTGAGTGGTCTATATTTAATCTTGACCGTTGGCTTCGTTGACCGACGCGTTTGGGATCCCACAGCTAATATTAACGTAATCTTTATTTAATGCAAGAATACTACATTAATATTCTTTCTATGATTTTAGTTTATTTACGCTAATTTCAGAGAAAAAAAAAGTTGATTTACGCTAATTAAAAAATGAAAAAAGTTGATTTACACTAATTAAGAAATCGGCTGATTAGTGTTTTTTCTAAATTTTTTATTGTGCTAATATGTAAAATATGATAAATGATGGTTTCATTAATAAATATCATTAAAAATCATACATTCTTTCACAAATTGATTTGAACACCGTATGATCATAAAACAAATATATATTTTTATACCAATTGTGTTTATTGATATTAATAGGTAATACAAGCTTCAAATTCATCCAATGTAATTACTTTATTAGAAAAATGTAGTAATCACTTAGTAATTATTTTATTTGTTAATATGATAATATATTTTATAAAAATATATATAATTATCATAATTTCGCTCTGCTACGTTAACATTACTTTGTTTATGATACTATGGATCTTCGGTTAAGGTGTATACATCCTATTGAATTTTTTAAAATTTTATATATTATTTAAAATATTTTATTGATTTATAAGTTTTATTCACTAAAATTCCAAAATATATTTATTTTCATTCTCTTCCAAGTCTTGGCTCCGCCATACCTTTCACTTAAACTGCGGACATTGTCGTAATCATGGGGCCCATCGGCGATGGGGGTGTTTCGGTATATTACTATCGTGTGGGCCAGTCTCTCTTCCATCTTAACCAATCAGAATCAGATTTGGATCGGTAGAAATGGGAAAGAAATAGTTAAAAATTTTCAAACGGAGTTAAAACCAATTTAAAAAGAAAGGGTTGATTTCTGGGGGCAACTTGTCGTGTTGGGCAGGACTTCCATACCCCGGACGCAAACGGAAAATACAAATCCCGGACAGGTGGAGAATTCATGGCCCTTATTTTTTGTTAAAGATCATACACGTGATGTAGGAGATCATTTTCTTCTGTCAAATCAAGCCTATCACAGGAACTAGACTAGACTAACAGACTTGGTTTTTATTTTTTATTTAAATAATAATTAAGGATTTAATAATTTTATTTTTTCGATTTTACCCAGCAATTTCTTTATTAAACTTTAGTATTATTGCTATTTATTCAAATTAAGATAGTTAAATATTTATGCAAAATTAATTTTCAATTTACTAATACTTGAATAAATCTCTCCTTTAAGCACCCACACATTATTAATAATTTTAAATTTTGTCACAAAATACTAAATTTTTGTATAAATTTAAAATTATTCTTAATTATGACTTAAAAATTCTTACGCACTAAAATTTTAATGCACATCATTTATCTTCACCCTTTCATTCCAATAAGAAAATTATGCTATTAATTTAATAATAATAATATAATAAAAATATTTAATTAATTTTGATAAAAATATTAATTTAAATTATGAAGTCAATTTTATTATTTTTTAGTTTTATAATGATAAATGTACCTATTAATTGGAATAATAATTTGTAATAAGAAGTTAACTATAATAGGAGTATCTTTTATTATTTTATTATTTCTAAATGAAAAAGAATTACTTGACACCAATATAAATACAAAAAATTTACATGAAATCTTTATTATTAATTCTAACTAGATACAATGATTATAAAGAAAATAATTTAAAGGCAAAATCTTTCTTTAATGAAGAGAGCACCTGGAACACACACTTATTTAAGTTTCTCTTTCTTACAACTATTTTTTATTTTTTATATTATCTTCTTTATAAAAATATTACCTTAAACTATTTCACATAACATTTAAATTTTTATTAAATAAAACATTATATAAATAGTTAAATAAATAAATAAACAACATAACGGATCTAATTTCTATTTATTAGAATTTGAATACGAAGAAAGTAATCATATTTTTGTGGATAGTTGTACACCGTGATACACTTTAATAATTTATATGTATTTTTATAATTTTTTATAATATATTCATATTTTGTGATTAATTTTAACAAACATTATTAATCATAAAAAATTGTTGTATTGAAAGTATCCTATGATTCAATTTTACTATTTTGAATCATCACACAAAACTTAACTACTTATATATAATTGAAAAAATTACTAATCGATAATAGGAAAAATAATTTATATATAAGAAGAATAATTCATTAAATACCAAAATTTAACACTATTTGATGATTCCATTTTAAATTGATAATAACGTTGTTTTTTTATTTGAATAAATATGTTTTATGTAATATATTTTAAAAAAAACAGGGAAGAAAATGATTTGTAAATAAAAAGTCTTAAATTTTTATGAACAATGGGATAGAGGTTATTGTAAGAAAAAGAACTTAATAAATATGTGTTCTATTTATTCTCTTTTCATTAAAGAGAAATTTTAGTTTTAAATTATCCCTTTTTATATCCATCAAATAAAATTAGAATTAATGATAGAGATTTAGTATAATTGACTGATAGATATATATATATATATATATATATATATATATATATATATATATATATATATATATATATATCATGATTTAAAAATTTAATGCATAAAAATTTTACAGTGTACCTAATCAAGAATAATTTTAAATTTTATAAAATTTTAATATGCTATGATAATATTTTTAAAATATTAATTACATGCAATGCTTGCAATAAGACTTTACTCAACTGATGGTAGTCTTAAAATTAGTTTTAAATAAATTTGTAACTATTTTGAATAGATAATAGTATTAAAATTTAATAAAAATTCTGTAAAAAATAAATCCTTGATTCTTTGTTTATTATTTAAATAAAGAAATGTAGAAACGTAGTGTGTCGGTCTGGTTGCCAAATACATTAATTCCTTAACTATTATTTAAATAAAAAATAAAAATCAAGTCTGTCAGTCTTGTCTGGTTGCCGTGATAGACTTGATTTGACAGAGGAGAAAACTATCTCCTACATCATATGTATGATCTTAAACAAAAAATAGAGGTCATGAATTCACCACCTGTCCGGAGTTTGTATTTTCCGTTTGCGTCGGGGGTGTGGAAGTCCTGCCCCTATCGTGTACTGTTTGCGGAAACTATGAGGAATTTACGGAGCACTTGGCGCTGCATTGTTATCAGACTAACCAATTAGACTAAATTATGTTTGGTTTGAACCCGTGGGAAAAAAAATGGAAAGAAAATAAGTTAAGGAAGAAAAACAAAAAGAAAATATATATGAAAAAGCAGTTTTCATTTATTATTTAGATACATATATAAAAAATAGGTGTAAAGAAAATAATAAAAATATTATTTTTATTTAATTTGATTGAAAATTAAAAAATAAAAGAAATAAATTGCTAGATGACAAAATTACTCTTATTTTAAGTTAATAAAATTATTTAAAAAATTTTACAAAAGAAATAATTTTATAATTAGAAAGAATTCTATCTCTTTTCTAACATATTTAATAAAGAAATATTTTGTTAATTTTTGAAATATTTTTAACCTTGTTCTTTCTCCGTCAAATTTCGTATAGCATTTAAGTATTAAAAATTTTATTCTTGTTTTTTTCATATTTTCCACTTTTTTATACATCCATGCAAAAATAAAGGAGCGCAATTTACATAGAAAGGCCTGAAAAAGTGAAGGAAAAAATTTTAAATTTTAATGTGTAAAAATAATAATAAATATATTTCCCTTCTTTACTTTTTCTTTCAAACCAAATAATGAAAAAAAAATTCTTAATTTTCTTTGATACCAAGCATGGAATAAATCGCCCATTAGAAATACAGTGTTTTCTATTGGGATTTGGGAGGATATACATTGTACCAATTTTATCCCCCCGGCCGGAGAACAGGATTTGAGATTTGGGAGGATTTGATTCCTTTGAAATTTAATCTGCGTTGGGTTGGGTTATTTGAGAATAGGGGAGGTTGTTTTTTCATCCTATTAGTCCTAATTTTTGTGTTGTCCTTAGAAAGAGCTTGTTCAGGGGAGTTGGAATTTAAAGGAGGTCTCTTTCGGATTGACTCCGAGATTTCGAAATATTAATATATTATTAAATTTTATTTATTTTATTTAATATCATATAAATAAAAAATTTGATAATTTAGACTAGTAAAACATCATAATCATCACTGCTTATGGTCCATGAATCACCGCTGCTTATTATTATTATTATTATTATTATTATTATTATTATTATTATAAAGCTTCTATTTTTTACTTGATTATAAAGAAAAATATTATAATTATTTTTTCTATTTAAGGCAGAGAAAATAAGATAAAAGGAAAAAGAAAATAATTTTTATTTGTTTTGATAAAAAAATATAAGAAATAAAATTAAATTTATTTAAATGAGAAGTTTATCTTTCAAATTAATAAATTAGTTCTCAAATTGAATAAAAATTACACATAAATTGTAATATGTTAATTTTTCATTTATTTTTTATCTATATCTATCGAGGAAATTTTTGTTGGGCTATACTCCTTTTCCCCCTCATCCTTTTTTTATCCTTGAACTAAATAAGGAAGAATATCATGTATATTTAGATATATTTTTATTTTTATATTTTAAGAAATTATCCTTAAAAATTATTTTTGAATAAAAAATAAATAATAAAGAACTATCAGTGTTATAAAGAAGAAAATATTTTATTTAATTATAAAATTGAGATAAAAAATAAGAAAACAGTTTTTGAAAAGATATAAAAATTATTTTTTTATTTTTAAGTTACACATATAAGATTGCAGCTTTTAAAATAAGATTTTAAAAATAAATTATTCTTTTATTTTTAAAAACAATAAACATATAGCCCATTATTTTTTTATCTTTTTTGTCTTTTCATTCATTTTTCTATGTTGAATATCGCCCCGTCAGGTTTCTTCGCCCCTGCCCAACTGGCTGACATTTTGCTGAAAGATCAAGAGCCATGTAAATTTGCTATATTTTGCATATATTTAGTAATAGTATACAATGGTTCGTGTCTATTGTTTCTGAGAATTCTCGCCTTTGTTCTTTTGTGTTTATATTTCAGTTGGCTTCAGAGAACTTCCTTGCCTCTGCTGTGTTGTGTTTTTTTCTTTTTCTTTTTAAGGTAACAAGAGAAATAATTAAACTACTAAATATATATATGTAATAATTAGATATCAAATTTTAAATATAATAAAAAATATAAAATCTTCAAAAAGAAATATCAAATGTCTATTGATACTTAAATTAAAGATTCATGCTGTTTTGATTTTATTTTAGTTGGCTTTTTTATGTTTCTTAGTATGGTCTTTTTGACTTTTCTATGATGAAAAAAATGATAAATATGGGAGGCCAAAAATGGAAAATAAATGCGTACGAGAGAAATGATAAATATGGGAGGCTAAAAGAAGTGGTTTGTCTGCATAATGAAAATTACAGGACGAAAGAAGGTGAAAATACCGGATTACGATTATTTTATAAATATTTTTTCATTTTATCGTGATTCGAAAATTATTTATCAGAATACGCAGAGCACCATTCAAAATGGCGCCCGTGAAGGCTTGGAGGCGCCATTCAGAGTAGCGCCCTCAAGGGGAGGGCGCCATTTGAAGAGGCGCCCCCAGCCTTGGAGGCGCCATTCAAAGTGGCGCCCTCCAAGTGCCATTTTGAATTTCAATATTCTGGGAGGCACCTCATGAAATGGCGCCTCCTCCCCTTTATAAATTCCCCCACCCCACCTCACCCTCCACACTCCAAACTCTCGCAGCCGTTCTTCTTCCCTTCCTTCTTCGTAAACCTCGCAGCTACTCTCCGCATTTCCTCTTTCCTTCTATCTTTGAAGTCATTCGCAGTATTTTATATTCTTTCATTCACAAATCATCATCTGTTCTTACTTTTGTACATTTCATTCGGAAGTATTTTCTTCTTTAGAGCAAATCTGATATTCTTTCAACTCTTCCTTGGTTAGTATTTTTATAATTTCTGTATTTATGTTATATTTTTTTATTTTAAGTTAATTATTATGATTTATGATGTGAAATGATAATCTAGGATTTAGAAAAAATTTATACAAATTTTTATGATATGTGATAGTTTATAATTTTTACTGGTTAATATTTTGATAATTTTTGTATTTATATTATAATATTTATTTTATGTTGATTATTATGATTTATGATGTGCAATGATGATTTAAGATTTAAAAAAAAATTGTACAAATTTATATGATATGTGATAGTTTATAATTTTTACTGGTTAGTATTTTTATAATTTATGTATGTATATTATAATTTTTATTTCATGTTGATTATTATGATCCAGGATTTAAAAAAAATTTGTACAAATTTATGTGATCTGTGATAAGTTTATAATTTTTACTTGTTAGTATTTGTATAATTTCTGTATTTAATTTATAATTTTTATTTTATGTTAATTATTATGATTTATAATGTGAAATGATGATCTAGGATTTAGAAAAAAATTGTACAAATTTATATGATCTGTGATCATTTATCATTTTTACTGGTTAGTATTTTTATAATTTCTGTATTTATATTATAATTTTTATTTCATGTTGATTATTATGATTTATGATGTGAAATGATGATCTAGGATTTAGAAAAAATTTATACAAATTTATATGATCTATGATGGTTTATGATTTTAAAAGAAAAACAAAGAGGATAAAGAAAAGTGTCTTAAAATAAAATATACATTTTAGGTAAAAAAAAATTCAGATATTTTTAAAATATAAAATAATTTAGGACATAGGACATGATAAAAATAAGATTATTTTTATTGTATGTTTATTATTACAAGAATATATTATATTATTGATCAATATTTTTAGGTTAATTCTAAAGTAATATATGTTAAAATAGATAAATATCAATTGAGGGTTTAGTGTAAAGTCTTGATATGTTATGCAGTACTTCTATTTACTTTATCTTTTTTATTGTACTATTTTATTATTATTTTTTGTTAACTTATGGTATTTAAGCCATATACACTAATATTTTTTAGCATTATGATATATCAATTTTTTTATTATAAATATATTTTATATAAATTATATAATTCATTCAATTAAATAATTTATTATACAATTAATTTCTTATTACTTTATACCGTACGTATTATTTATTTCTTATTTACTCTATTGTATTCTTTTTATATCTATTTTTATTATTTATGGTTTAAAACATTAACATCATTAATTAACATAAATATAATAAGTTTTAATTTTTTAATTTATTATAATTTTTTAAGTAAATTAAAGCTTTAATATACATTTTATTAACAAAAATAATTAATTTCATATTATATTTTTTAGAAAAATAGTTAGTAATTAAATTAAATATTATTTATATAAATATTTTTAAATTTTTGTTGATGATAATTTTTAAATATTATATTTTAAATTTAAAATACATCAACTAAGAGTTCTCAAAGGGTTTACAATTCATACATAATTTATTCTTCATTTCATGTACTTTGTTGAATTTTTTCTTCTTTATTTCTTCAATTATTCTATTAAAAGTTGAAATGCAATATATTGAATAATATTAATATAATACAATTTCATTTTTTTTGACATAAAATTATTTTTAATGATCAAATATCTTTTTTTCAAAAATTCATGTTATGAAAAATGCTAATTGAAATAACTAACTATATATTTTAGTTTTAATAAAAGTATTTAAGAATAAAAATTAATTATTTTTTAAAATTTATTAATATTTTCTTGATATAAAAATTCAAACACTACATTTTAAATTGAATATACATCAATAAAATTTTATATATATTGTTATTTTTATTCCTTTAATATATTATTTTACAAAATATATTTAATTTAGCGTGATTTTTGCATAATTTTTTTATTGATACAATAATATCTAATAACTTTTACTTAGAGATTAAAGTTATTAAATTATCTAACAAATTTTTTTTTCATGCAGAGGCTTTTTTCTGTTTGCTTCTCCTGATACTTACCGGTTAGTATTTTTATAAATTTTATGCTTATATTATAATTTTTATTAGTCATAATGAAAATATTTTTTATATTGGTAGAGAAATTTGTTTAGAATATTATGATATAAATAATATAAATTTTTTTATTTTATATTGAATTGTTATTATTTATGATGTAAAATTATGATTTAAGATGTGAAGTTATGATTTATGAAAATTTTGTAAGAATTTATATATACTGTGATAGGTTGTACTATTAAAAGAACAACAAATGAGATAAAAAAGAGTGTCCTAATATAGGTCTTAGGACCTAGGTGAAAGTTATATTTAGAGAATTTTTTCATGTAAAATCTTAATATATTCATAAGAGAGGTACTAAAAATAAAATTCTAGGATATGTGAATGTAACCAAAAGCTTTAAAAAATAGGATATTATTATTAAAAATTTAAATTTTTTTCTATTTAAATAGTAGATATTATAAATGCAAGAATAATAAACGTACTTGAAAATATTATACTATATATAGGTTTATTCAGGAAGCATTAAAATATATATGGAGGTATTGCAAAATAAGTATTAGACGAAGTCAGTGAATGTAAAAAAGAATTCATGACTGTAATAAAAAAAATACAAACAATAATGTGTACATAATTTTGGTTGCTATTTGGTAGTAGGTGTGAATGGAGAAAAATGCCGTAAAAATAAAAAATATAGTGTATTAAAAATGTTAACTAATTTTATTAGTATAATTTGTGCATAATAACAAAAAAAATGACAATTGAAAAAGATAAACTAAACCATAAATAAGATTATATAGCCAAATATTATATTAGTTTTAGAAAAGAAATAATATTTGCTTGGCCGAAAAAATAATCCTATTATTACGTAGTATTAAAAGAATACCTTGCAAAATAGTAATACATTCCGTTCATTTTTAATTATAGTATTAAATACTAGTACATTTGTTTATGAGAACAAAATTTGTATATGAGACTATCTGTCAGTTGTGGGGATGCAGTGAGTGTTTTGCAGCTAAAAGTAAGAAGATGAAGAAAAGTTTAATTGCTTTTATATATTCAAATAGTACAATTATTGAGGGATCAATGGGGGTAATGTACGATGGACCTCCCCCAAAGGCATTGAAATTAAGAGGATGTAGTACTATGAATGTTTTGCGGGAGAGAATTCATGCCCGACTGAAGCTTCACGGAGATCAAGCTGTGGAGAAAATTGTTTACAGGTTTCCACAACATCAAACAGAGGCTCAATATATGGCATACGAATTAGACGACGATGAAGACTTGGCATGTGCCATAGCAAGTTACGAACAACATCCGACGATGACAGCAATGGAGTTGTACATGGAGGTGATCACATCCGAACTGCACGCTGCCAACCTGGGTTCACAAGAAATAGTTCCAACAACTAGATCACCTATGGTTCCAACGGCTAATGTCAGTACTAGTTGTTCGATGGTACGGGAAGGCCTTCCTTCCACGGGCGGAATCGAGTTCCATATTTCTAATAGTTATACTCCTGCATTGGACTCATCTGTTGCAGGTGTTTTCTCGAGAAATATATCACGTACCATGATGGGTTCAACAAGTGCCTTACCGGTCGTAGAAGAAGAATCCGCTGATCCTATATTCATGCATGCCTACCTTGAGTCTGGTTTTGAGGACGATGAGGTGTCTTGCAGTAGCGATGATGATCGTGACACTGATGATGAAGAACGTGCCACTACACATGGAGACAGTGTTGCAACAGCGGCAAGTGAGGAGTGACAATGCTGCACAGACATCATGTGGTGTCCCTCAAGCTGCTGTCTTCTCTCACATTGATTGGGATTCCATAAGGAATCCTAATGAATTTTCAGAAATAATGAAACCAAGCTATGATTACGAAATGGAGGACTTACAGGTTGGACAAGAGTTTGATTACAAGGAGGCATTAATTGCTACAACCAAGCATTACCACATCAGAAGGCACCACAGTTATTACGTGGAAGAGTCGGATACCAGAAGATTGAGTGTGAAGTGTGATAATTACGGGGACGAATGCAAATTCCGCCTCAGAACGACCAATCTGAAGAATTCTAACTCTTGGACAATAACTAGATTTTCAGGACCTCACACATGTGTTAATGCCAGTTTGACACAGGATCACAAGTCTCTTGACTTCGAGTATATCAGTTCCTTGATACTGGAGATGATTAAAGTGAAGCAAGATGTTCCAATCTTGCTTATACAAGAGAGGGTGGAAGGCATGTACGGGTATAAGATTTTGTACAGAAAAGCATGAAAGGTAAAACAAAAGGCAATTATCAAGGTGTACGATGATTGGGATAAATCATATGAAGTGCTCCCCAAATGGTTGGACATTTTAGGCTACTGTGACCAAGCTCTGTTCAAGTTGGAGTCAGAAGAATTCATCACAGTTGACAATCGTGTTGATCCACAGAAACATGTTTTCAACCGAGTTTTCTAGGCTTTCAAGCCATGTATTGCCGCATTTCCTTACTGCAAAGCAATTCATACAAGTTGATGGAACGCATCTATATGGCAAGTACAGAGGCATACTATTGATTGCTGTGACCCAGGACGGTAACAAATGTCCCGTTCCTCTTGCCTTTGCCATTGTTGACAGGGAGAACTACGAAAACTGGAGTTGATTTTTGGCATTACTGCGGGTAAATGTTACGAACCAGCAAGGAATATGCCTGATATCAGATCGACACCGAGCTATAAAAGATGTTGTAGCCACCGAAGGCCTAGGATGGCAGCCTCCTCATGCTTTTCACCGGTACTGTATCAGAAATATTACCAGCAATGTTTGCAAGAAATGCAGAGATGACAATGTCAAGAAAGCTGTCCTTAAGATTGGTATACCTTATAGCATAATTTCTTTGTTTAATCTTTCATCTATAAATTTGTGTATCTGGTAGTTTAACCCGGTTAACCTATTTATCTCCTTCTGTTCAATATATGAGCCCAGTTGAGAAAAGGCCATGGAGAGATTGGACAACCTTAGCAAAGTCAATGAGGAGATCCACAAGAAGTTAAGCGCTATTCCGATGGAGAAGTGGACGCTTGCTTATGACGAAGGCAGAAGATATGGTCATATGACGACTAACATAGTAGAGTGCATCAATGGCCTCTTCAAAGGATTAAGGAAGCTACCAATCACAGGCCTTGTTCAACAAACATACTATAAATGTGTCAAGTACTTTGTGGAAAGGGCAAAAGAAGCACATGCTGAACTACAACAAGGTCACATATACGCAAGCAGATTCAGACAGGAGCTTGCGACTATCCAGTCACGTGCTTCTTCTTACCACATTCGTGCTTATAATAGACAAGGAACTAGGTTTGAAGTGGTGGAGGGGGTCCTGATATGGCTAGGGGATCATGTGGAAAGGTCGTTCAAGTGTTATTAGATAAAGGGCAATGTGAATGTGGGCAATTCCAAGCATAT
The DNA here is from genome assembly GCA_020226215.1 of Sindora glabra. Classification (NCBI taxonomy): domain Eukaryota; kingdom Viridiplantae; phylum Streptophyta; class Magnoliopsida; order Fabales; family Fabaceae; genus Sindora; species Sindora glabra. Next base: position 23,703,940 of record CM035227.1, read on the forward strand.
AGGTATCCTTGCGCTCATATTATTGCTAGCTTGTGCCTCAATCAACATATCGTGGGAACCATATGTCGATGCTGTATACAGGCTTGACACACTACTCAATTGCTACAAATCTGAGTGGTGGCCTATCGGGGAGTGGTCGCAATGGAATAACCTATCACCATTTCCTGTCCTAGTTCCAAATTATGGAAGATTGCGTGCAAAGGGACAACCAAAGTCGACCCGGATCAGAAATAAGATGGATTGGCCTCAAGAGAGCGGTGTCAAGCAAAAATGCGGTCATTGTAAGACGGAAGAACATAATCGTAGGCGCTGTCCACTGCTACATGAGGAGGAAGGCCCTTCTTCACGTTGATTTTGATTATTTACTTTCGCAGATATGTTATAAAGTATTTTAACCAATGTCATAAGTGTAACGGTCGGATGATGTTTTTTTTTTAATGGTTGTAAAATTGCATGTCATTATGTATATATATGTTACCCCATTACTAGTAATGTGAACAAACCATCAGTTAATCGTCCAAGTGCATATAAATTCTTGTGTTGATCTTTGTACTTAAATTGCGCAAGTGTGTTAACTTAGTGTGTGTTTAAATTCCATTCTAATGCAATTCTTGTCATGGCAGATGGCATCCATATCCCGACGCGTTGATCCTGGACCACGAGATCCTTCACTGCTGACGGCTCAGGCCTCACACATATCCCAGTCGATTTAGGCAGGCCATGTATGAAAATAGTTAGATCTTAATAAACTTGGTTAAATCGTTTCTGAATTGTCAGACGCGATAATTAGTGATTTTTTTCTTTTGCAGCCTGACCGTGTGCTCAGGATTCGACGAGCTCATCACTACCATCACCAGCAGCCGCCGGAGTTGATTGTCCCCTTTTTACGAGAGGCAGGTTTTTACGGCTTGGCAATGTGCGAGTTTGTACCGATCGATCATCAGTTGATTAGTGCTTTTGTAGAGAGGTGGAGGCCGGAGACACACACCTTTCACATGCTGCAGGGAGAGACGACTATTACCCTGCAGGATATTGCTTTTCAGCTCGGCCTACCCATTGACGGTCGAGTAGTGACGGGGCCCACTGTGTGAGAATGGGGAGCCCTGATGGAGGAGTATTTGGGACTCCAGTTACCGGTGGACGAGAATGTCATCAGAGGGGGGCAATTTAGGATGAGTTGGTTGGAGAAGCATTTCACTCATCTTCCAGATGATGCAGATGAGGTGACAGTGCAGAGATTCGTCCGAGCTTACATTTTACATCTCATTGGTGGGACGTTATTTCCATACCATTCTAACACATATGTCCACCTTATGCACTTACCCTTGCTCGGACACTTACATGAGGCTGGGATGTACAGTTGGGGATCTGCTTGCCTGGCCTATCTGTACAGAAAGCTCTACAAGGCCATCGCTCCGGATTACAGGGAAATAGGAAGGTGTTGCCTGCTACTACAACTCTAGGCACGGGATAGATTTCCCACTATCGCCCCCGCGATTACTGTTTCAAACATACTAGAGGGAGATGCAGGGATTGGCCCCCTAGCCCGCAGGTTAGAAAATTTTTCAACTTTCACTTATAATTAAGTTCACTTTGAAGTTGTTTAACTTAGTTATTGTACTTGGTAGGTGGCACTATCAGAAGACGTTCCAGGATAGTCCGACACACAACCTACCCTATTACAGATACGTGCTGGACCGTCTTCGACTCGACCAGGTATGTAGGGGATAATGGATATTTTTATTTCAGGGCTTTGTCCATTTCATTATCTCATTTAAATGACAAAAATAAATTTGTAACTTCAGATCGCCTGGATCCCGTATACTGAGGAGGTCACCGCATCATTGCCTCAGTACTGTTTTGACGGGAGTGGCACGTGGACAGCAGTGGTGCCACTTATTCACTTTTAGATTGTCGAGTGGCACCAGCCGGATAGGATTTTGCTGCAGTTTGGACTACGCCAGGCTATTCCTGAGCCACCGAAGTAGGTGACGGAGGTCCATTGCCTTCACTTATCCGAACGGCATGATGAGGAGTAGCACATCCGCCATCAGCCGTATATTGCACTCTGGGATGTCTAGCGAGACTTGTGCGCTATTGCCGAGCCGACCACACGAGTAGTTCTAGGCTCACGATCCGATTACATGACATGGTACAAACGGGTTACCAGGCGATGTATTACACCCATTGGGGGAGCGCTAGACCTTGTGGTAATATTGCGTGCTAGTTTTTTATGTTTGATTTTCTTTAAATGCATTAGTATTGTAACTAAGTTTAATGTCAAAAATTTGCACAGGTAGATGAGGTGTCCACACTACAGGACTTCACTACACCTGAGGAGTAGGTTAGGTTTGCCTTCGATGCGCTTAGATCAACAACGGACTCCATTCTTCATGTCATTCAGGAGGTTGATCATGTGATTATTGACTCACATGCGGAGCTAGCTCCTCATGGCCATCATATCCCAGACCCTATAGAGGGTAACCATGATCAGCCTCGCTCTCGTCGACGACGTCGCACTGCTCCATAACATACGTCACAAGCTAATATTCTATCCGTTTCGACAGTGCAGCAGACTCCACCATCGACTGCCCATGAGACCATGATGATGATGCCTGATATGACTACCTCATCTCATATGTACCCTACTACACCTGATGATCCTTCATCCTCCACCATGTTCCCGGCTGCACTATATGGTCCGTCGTCATCCCAGATGTACCAGTTTCCTTCTGGTGCTCCATCCTTATTCCAGGCATTTCTATATATACCAGGAGTTTCATTTTCATTCTATGCCTTTCTTTCCGGTGATGCTGGTCCATCATAGCCATATCGTCCTGCATTTAATTCACATACTCAGGATCAGGGATTAGCACATAGTGGCATGATGACAAATGACTCAAAGCTTGTAGATAAAGGTAGAGGTGGAGGCAGAGTAAGAGCCAGGGGCAGAGGCAGAAGCGGGAGCTGGAGGTAGAGGAGACACAGACACCGGAGATGTGACTCCCGAACCTGCGCAGAGGGTTAGTAGATATGGACCGTCACATTACCGATCTTGGATGTGGGACTGGATATCACTTACGTAAACATTAGCTTCCTTTTTCATGTTTATTGTATACTTATGTACATCTATCTTACTACTTTATTAGCAAATATCAACATTTAGGATAATTTTGATTATTACGACATTTTTATCTGCTTGCGTAGGTACTTATATCTTTAATAATAAACTTTAAAATTATTACAATATTTAGTTTTTTTTTAAAAATGATGATAATGACATCTCCCAAATATAATAACTAACATTATTAATTTATTACTTTCACAATTGTTATAATTATCTATTCTTTTATTTATTTATCATGTTAAAATAAATAAATAATATTAAAATCAATTAATAAATTTTATCTTCATAATATGAAATATATATTTATTTTTTAATTAAATTTTTTTCTCATTATTTATTTTAATATTATTAGTGAAGAAAGGAATAAATAGTTATAATAAAAATAAAAAAATTAATAATATTAATTATAATATTTGAAGGATAAATAACCATCATCCTTGTAAATAACATTAAATGTTGTGTTTATTCAATACGTTATGAGTTGAGTCCACCAAATATTTAAGAATAAAAACGCGTAGCCCAATTATCAACGTAGATGGGGATGCTGATCATGTACAATACCAAAATTCAAGTCTTTTGGATTCACAGTAGACACGGTTACCAGCTAATTAACTTAAAAATGAGGAGCGATGGTGCCGTAGGCTGAAGGCGCCATATCGCCTGGCGTTCCCTTCCCTTGAGCGCCAACGACGCCATTTTGTCTGGCATCCCTCGACACGCCATTTTGTCTGGCGTCCCTCGACACGCCATTTGGCGTCTCTCCGCCACTGTGCGTATCTTCTGTGCATATTTTGATAAAATATTTCGAAAGAACGGTAAAACGAATAATAGTTTCTTAAAAAATAGTTAATTGGTACTTTTGCCTTTCATTGTCAAAATATTTTATCATTGTGATGAAATAAAAAAGAATTAATTCATGTTATAATTTTAATTTTATTACAAAATGGAAAGATTATTGCAACGAAATAACCACATTTTTTTAATTTTCAACTATCTTCAACTTCGTCATTTTGTATTTACTTTATTACAAAATAAAAATAATTTTATTGAAATAAATACAAAGTAGCAAGAATATTATTGAAATAAATACAAAATAAAAAGAAACATATCTATTTCGTTATATTTCTTTTCATTTTTAACAATCTTCAACTTCATATATAAAGAATATTATTGAATAATTCAATAAATTTGCTTATGTGTAAGAACGTATTAAATAATTACTTGTAATAATATAATTCCAAATGTTGGAAGTTTATAATTCTGAAAAATGATAAATATTAAGTGTCATTGGATCAAATTTTGAAAGACATTAATATAAATTACGTAATTATTTTTTATTGATCCTATATTTTATTTTAATAATATTTAATTATTTACTAAATATTTATTATTTTTATTAAAATTATTATTATCATTAACTACTTTCTTATTTAATTCCTATAATAAATTTATGTATTAAATATTAAAGTGGAGTTAACATATTTTTTTATGACATCAAATATAATTACGAAATGAGTAATTTATTTTTAAAAATTTATTTTGAGTTACAATCACATATTATTTATTTTTAAAATTTTTATTTTGAAATGACATCAAAATTAATTATTTTTTAAGAAAAAATTATAGTTAAAAGACATCAAAATTAAAAATAAATGCAGATTGAAGGAAAAATTGCACTTAAAAGACAAATTAAAAAAAAATGCAGACTGAGGGAAAATGGCGCCCTCAAGCCTGCCCAGAGGCGCCATGTTTGATGGCGCCTCGCCCTGTGAACACCATTCCAAATGGCGCCTCCCCCCACAATGCGTATTTTGGTAATATGTTTTGAAACAACGATAAAACGGAAAAAAGTTTCCAAAAAAAAATTATTACGGTACTTTTGCCATGAAAGAAAGGCCTTTTATCTCAAAATTTCATTTCTAAAAATGACAAATATGGGAGGCTTAAAAAGGAAAAAGAAATTGAAGCACCCTGCATGTCTTGAATCTAAACAGTTATCTCAACCATCCTGTGTGGTTAGTTTTCACAATAGAAATAAATAATTTTTCTATCAAAAAAATAAAATTAGATAATTTTAAGAGTGAGCGCATTGACGAGCTTGTTATGCAAATAAATACTATTGAAGATATTCAAACAAACCAATATGTGTTTCAGAGGGTTATTATTAAGTCTTTATCAAATAATATCATCACAAAATTATTCCTTTCAATAGTCTTCACAAATATTAATTTGCATCTTCAACAATGGAAACTTAACGAAACATGTCGAAGGGTATGAACATTCATTCGGATAAGCCTTTTAGAATATGAAATTCAAAATTAAAAAAAATAAAATTTATCACTTTAAAGTTGACTGTAATCTGACTGTTGGTCAGCATCAAAACTATCATATATAGGTAGAGTGTCACATAAATTTATTTATGTTAAATGTTTTAGGGTTTTTGTGCATATGAATATAGGAAACACCCAACTTGCACTTTTTAAAAGAGAAAGAATTATTAAATTTTGTATTATTTACAGTTATTAGATTGGATAATTCTTATCAAATTGTTTAAAATCCCGCTTACACAAAAATAACCATCGCAATATTTAACATTCCCTTTTTATTTTTAAAGCCCTAAAAAACCTCTTATAAATAATAGTTTTATTCAGCCCCTTCTTATAACTTGACTATTTTATTTCGCACTTTAGCTCAATTAGCGTGTATTATTTCTAATTGGTAGATGTCTGCAAATATAGTGTCAATGTAACTTCTCTTGATGCACAAATTCATAATGACTATCAAGGATTGGGGCAACTTGAATATGTGACAAAACATCACGTATTTGTGATGACTATCGAGCGTTGGGACGACTTAGATACATGACAAAACATCACATGAAATTGGAAGAGGTTAAAGCTATAACTTGTGAGTTTGCTCAATTAATAATTTCAAAAGCCTGCCCACATAAGACCTATTGGAGGACTACGAAGATTTATCAAAGAAGTTTCAAGATAAATCATTTGAAAAGTGGAAAATTGCAATTACAAAGATCAGTTGACTTGTCACAGAGCATGACCACCCACCAGACTTCATCGGGTGGTTATCTGGTACTTGGCACTCTGTAATATGTTGTATTGTTTTTGGTATATGTTTGCTTTAATATTGTTTATTTTGCAGGTTGTTTTATTAAGTTAGGTTCATGTAGTTTTCAAATATTTTCTTATTCTCGCACCTATTTCTAATGTAACAGAAAAAATAAATAAAACCATGGTGGGTGACCAGAGGAAAAGAAAAGAAATAAAGACGACACCGACACGTATGATCGTCGAATATATATATATTTTTTCCCAGAAAATAAAAAGGTTATAGGTATAATGTGGTTGCCTGCCTGCCTGGCTTACATTCCCATGAGGGGATGGTTCGTTGAACTATATTTATTTTTCGGGGGGTTTAATAGGTAGTTTTCTCAGCATGAACTCAATGGATCGTGCATGCAACCACTTTTTTCCAGGCATCTAAATTCAGAAGAATGAAATGATGATTGCTCAATGACATACATTTTTTCTCATGAGATTAAGCACTTCACAAGTCTCAAATCTTAAACCAATTATCTTTTTCGCATAGGGGCCTTTAAGCAACGAGCTACCCATTTTAGAGAGAGACAGGAAAATTTATACATAAATTAAGACTCGATTGTTTTAATGAAAAATATTATTTATAAAATATTAAAATAAAAAATATTTTATTTATTTAATCAAAATTTTCCTTTGTTTTTAAAAAAAATTACTTTCACCAGCAACATTTAACTTTTATATGATATTACCCAAATGCTTTTGCTTTCCTCTCCATTTTATCTTCAATTTCAAGATCACACACACACATTTAATAGATTATCACTCTTATTATTTAAAAAAAAATTCATTATTATATTTTTAAATATTTTTTTCATCATTAATACAAATAATATATTATTCATTCATTGATATATATGCAAATAATATTTTTCGCAGAAAATGTTTTCCAACAATGCAAACAACCTAAATACCAACTATGTTCCTAGACCGCAAATTACAACACACGGACGCAACCGGTCAGAGCCCTCGTTAATTCAACAGCTGTGTGCAATTTTCTTCTTCACTCTTTATTTTCCATGCCTCCCCCTTTTTAGGTGGTGATGAAGAAATTCTTGAATGAATCAGATTCACACGGACTTTAAGGAGGAGATAGACACAACATTTGTAATTCCACTTGTACAATAAGACCTGTTATTGGGTCTATCTCTCTCCTCGAAAGTAGGTGGGGTTGGCTAAGACTGAAGAGAAAGGGATTATGATTATGAATATAGGAAAGGAACTAATGTTAACAGGAGCAACTACTGTATGAATAGTAGGAGCATATGTACAAATGTGGGAAAATTATAAGGTATTCCTTAAGTTTTAAACCCTGAATTATATGACACAATATAAATTATTGAATAAAATTACCAAAAATTTTAATACTTTCATTCAATGATCTGTATCGTGTCATATCTTCCAGAATTTCTAAACCCCTGAAGATATTATAACAAGGCCCACAAATTTGAAATGAATACAGTGGTGAATGGTACACTAAGCTGTGGCCGCAGCTTGCTCTTCAACACCGTTTGAAGCTGGTTGAAGGGTGCAGATCAGGTTGCGGTCGCCATATACATTGTCAACACGCCCTGATCATAGATACATACATTCAAAACACATTATTGTTAGTCTATGCAGGATGAGTTTAGAAACACAATTGTATATAGAGTGGTGCTATTTGAACTTCTTAACTCACAACCCTCTCACATGTTCGGTACATGAAGAAATCCAGGTCAAACGGATTCCATCATCTTTATGAGGAAAATGTTACTTACAAGACTTTTTAAAGACAGTTCCCTCACTTATATTGTCTCGGACATCGGATTCAGGAGAGGAAATAATACAATTAACTAATTATATTAATAATTAACTAATTTAATTAATTATTAATTAATAATTAATTATATTAACTATTTAAATAAAAATATTTAGTAAAATTAACTATTTATATTTAACTATTTATATGCAAAATGACAGATATGAATATATTTTATAAATTATTTAAATATTTTTTTATTTTAATATTTTAAATTCTACATATTATTTAGTAAATAAATTTTTTTATAAATAATATATCATTATAAATTATTATATATTAAATATTTTTTTAAATTAAATTAATATAATTTTTATAATTATTAATTTTTTTAAGAAATTAATAATTATAATTATTTAATTTTTATTTGTTATTGAAATGGAAACAGCACCGAGTGACCAGATCGAAGACGCTAATTCAAGTGGACAAACAGTACAAGGAAGCTTTCTTAATAGACAACAGCCAGCGGTTTCATGGGACACGACGCCTAGCCCCAGTCATTTGTCCGGATGCAGTCAGGGTATACATACAAGCCACAAATTGCATTTGGACAAAGCTGGAAATAGAAATATTAATAAAGGATAATATAATCTTTTTCCAGAACCATTTACGAAACCGCCGATTACAAATGCTGAAGAAAGCAGCGTTTCATATTTAATTGTTTTAAAAGCAATCAGCTGCTCAAATTAACTAATTGTTAAATACTAAAAATAGCTTATTTAGTAAATTAACTAATTAATTTTGATCAAACCAGTTAAAAATCACTTGAATTGTCATTTACCAAATAAGGCCGAAGGTAAAAAATGCCACACGAGGGTTGTGTGTAGAAGCTAAGTGTGTATGTAGCATCACTCCTTTAAAACAGATGGGATTAATGTGGGCATATGTCCATCGTGCGACGGTTGTGTATGGTAGAAAGTGCCAAAAAAAAATTCTTTCTTTTGGGTGTAGGTTATCCACAAAGGAGGAGTTGAAATTACCAGTGGAAGGCCAGAACTTGGAAGCACGGAGCCAAGCAGCTGGGAAGGCAGCATATTCCCGAGTGTATGGCTTTGTCCATGCATCTCCCATCAGCAGTGATGGTGGGTGTGGGGCTCCCTGAAAGCACCATAACATATCACAGTTCCTAGATAATCATTCAAAAGTGCATAAACCTAGATTGACAATGCAAATGAGAAAAAGAGAATGATTGGTTCACCTTGAGGACATTGTTGTGGATGTCAGCTTTTCCTTTCTCAATCTCAGCAATCTCTTCTCTAATGGAAATGAGGGCATCACAAAACCTGTCTAACTCAGCCTGCAGTCATATTCTATAGTCAAATTGGAGAAGATTTTAACATGACATAAAGTGTGCTTAGATTGAGTCATAGAGAGGACGAAAAGTCTCCCAGCACAACATACCTTGCTTTCACTTTCAGTGGGTTCAATCATAAGTGTACCAGGCACAGGCCATGACATTGTTGGTCCATGGAACCCATAGTCCATAAGGCGCTTTGCAACGTCTTCGGGCTCTATCCCAGCAGTCGTCTATCACAGCAAGAGGAATATGGTTCATCAGAGTATGAATATGATTAAGAAAAACAACCGCAGTGATTAAAACTGAACTACCTTAAAACTTCTCAAGTCAATAATGAATTCATGGGCAACTGTTCCGTTGACTCCCCGGAAAAGCACAGGATAATAATTCTGTAAACCTCAAAGCATAAGAAAGATAAGACTGCAACACAGAAAATCTGTAATATAAGCCAAACGTAATCCAAAATGAAGAACAAACCTCCAATCGTTTGGCCATGTAATTTGCATTCAGGATTGCTATCTTTGATGCGTTAGTGAGTCCTTTAGAACCCATCATGGCTATGTAAGTATAAGAGATTGGCAAAATGAGTGCTGAGCCCCATGGTGCAGCAGAAATGGAACCAAGTGGTTGAGACTTCTCAGGGGCAGGGATGCCACCAGTGGATACCTTCAATATGGTAAGATACATAAATACAGGAAAGAGAAAGATATTATTAAATAACACGTATTAACACGCATATTATTTCTGTTGCAGACCTTGTTACTGATCAAAACTAACGATGTAATGCTCACATATAAGTCATGCAAAAATTTACGTTTCAGCTAATAATGGATGAGATTATCCATGAAAACAATTTGGATCCTAATGAATGAAAGGTTGAAAACATGCAAGCATGTTATACAAAATCTCATCCATAACAAAAATATTTACCACAGGATGTGAAGGTAAAAATGGAGCTAAGTGTTTCTTCACACCAATAGGACCCATGCCAGGACCACCACCTCCATGAGGGATACAAAATGTCTTGTGGAGATTGAGATGGCATACGTCTGCCCCAATCCAACCTGGGCTAGTAAGTCCAACCTGTAGACACAATAGAATTTTCCTCATCTCATTTGATAAATGAACTAACACAGCACAGAAATTACAAGCAAAAACTAATGTGACAGGCACAAATCCAGCAACAAAATGATCTTTGTAGAATTTTGACAGACAGCATAATTAGTGGCTTGGTTTGACATGCAATTTGAAGATCAAGAAAAAGAAAACAAAATGTTCCCTAACAATAGGGTCAAATTTCTTAGAATATAGTAATACACTTCTTACATATAGCATCCTGGCCTACTATTTACCCCAGAATTTGCCTTGCCTGACTCCTAATCCCAGAGAGGGTACATGCATATAAAAATATACATAGGGAAACATACTTGTGCATTCATGTTAGCCCCATCCATATATACTTGGCCTCCATTATCATGAATAATTCTGCATATCTCATCAATACCTTCTTCATAAACTCCATGGGTTGAAGGATATGTTACCTGTAATTCAAATAGAAAAGGAATTGAAGATTAGTTATGATATTTGACATGTTCCCCATGACCCTCTCCTCCCAATCTGCTCATTACTTTCACAGCTACATACAGTTAAATTCCAGTATAAGGAGCAAGTTGTACCATCAGTGCAGATAAATTGTCCTTGTGTGTTTCAGCAGCCTTCCTCAACTCTTCAATATTGATGTTTCCCTTGGCATCAGTTCCGACAGAGACAATTTTCATTCCACACATAGCAGCACTAGCAGGATTAGTGCCATGTGCTGAGACAGGAATAATGCAAACATTGCGGTGATGGTCTCCTCTTGACTACATTTTCCAATTAACAAAAGAAGCATCATACATACTAAAACTTGAAGGATGTCAAGCAAAGGAGGCCGTATAAGGACAATAGCATTTTTACTAACATAGAGCCAGGGGAAAAAAAATTAAACTCGAGATAATCTCAATTCAAAATACAATATGCTGTATAAGAATTCAATAAAAATTGAATAATTTCATGTCATAAATATGAATCACAAGAAACTACGTACACACTACAGAATTCAATTAATAAGCATCAACATTCTTCTATAACTAATTTTTCTTACCAGATGATATGCACGAATAACCATGAGTCCAGCATACTCTCCAGCAGCACCAGCATTAGGTTGCAAGGAGAAGGAGTCAAAACCAGTGATGCTACACAATAGTTCACCCAAATTTTGGAACATTTCCTGATATTAAAGTTGTTCATTAGACATCAACGAAAAAGCAATTCTTTATCCCATAATTTTGGGCATTAAAAAATTTATAAGAATTTCTTTTAATCATTACTGTTGTCATTATTTATTTTCTTTTTCTATTAAAAAAACTATTGTCATTGCTTAGTTTAAATCTTCTAGTTTTGACTACCTGATAACCTTGAGCTTGTTCAGTTGGTGCAAAAGGATGAACGTCAGTAAAGCTAGGCCATGTGACAGGCATCATTTCAGTTGTAGCATTCAGCTTCATTGTGCAAGATCCCAGTGGGATCATACTATGGCACAGTGACAGATCCTTGGATTGTAGCTTATGAATGTATCTGAGCAATTCATGCTCCGTGTGGTATCTATTAAAAACAAATAATATTCAGGTCAAATTACACAATGTAAACAAGCAACTTCAAAATTTGTGGATTGATATGTACGTGTTGAAGATAGGGTGGGTCAGATAAGGGCTCTTCCGAGCTAGTCCAGAAGGAACTGCAGTCTGAACCTCTGGTGCGAGAGATGCAGCTGTGAAGGCAACCTACAAGACATATGTTTTAGATGGACTTAAGGTAAAGAGCAGTGAAAGACAGTGATAATCATAAGAAGGGATGCAAAATGGTTCTTACAGGCTTGCCACCAGCAAAAACTTTGAAAAGCTTGTCAACATCTTCCAAGGTGGTTGTTTCATCAAAGGAGACAGTGATCTGAAATACAATTAAACTCCATAAACTCATGATATCTAACAGAGTTAACTAATTTGGGGCAACCTACAGCTAGACTTACAGTGTTTCCATCTACAACTCGCAAGTTTATTTCACTTTTGTAAGCTGCATCAGCAATTGCATGGGCATTGGCACACTTAACCTTTACAGTGTCAAAGAAAGGAAGGTCCTGAACTTCAACTGTTCCAAGTTTCCTTAGTCCAAGTGCAAAAGCCCCAGCAAGACCATGAACACGTTGGCCAATGGTTTTAATGCCTTCAGGTCCATGATAAACAGCAAACATAGCAGCCATATTTGCAAGCAGTGCCTAAACAAAATCCAATAGGACAGATAAAATCGACCAACTCAACAACCAACATCAAACTGAATATCAGATATGCTTATAAGGTACTCCATTCTGAATTTAATTTTCAAAGAAAATCTAAGTTCCGTGAAACCAAAGAGTAAAAACAAGTTCATCCACAATATGACCTAAGCTTAATTTTCAAACACTAACTAATTAAGAGAACATAAAACTAGTACTTCTTAACCAAAAACAGGTTGTACCTGGGCAGTGCAAATGTTGCTGGTTGCCTTGTCTCTCCGAATATGCTGCTCCCTAGTCTGCATCGCCATTCGCAGGGCCTGCTTTCCAGAAGAATCAATACTGACACCAATGATTCTTCCAGGCATCATCCGTTTATACTCTTGAGATGTGGCCAAAAAGGCTGCATGAGGACCTCCATAACCCATCGGAACACCAAATCTCTGAGCTGAGCCGACAACAATATCTGCCCCCAATTCACCAGGGGGCTTCAGCATTGTCAAAGCCAAGAGATCGGATGCCATAACAACCTTTACTCCATGAGCATGAGCTTTCTTAATAAATTCCCCATAATCCAAAATCTCACCCTCAGTACCAGGGTACTGAACAAGCACACCACAAACATCACCTGACTTGTAATCAATATCCTTAAGATCGGCTATGACAACTTTAAGCTCAAATCCATCCGCCCTCGTCTTACATATATCAATGGTTTGTGGATGGCAGTTATTGGCTATAATGAAAGTTTTCTTTTTTCCCTTCTGAATATTGTTACACATAGACATTGCCTCGGCCGCAGCAGTTCCTTCATCTAGTAATGAAGCATTTGACATTGGCAAACCGGTAAGATCAGTAATCATGGTTTGAAAATTAAGCAAGGACTCAAGACGCCCTTGTGATATCTCAGCTTGGTACGGAGTGTACTGGGTGTACCAAGCTGGGTTTTCCATGATGTTCCTCAAAATCACCGTTGGAACATGGGTATTATAGTACCCCATCCCAATGTATGACTTGAAAACCTTGTTTTTAGAAGCCAAATCTTTCATATGCTCGATCATTTGGCTCTCCGTCAATCCTCCATCAAACTTGCTGAACTTCATTTCATGCAAACGGATAGATTTAGGCACAGTTGCGTCAATAAGCGAATCGAGGTTATCAAACCCGCACGACTTAGACATGTGGCTCTGTTCTTCTGGGGTGGCAGAGTTATGGCGTCGCGGGAAGGTGTCACTGGCTCTGAGAGCCTCCACCGAAATAGTTCGTGTTTGAGACCCGACATTGCGGGACAGATTTCGACCGAGCAAGTTTTCAGATTTAGATCCTCTGCCTCTAAAAGCAGACGGAGCAAGGGATGAAACATACCTTGAAGGTGTGTACAACACAGGAGTCGAAGAATTTAACATAGACTCATTTTGGCGGAACTGCTTCGCCTCTGAAACGAGGCGTTTGAGGATTGCCCGGTTTGCGAGACGCCTTGCACGTTCCATGAATGCGGTATAGAAGAAGAACAGGAGGAGGAATAGATTTACAGGAGAAAGAAGTGAATGAGAATGATATCAAATGGAAAATTGAAAAACAAATGAAAAGGAGCAAGCGGAATTTTTTTTATTTTTGAAAAGCAGAAACTACTTTCAAATTTCTGGGTGGTTTCTATGATTCCACTGAAATGTGGTAGTGGAGTGGTGGTCTGATGATAATATCTATATGTAAATATATATATTGGGTTAACATAAAAGATTCAATTTTTTTTTTTTGAAAAATGCGCAAAATATGACTAAAAATCGTAGATTCAAGATCTGAAACTGGGGAAATGGTATGGTGGTTGGTGACTGCGCGCCCACCTGTGAAGGAAAAGGACGGATTCAAGCATATCACTGTCTCACTGACTTGGAAAAACACCACAAACTCAGGAACGGATGAATAAATGAATGGAAGGCATTGAAGCAATTGAGATTGAGTTTCAATGGATCAAAATGAGTTTCATCCTCCTGCATTCAGAAATAGAAAATTTTCGATATTTATGTCCCTGTGTAAGTTGGGTTCTGAAATTTGGGAGATTGTAAAGAGCCCTGTGCTGGCAGATTGCCTTTCACAATAGGCTTATCTTATTGCGCGTCTCATCTTCCACAGAAAACAACAAAAGGGCACTTAGGTTAGGATTAATGAAACGATGGATGTCACTCAAATGGAATTAATTAGTGTAAATGACCACATGCGGAAGTAATGCGGAAACCATCACAATCAGAATATGAGATTTGATTCCACCTCTTCCTTTGATTTTCTACGGCTCCGTCGGCCTTCTTAGTTCTTAGGGACCCCATACGAAATTGGGGTTGGTGGATGGGTATTTCAGGCATTTTGGTTTATTTCAGGATGAAATGTGTAATTTTGAGTACTATGAGTCCAAGATTGTTGTTTGTGGCCTGCCTCTATTTGCTCTAATTGGCATCATCAGGACCTTCCAGAAAACAAAAATAAAGGGATCAATATCGAGAAATGCTTCCCCGAGCAAAATATTTTGCATTATTTAAATTAATAGACATTCTATTAAAGAAGGATGATAAATAAGAATTTTTAATATCAATAAAAATTTTAATAATTTTTTATTAATATAATTGATATAATAATATATATGGGTAGATAATAATAAAGAATAAATTTAAATAAGTATTATTCTTTATCACAATTATTTTACAGGGATTAAATTATTTATTGAATTTAAATCCAAAATTTATATCAAAAGACAAAACCAATAAAATATTTTTTTGGGATAACCAATAAAAGATTTTTGTTCTCAAGTCAATATATGTTTCAATTGACGAAATATCAAACACCAGAAAAGATTAAAGGTTCATAACGGTTGAATAACCAAAAACTAATGGTTAATTATGGCGTGTGTTCAAGAGCAAGTAATGAAGCTGTCTGGAAACTTTTAATCACTGTATATGTGTGATCTTGCTTAAGAAATAACAGAGCTTTGGTGAGCTTTTGCAAAGTAAGAAATAAGTAAAGTCTATGGTATTCTTGAAGTTTAGAAATTCAAAATCATGTTGCAATTTTTAAAATTATTAAATTAAAATTATTTGATTATATTTATTAAAAAATAAATAATGATAATTTAACAATTTTTAAGTTTCTCGTATTATTTCAAATTTTAAAATTCTTGGATTAGCATAACAAACATCAGATACTGCGAATATGAACTTCTGTTACTTGGAGTGAGGAGGAAAAAAATGGAACAAGTATATCAACACCATACAGGCATACATCTTATGTAATATATATATGGTTATATAGAATTTTGTCTCCTAATTTGTTGTTGGAATTAAAAAATTAAATAATTCGTACCAAAAATAAATTAACTAAATAAAACATGATTATGACTATACTATTTTAAATAAGAGTGGCAATTTATAATAAGATAGGATAATATGATATGTTTATTTGAATTTAGGTTGACCCACCAACCTATTTAAAAATTTACTTAAAATTTTTAAAAATTTTATTTGAAAAAAAATTGATAATTTATTATAAATAGGTATATATAATAAAAATATAAAATTTTTATTTTAATAAAATGGTAATAAAATTTTAAAATAATATTTTATTAATAATTAAAAATATTTTTATAAAAAATAATAAATAAATTTAAAATATAAATTTTATTAATTAAAAACATTAAATGAGTTAGACAAATAACTTATTTTAATAAATTTAATAAATAAGTTGATTCCAACAGTATGAATTGCCATCCTGAATTTGAATTTTAAAGGGAGGGTGTCAAATAACATTGCACTAATTAAGTAGAATCATCAAAAAAAATGTGAGCCCTTGAGAATGACACAAATTATTTAAAAATAGTGGCAACGCACCCCATTCATTGCATATAATAATTAATCATTTATTTTTTCATTGTTATGCATGATTGATAGAGAAATTATTTATTATTTATTGAATATATTTCTTCATTATTGTTTCAGTTCTCCCAAGAACAATTTCCTAATCCGTTCAGTTTTTAATACTTTGGGCCTGGACAGCAGGAAAAATATACAAGTTTCTAGCGTCATATACAATTTTGCCTGTGAATTAGGTGTGGCAATTCAAGTTCAAATATTAACTTATGTCGTTTCAAAGATGAATAATAACTTAAATAATTTTAATCTTAACACAATTCAATCCAAATAATGATCCTATTATATTAAATTTATTTATTAATTGTGTTGAAATAAATCAATTCGCTTAACATATTTAATTATTTATCAAATTTTACATTTTAAACTTGTTTATCAAATTTAATTACTTATCCTATTTCACTAAAAGCATTCTTGATCTTTATCTAAATACTTTATAACTTTATTATCATTTTATTGAAACATGAATTTAATTTTTTATCCTATTTAGGTTCTTATAACTAATTTATTAATTATTTATTAAATAATATTATTAAATTTTTTATTTCATAGAGTATATATTTTTGGATATAAAATTTATTCATCGTCAATTTTACATTATCACTCATTTTTCTATTATCATATCATTAAAAAATAATTAAAATTCTCTTATTATTAATAAAAATTATAATTACTATTATTTTTTAATGACGTATTATTTTATTATTCACTAATAGTATAAAATGGATTATACTAATAGTGCATCAAATTTAAATTCATATTTTTATTAAAATAATACATAATATAAATCATACATAATCATACATGTGTATATACATGTACAGTCATGTATAAAATATATAAAACTATGTATACTTTTACAAATTAGTCATGATAGATTGATTTGAATAACAATCCGTATAAATTATATAAATCATAATAAATTATAAGGTTGATCTAAATATAATATAAATTTTATTCGTATCAAACGAATTAATTCACTTACAATTCAAACTTAACTTTGCCCAATTTGAATTCATATATCTTATATTGTATTGAAAAATTGTCATTTTATCCCCCAACATCTTTTTACGCAATTTTCCTATGTATGTGCAAATTCCTAAAATACAATGGGCTCATATTGGAGCGGAGCCTCTCTATTCTCAGAGGACCGAGGCCCCTAGATTTTGAGAAATTTTGTAAATATGTATGAAGATTTTTTGTGAAAAAATAATTAATTTAATTCCCTCTAAAATATAAGATAAATATGTGAGATAATATATAAAATAAAGGTGTCAGTATTTAATTAAGTAGATTTAGACTTAAAATTAGATTTGTTAAAAAATATCTCAATGATAAAAAAACTAAATATATATATGAAAAAAATAAGAAAAAATGAGCAATTTTTATGGTAATTTGATGGGCCGATGCCCAAAAAGTAAATAAACTACTCAATTACGATATTTTGATTCCTAGAAACTCTTAAAATATCAACAAAAAGCAAAGGAAACATCTATGAAGGAGGGGGAATGAAATAAATGAATATTGGATTGCATAAAGAAACTAAAATTAATTATTCAATCTATGCAAGTATTTCGCTTTCTATATATATGTTTAAGCTCTACTTCCCAATCCAATTGAATCATAGTATGCAAAATCATGATTAAAGGAGAAGGAGTATATTTTATTTAATTGTATATATAATGATTTATATAATTCATATTTAATTGTATATATAATGATTTATATTAAAGGAGAAGGAGTATATTTTATTTAATTGTATATATAATTATTTATATAATTCATATTTACAATGTAGATATGTCAAATGTTGCAATTTCAAAGTAACAATTCATAAAGAAAATTAAAATTTAATAAGTAACTATAATGAAAATAAAATGTTTGACCTATAGATATTCACATCGAAACTTAAAAATTAATTATAATAAAAATATAACGCTTGAATTATGGATATTTACATTTAATTATAATTATTCATAACAAAATTTTATTTATATCATTTATTAAGATGGATATTAAATTAAGTAAAAATTTACTGAATTCATTTAATAACTGCTGTTATTTTGATTAGATTTTATTAGTCAAATATGTTCAACATTATTTCTATTTTAGAATAATAATTGAATCGAATATAATAAATATATATATCATATTATTTATTATTTAAAGATGTAGCATATAGAATTTATAAAACCATAATCAATAGTAATTTTAAAATTTTTATTATTTAAAGACCTTAATTAAACTGTTTATTTGATTAATTTATCAATCTGAGTAGTCTAATTTTCAAAATTATGGATTAGATTTTGATTAATATAACGTGAGTTATTTTATAAAATGAGTCAAATATCAAACTTAAATCTACTGTATTTTACAAGTAAATTAGATTAAATTAAATCAAAAACAAATTATACCGGAAGAAGCCTATAAGATCGAATAACCTACTTAACACGCCAATGGAACAAAAAGATAAAGAGATGAAGGAGATTGCTTAATTTTTTAAAATAAACTAAAAATAAAATAGTATAATCATTCTCGTGGTTTGGCACGTTGTTTTACTGTGATTTTAAAGTTGTGCTATTAATCGGGCAGGCCCGACTCCACTTGCCTGCAAGTCCGCTCGTGAATTTTATAAATTTTTAAATTGGAAGGTTTTAGTCTGATTCTATACAATTCGTAGATAAGCAGGTTTGTTCGTAATTTTTTTTTAATTTAAAACATTTTATTTTATTAATTTTTAAAATAATAAAAATTTCTAAAATATTTAAAAATATCATATATTTATTTATAAATAAATAATAATATATTTAATATCTATATATAATCTTAAAATAATTATACATATATAAAAAAATGATAAAATACTCATACAATAAAAATATTATCAATAGATAATTTATAATATAATATTAGATTGAATCTGATCTACACTTAAATGAACCTCTATCATAAATACTCAAGTCCATAAAATTTTATAGACGAATAGGTTGACTTGAGATTCATGAACTTTTTCACCGGTCCTAGTACTTTAAAGCTCGATTCCCCAATTTGTGAGGGCAAAAAGACCCATCACCTCCCTTCTATAAAGAAAATTTTTGTATATTCCACTAGAATATTTATCTTTAATCACATTCAATAAATTCACAGAAGGATGGTTGTTATTTTTATTATCAAATTAGTATCAGTTTTGCAGGATTTAAGCATATTAAAATTCTAATTTTTATAATTTTAAAAATTATAAGAAATTAATAATTATTTTTTATTTATTAAATATAATTTAAATATATATTATAATAATATATATGTATATATATACTCCCATAAGAATTTGCCCCTCACTAGTACAGGGTTATTGCCCTAGTAAGAGACCTACAATTTCGACATATAAACTAACCCTATGTTTGGATGGTGAGAGTAGGGGAAAAAAGAAGTGGAGGAGGAGAAGTTGAATGTGAAATACATCATTTCTCCCCGTTTGGATTGAGGGGTGAAATGGGGAGAGAAAGAAATTTGTCATGAAATTGCAATGGGCTCACCAAAAAAAAAAAAAACCTCCCCCCTCGTGAGGAAAAGTGCAAGGAGAAGTTCCAATTTTTCATCTGATGCCCTCTTATCTTGCCTTCTGCAAGTTCCTTAACTTCTCCCACTCCTGCTCGAGATCCACTCTGACTGCACACCTTCCAGTCTGTCGTGCCACTTTGAGCAAGTAATGTTATTGTTTTTTATTGCTTTCCCCTGTTATATTGTTTCTATCTTTATAGGTAACAATGAGGAGGCGCAATCGCAAGCTTCAGGTCATGGGAGGACATGTGGCTCCATCATGTTATGTTCCTCAATTACCAATGACGAAGTTCAGTGGGAGATGGGTACTGCAGTCGAAGATTCCATCCAGACATCCACCAAATGGTGACAAGGTTGATCTCCCTTGATCTATTAGGACTGGTTTGGGGTCCCTTTAATCGAGTCGCGCATATTTGACCTAATCTGCATGTGGCCCAGTTTAGTAAGACACCTAACCCAAGGTTTTTTTGTATTCACCTTTTTTTTAAAATCTAAATTCAAATTTATTCTTCCAATTCTCTTTCTATATAGAGCATCCAACCATTATCACCACAGAATCATAAGCCAAATTTAATCTTGTAAAATTTATAATTATGTAGAAAGTATATAAATTAAAATGTTAGAATTTAGAATTAAATACTAGCAAAAAGTAGAAATTTGCAAAAAAGCATAATTGTTGGTTTAATTATTGAAATGTTTAAGTGATAGGCTTAATTAACTAAAGAGAGGCATATAGCAAAGTAAATTTGCTTAATGAAAGTGATAAAAATAGGTCTAAAATAGTATTGACTTTTGAATTGCGTAAGTTTAAAACTTCTGTTAGGTAAATATAAATGTAAGGAATTCATGCACTAGTTGTCTATTTCCTATTTAATTAGAAAGGTAAATTTTATTATTGGATTATATTCAATGACATAATCAATTATTCTAAAATAGCTTGGGTATAGAAATTATAGTACATAATGACTTAATTGAATAATGATGGATTCAAAGTTAATTTTTCTCCCTTGCTAATGTGCGATGAGATAATTGAATGATAAATGTTGTTTATTATGAAGCAACTTCAATTAAACTTATATGTTATCCATTTTACTTTTTTTTTAGAATTCCAAATTTTAGGAATTTTTTATAAGAGAAATACCTAATTTTGGAAATATTTATGAATATTTTTTTTGTAGATATTAAAAAACATTTTATTTGTGATATCATTTTTTTGAAATATTTTATATTACAAATTTCTAATTCATTTTTTAGAAATCATTTTTTAAAATATCTTACTATCTCCATCTTTTATACATAAGGGCATAATGTTTAATTCACTCAAATACAACTTTTTTTCTCCCCTAATTTCTTCATTTCCAAATAAGATAAATCACTTGTTCTCTAATTTCTTTCTCTCCTAATTTTTTTCAATTTCAAACAATGTAAAGAAAATTTATCTCTCCTCCCATTTCTTTCTCCTCCAACTTTTTTCTCTTTCAACTTCTTTCTTCTTGCACTTCCTCTCAATCCAAACAAAGTATAAAATGGAAAAGAGAAGTAGCCCAATAATCCATGCAATTTTTTCATAATTTTATATTAATAAATAATTTTCTACTTATTTTAACAATTGGATGAGAAGAGCTTTCATTTTAATTGAAATTACAAAAAAAATTGAGATTTCAACTTGAATAATTTTATTTTTCGTTTTCTTTTATCTTTGTTGTCCTTGTTCTAATAATAAGGAAAATAACATCCTTTGCTCTCCCTTTTGGTTTGTTAATTTTAATAATTTAATACTAATAAGTAATTTTTTATACATTATCTAAATAAGAATAAATTATATATAATTAATTATAAAAGATATTACCAAACATAAAATTGATTATATATAATCATATATGTTAAAAACAATAATATTTACAATAAATTATTTTATCCTTGTATTAGTATTAGATTTCATACAACAATTTGCTACTATTTTTCAATAAATATTAGTAAATATTTATTTTAAGTATAAAAATATCACATTTTTTACTTGAGGATGTAGTGTTTATAATGACATTCAATATTTTCCTTTTAAAATAGGATAAGAGAGTAAAATTAATAACCGCAAAAATATAGTTTCTTTCTCAATCTTGTTTGTTCATAACTTCATATGATTCAGGTTCTTTTTAGTTTAAGTTAGTATATGATAATTTTTTTTACAATGATAACAATAATTAATTATTAGAATAACTACCTATAATCAATAATTTTTAAATAATAAATTATATATAATTTATTTTATAAATAAAAATTTAATAATTAATTATACATAATCAAATTTTGTTTAGATAATGTATAAAATAATTATTTGTTATTGTTAAATTATTAAAAGGATAATAAGATACAGATAATTATTTTTAGTTTTTTATAATATTATTTGTAAAAGAAACTATATATATAATATAATTCAATATATATTCTTAATTTATATTAATAATACATGTTACTTAATCTATATATATTCTTGTTTAATATATATATTCTAGAGATATATATTTAATTATTACATTCATAAATAAGAAAGTTGAATTTTTTTTATTTAAATAGCTTTTTATTTATTTTGATATTTACTAATTTAAAAAATTAATAATTAAATTATAAAATGTAACATCTTGTAGTACTATTTAAAGTTTTATTATTTTATATGCTTCAAGATATTTATTGTGGATGAGAATAATTAAATTATATTTGATTATACCAATATGAAGTATGAATATTTAGATTTTAACTATGTAATAATAGTATGATTTTACATATTGAAAATGTTATCTAAATATTGTTAGGACATTTAGAAGTTGAGAGAGAGAAATTTTGAAATGTATGTATTAGTTTTGGAAGATAAACTTCATACATATGTTTGTAAATTTACGAGGATGCTTTTTAAAAAAAAAAATCAAGGTGTGTGAAATTTATACATACATGAGTGAATATATGCATATTCATAATTAAATAAATTATTCTTATGATATTTACAAAGAAATGAAATATTTAAGTTGGAGTTTTAAATTTTGATTGGAAAGAAAGAGTTTTGTAAAATATAAAGTTAAAAAAAAAAATAGAAGGCTAGGATTGAATTGAATAGAGATAGAAAGGTGAGATTGAAAAGAAACTTGAGCTTACGATGCATGAAAAGCATCGGATCGAAGCTCATGACTCTTTCTTTCTTTCTTCCACCCAATAAAACTTCCCTCTATTTTCTCTTTCTTTCTCCCGCATGCTTTCTCTCTCTCATCATTTCTTTCTCTTTCCTTTTTTCTTTTCCTTTCTTAGTGGCCTTCCTTTCTCTGGCAGCTAGAGTTGTCCTATTGCATGTGACTCACCAACCAATGATAGGTGATTGCCTATAAGAAGTAGCTAAAAAAAACGTGATAGTAGCATGTACCGAAGCTGGAGCTCCTCTCATTTTTTGGCACGATTTGCCACTATCTTGAATCGAACTAAGAGTAGCAGTGATGCAAGTCATCTCCACATGCTCTGTCATGGACTTTGATGCTGGTAAGTTATTAACAAGTCCCTTAATCTATGGTAAGACATTTTATGCTTCAAGCTTTATTGATTTTTGCTGTTTGGGGTTGATTTGAAGAAAATTCATATGTATATCTTTGATAGGTATAATGATGCATATGAAAAACATGTTTTTTATTTTGTAAAATGCTAAAATAGTATAATTAGAGTAAATATGATGTAATATATTTTAATGTCTTAAAAGATTCATGCATGATTTAATAAATCCCTAAGGGTATGAAATGTGGTTGGATGATTTTACTAAAATAAAGTCGAGAATGTAAGAAAATAAGTGTATGGATTTATAAAATAACCTTATTAGGGTAATATTGGAGTATAAGTTTTAATAATTTTGATAGTTTTATACTTGATTTAGAAGAACTTTTATCTAAAAGGAAACTCTAGATTATTTATAATTTGAGTTTTTATACTCATATAGTTATGATTCAAGAATCCTTATATTATAGTGAATCTCTGATTTATGTGTTAATCTTAGAAGATGAGTAAAGTATGATTTAGGGATGTTAAAATATGAATATATCATGATTAGAACTTGAAGTAGTAAGATCAAAAAGAAAACAAGTGATATCAACATATATGGTTATAATTTATTATTGTAAATTATAAAGTAGGAAGATTGGAAAGGTGAAAGCAATACTTAGGAATTCTTGGAGTAAACGAAGCATACGGATTATACCAAGTGAGTATATATCTCAACCTAAAATTTATGTTTTCATAATACTCTGTTAAAAGTTATAATTTAAAATCTTCTTATTGATGATATAGAATATATATATATAATCATGTTTGGGTTCTTAAAAATACAACTACATAGCATGAATTATGATTGAATTACGTTTGTGATTATGTAGAATGATATGAAATTGATATCTGTGATATAAACATGATTATCTGTTTGAGTGAATATTGATTGACCATGCTTGAAAAGTATGATGGTGTTATTTCTGGTTATTAATTGATGTGATTGAGTTTACATTGATTATTAAATATTGTAGTTATACAAAAGAGCATGACAATGATTTTATTTACATACTATTATGCGCTTTGATATTACCCCATAATGATAAAATAGTTGCTTGTATTGAAATTATAGTATGAAAAGTGTGAGCTTTAGTATATATATATTATACTATAAATTATGTCATAAGTGGCATTAGAAACTATGAAATGTTATAAGGACGATCGTATGAAAATAAGATGGGAAATTCTTGATAAAAAGGTAGGTAAGGTATAAATATAGCCTATGAAGAATAAAGATGGAAAGATAAGTAAAGTATAAGGCTATATACATGTATATTTATTATAAATTGATGTGTATTATGATTTAACATTGAAATTTGTTTGTGATTAGATATTATTGTTTGATATGATTATAAAGGCTTGATATGATAGTGATGATTAGATTATGATCAAGTGTTATTGGCTATTTAGAAATTCGATAATTATTCAAAATGAATTATAAATATGATAAGGTAATGATAATATGTAAATTGAATAATTGAGATGATTATAAGTTATGATGTGCACTAAAAGAATTGAGTTATATGCAAGTAAATACGCTAATCGAGAAGCAGTATTATGGGTTCACAGAAATCCAGGAAATGAGTTTGTTATTTTTTTCTAAGTGACTACTTAATTAGCCTATAATTATTATGTTTATATATAAAATTGATTTCTTGCAAAGTAGTGGGAAATATATATTCATTAAGTTCTCGTAACTTATTCTGTTTCATTTTCAATATTTTCAAGTTGAAATAACTATAATTGGACTTGTTGCATCTATGGAAATTCAAAGAGCGCTTGATTAGAAGATTTGATAGTTGAAATTCTTTTAAGATTAAATCTAGTGATCATAATTAGAGATTATATTGGTTCGACATTTGATGTGCTAAATTATTTATCTATGTATGTGTTTTGAGGTTGTGTAGTATCAAATGTAATTTGTGTTGTTGTTGTATCTGTAATAATTATATATTTCTTAATTTAGAATGTATAACCCTCGGAAAGTACTTAAAAATTGGGAAAATTTTATTATTTTTTTCATAGAATTTAAAAAGAAGTTTGAGTCATTATGGAAATATAGAAATTTTTGTTAGATAGAATTAGAGAGAATAACATACAAGCTGGTGAAAATCGGGCATCAAAATCTACACCAATCACGATCAAATTTAAGTCATGATATAAAACCTTGAAAGTTATTCATAAATAAAAAAATAAGGTTAATTTGAATATAAAATTTTAAATTTATACTATTAGAAAAAAGATAATAAAGTTGAAAAAATTGAGGTCATTATAGGTATAGAGATGAAAATTGTCTTTCTAAAATCATAAGTAAAAGACAAATTATTCTAAGTAGCTTATTTTTTAATTAGAATTATTGCTTATAATTTATTATTAGAAACTTTTAAAACTATAGCTAAATTTCTTTAAAAAAAATAATAATCAGTTATTTGACTTATAATTATTAATCGTGATTTCTAATCGATATATCCATACATGCATATAATTGGTATGATTCCTTTTAATTTACTATTTATCAAATTTTTTTAATTTAAGAGAATAAATATGTAATCTTTTAATTTAAAATTAATAAATTTTTATTAAAATATAATATTTTAATAAAAATTTATATCTATTCTTTTTTAATATCAATTGACGAAAGAAATTGAGGGGATATTTGTTCAAGACAATAAGCAGAATCTACGTGTTTCTAAAGATAGCAATTCATATTCATGTATTGAGTTTATATTATATAAAAAATTAGTAACAATCTAAATAAACTTAACCCGAATACAACTCAAATAATAATCATATTATATTAAATCAATATATTTATTAAACATGTTAAGATTAGTTAATCTATTTAATTTGTTTGATAATTTTAATTAATAAAATTTATATTATAAACTTATTTATTAAATTTAATTATTTATTATTTTTTACAAAAGATATTTTTAATTATTAATAAAATAATTTTTAAATTTTTATTATTTTATTAAAATATAATTTTTGTATTTTATTATATAATTTTTTAATTAATTTTTAATTATTTTATAAATGATATTTTTAAAATTATAATATAAATATTTAAATAAATTAATGTGTTAATCCGTTTATAATTATAACTAGAACTATTTATTATTCGTACTAAATAAATTAATCCATTTATGATTCAAATTTAAACTTCAACCAAAATTCATATAAATATTTTATATTTATATTAAATTGTTATTATTATGCTGTATCAAAAATTATGACCCCATACTTAACTAATCATAATCATAATAGCAACTTAGAAAGGGCAACTCTCTGGGGTGAGCATAATAAGCTGCTGGTGGTCCCTCAGGACAGGCAACAATCCACCCCTTGAGCTTGTCTCACCAACAACAACCCCACATTTAATTTAGACTCGTGACAATACTTCCATTTAATATATGCATATATATATTCATTAATTAAAATGTAATGTATTGTATAGTATAATATATAAATCATTACATTAAATTCAAATATTATAAAATTAATTTTAAAGTCACATATCAAATTAAAATCTTCGTGTAAAATGACTTTATGGGAGCAATAATAATACGAGAAAGAATAAATAATATAGTCGCCTAACCCTTGGAAATTGCAGAGATTATAATGACAGAGAAATTGAAGCCGTCGCATTATTTTGACTTTGCTTTTTCTCAACTCCATTTGGACCAAAGTCCCTTAATTAATGGTTCTACTTGTTTGGTAAATGTCCCCGTTGCAGTTGATAAAGAAGACATCACCGTCACTAAGCCACTACGTTTTCCTTAAATTATTATAAGCCTCTTCAACAATATTTTCCTTCAATTTCTAAACATCTTCAACCATATTTTCCTTCAATTTCCTAATTTGACCTTTCTACTACCATATAAAAAAGAAACATTACAAAGTACCAAACAAAAAATCAATGAGAACATCAAGTTTCTTTGGAAAATCGGGTATAAATTTAAGAGGGATAAATAAAACTTTTATATTAAAATAATAGATTTTGAAAATTATTTTTAAAAATAAAAGAAACAATAATAATTAAAAAATTGATAGTATATTTAATATAATGGAATGAAACAAAATTAAATAAAAATTATTTGATACGTATTATAAAATGGGAATGCTTATTTTTTAAGAAACGATAATTCTATTAAATGTTAAAATTTTTGTTTCATAGCAAAGTAATGGAACGGTCATATTTTTTTATTTGTGAAATAGTATTTTTACACTTTCATCTCTTACATGTTTTATATATTCTAACATTATCATTAAAATAATAGATTTTCAAATCTATTTTTAGAAATACAAGAAAAGTTATAAGTAAAAAATTGATGGCATGTTTGGCATAATGGGATAGATGAAATAAAATAGAATGAAAATAAAAGAAAAAAATTATTTAGTAAACATTATAAAATGAGAATGTTTATTTTTGAAGAAATGATCATTTTATCAAATAATAAAAATTTTATTTCATAATAAAAGTAATGGAATTATCATTCTTTTACTTATGGAAGAACTTTTTGACACTCATATTCTTCACATTTTTTAACATTATAATTTGTTAATAAATAATAAAACAATATTTTTAATATTATTCTACTTTAATATTTTAGTAATTACATTTTTAATAATAAAATTTTAAAAAATATTTTTTATTTTAAAAAATTATTTAATATAAAAGTTGATAAATTAATTTTTTTATGGCTTTATTATATAAAATTTTACATTAATTATAATTTTGAAAATTAAATTTAAAAGATATTTTTCAATTAATGAACTTATCATATATTTTTTATTTAAATTACATTATTATTATGCTATTCAATATACTACAAATTAAATATATATTTTTCTATAAATAAATAAAAAATTATAATATCATCTTATAGTTCTTTATTTGAGAAATTTTTAGTTAGTCAATAAGCATATAACTAATGTGCTTACTATTCATAAGAATCAAAATAAATATAAGGAATAATTATTGAAAATTTAATTATTAAAATTTCTTTGTATTTATCTCAATTGCTTATATTTTTTATTGATAGTAGGTAAATAAATTATATATTCACTGATTAATTAAGAATGTCTCATTTTACTTTTTATGAGTATTTTCATCATTAAACTATTTTTTAATTTTACTCTTATAATATTTGTTATATTAAATATAATTATAAATTGAAATATTTATTTTATTCTTAATTATGCTAAATAAAATTATAAAATAGTTATATTATTACATTTAATTATATTTTGTTTACAAGTGATAAATGGATAGGTGAGGATGGATATGGATTGAATTAAAAGTGGATGAGTAATTATTAATCTATTTATCCATTTATAAT
Source organism: Sindora glabra (assembly GCA_020226215.1). Classification (NCBI taxonomy): domain Eukaryota; kingdom Viridiplantae; phylum Streptophyta; class Magnoliopsida; order Fabales; family Fabaceae; genus Sindora; species Sindora glabra. The sequence continues at coordinate 23,732,972 of CM035227.1, forward strand.
CCAATATAAAATTTTAAATCACTCTTTAATATATGGTTAACCTGATTCATCCATTTATCTATTAAATTATTATTTTTATTTTATACTTTATCATTTTTATTAACATTATTTTTTATCATTATTTTATATTTATTGGTATTATTTCAAAACAAACTTATGTCATCAAAATTTTTATTCTTTATTTCTATTCTTTTTCATAATTATAATTTTTTTATCTCATTTTCTTAACATTAATTTTTGAAAATTGTTTTAATCTTAAATGTAATTGATTAAATATTTTAATATTAATATACATTAAATAAAACTTATTTAATTTAAAATATACATTACAATAAAATTTAAAAATTTAAAATTATAAATTATATGAATTCTTTTATAATAATAAATTACACTTTTAAAATTCCATATGTATCAACAATCAAATTTTAACTTGTAAAGTATCACTTATAAAATAAAAATTGACCTTACTAATGCATTGATATTTACAAAGTATAGCCAAAGATCTAATGTATAGTTATACAGTATATTACATGCAGCGTATAACATTGTAAGGTTTTTTTAAATTAAAAAAGTAATTTGTGATTATTTTTAAGTTTTAATAATAAAAATAATAAATTATATAAATTTTAGTATAAATGACTAGATTTGATTTTACATTTTTATAAAAGAAATTAATATTTTCACGTATATAAAAATATTATAATATTTCATTTCAAATAATCAATTTTAAAAATAATTAAATTATATTAAAATTTTAAATATATTTTATTATAGTATTTTCTTTATTTTATAATATTAGTTTATATAATGCATAAATATATTTTTTATGAATATAAATGGATAAATGATTATCGATGAATTGATTCAATATGACTCTCATTTTAATGAACCAATAATGATCTAATCTATTTTTATCTTAAAGTTAAAATAAATGGATATAAATAAATAAAAATAAGAATGAATAAATAAATAAAAATTATCAGATCTAATTTTGTTTCATTCCATCTCATTCTATTTGATCGGGCGAGAAGAAAATATCATTCCAAGCATTCTCTCATTAAATATCTCACTTCACATGACATGCCATCCACCATTTGGGTTTGCCTTTCAAAAACAGTTGGATGGCCTGCACATTGCAGTTTTGTAATATAACTTAAATTAGCAACTACCTTGTAGTCGCACAGCATAAATAGATACTAGATTTTAGAGTTAATATGGTTCAACATAAAACATGAAAAGTTTTATTTATGAAAAAAATGAAATTAATTATTTGATTAGCTATTATTTAATAAATTAAGAGAAATAAAAATTTTGCTTTTTATAGAATATAAAAAATTATTTATTTATTTCCTCTAAATAAATATTATTTTTGATACTTTTAATAAAAATGAAGATAAAATTATTCTCATTAAATTTAATTAATTATAAGTAAAATTTATTAATATATATTATAATATTAAAGATATAATAATTATTCTATTAATACTTTTTAAGTAGATAAAAATTGAATTGAATAAAATATAAAAAATTATTTTAAAAAATCATTTTCTAAATATTAATTAAATACATCCTTCTTTGTCGAGGTTCCTCATCGTCATGGGGCCTGTGCTGTAATGCGATTTTCTATTTGCAACTTCGGAATTTTGTTCAGGAAAAATACTTTTGGGCTTCTGACCCAAAATCCAAGATAGATTTTAACATATACCCGTCAGTTCCTTGTGGAGACGTGAATTTAGGAAACTAACAGGTGTATTTTTTTTTTTAATTAAAGTGGTAGCTCTCGATAAGAAAATTGCAAGTCACAGATGGCAAAACAAAGGATTATTTTTCTCTCTCTATAAAATTGAAAATAGTTGATAAAAATAAAAAATTAAAAGGATTTAAACAGTTTTGTTTGAAATGCCACATGGTCAAGTAAATTCCGACAATACTTGGGAAACAAAAAAAAAAAACAAAAAAAAAAGCACCACCCCTAGTATGTCATGAAATACTTCATTAAAAAAAAAAAGCAGGAGTGATAATTAAATGTGCAACTGAGTCGAGTAAAATTAATTTTTTTTCCTTTTAACTCTTCCAAGTGAACAATAATAAATCAATTTCAATTCACTGACTTTAATTAATTTGAATTCAAATTAAATACGAATTTAAATAAATTTATTTAAATCTAAATGAATTACATGTATATTTAATTTAATTTTTTCATCAAATATGAAATTATCGAGCCTGAGCTTCATTAAGTTTGTTAATAATTTAAGTTTATTATTACAATATTCAAGTTTGATTCATAGAATTCAATTAGTTTAAAATTAAATTCAAATTGATTTTGAACTGTGCATTAATAGCTTGTCTTGCTCGCACTTCTATTGACTTAAAAGATAATACATTGCTCTTTTGGGCTTATGACCCAAAAGGTTAGATAGTTTGAACATATACCCGTTAGTTTCTTCTGGAGATGTGGTTCTAGAAAAAAAAAAAAATAGATACGAATTTAATTTTAATTGAAGTGGTAGCCCTCAGTAAGAAAATTGCAAGTCAAAGAATAACAGAGGTTTTTTTTCCTTTCTGTAAAATTGAAGAAAATTTACAAAATAGAAAATTAAAAGGATTCAAATAGTTTTGTTTGAAATGTCACGTTCTTAAGTAAATTTTTTGAATTTAGGAAAAAATAAAAAACACCGCTCCCAATATATCAATAAATATTTTTTTATAATAACAAGAATAATAATTAAAGTGTCATTTAATTTGTAAAATTTTATATTTTTAAGAAAATATATATTCTCATAAATATGATTTTTGAGAATTTAATTAATAAGAATATAATATTTCTATGTATAATATAATAAATCACCATAATTTTTTTAAAAAATATTTTGTTAGATTTCTAAATACGTTATATTCTTATATTTGATTCATATTTGATATTCTCATGAATCTTAATATTATTTTAAAAATACCCTTATCAAGATTTTTCTTATAAAATACAATATAATAAATTATATTTTTAATTAAAACTACATAAATAATTAAAAATTATTTAATACCTACTAAATTATATTATTTCATTTTTATAAAGTATATTCATTATTATTCACACTATTTTAATAATAATAATAATAATAACAAATTTTTTTAAATAGATCAAATTTGAAAAATAAAGTGAGTGTAATTTATTTAAGTTATTATCATTGTATTAAATATACTTGATATTTTTTATTTTATAAAATTATTAATTTTCACTATTAAATCATTTCCAGAATTATGTTTCATACTAATATTAATTTTTAAATTATAATTTCTTCTCTAATGTAAAAAGATTATTGTTTTATATTTTTATGTATAAATATTCTTTTCTTTAAAGAAATTTCAAGCTTGTTATATTATTTTTCAATAAAAAATCATATATATATATATATATATATAAATATATTAAAATAATCTTCCAAACACTAAGAATAATATTAGAAAGGAATTATAGTTAAAAAATTAATATTATTCTATTTCATAATAATAAAATTATTTTAAAAAATGGAAGTTTATAATGTTAAAAAATTAAAGGTTTTAGGTGTAATTCAATAAATAAAAAAATAAATGCCAATATAAGTGATTAAAAAAAATAAGATGGAGGTGTATTATTATTATTATTATTGACTATTGTTGAATGTACCTTAATAAATGAAAGAAGTGCACAAAAATTAATAAATAGTTGGCTTATATGTGACCTATTTCTAGGACAATTAAAATAAAAAATATAAAAAAAGAGAAGAAAAAATAGCATAATTAAAAATAAAGTGATAATTATTTTTTAATTTAAATAAAAAAATATTTGATAAAATGATAAATAAGAAAGACAATTAATGTAAAGATAATTTTTATTATTTTATTTTAACATTAACATTTTCATTTGATAGAAATCTGAGATACGTCCTTGGAATATTTTAAAGGATAGTTGAGTTAAAAATGTTTTAGGAATTATGATATTCTTAAATATCTTTTTTTAAAAAATTTGTTTTTTGAACTAAATATGATAATATAATATTTTTTTAAAATATTCTCAAAAATATTAAAATATTCTACAAACTAAAGACTCTCCGAGAGGCCAATGATGCGAATCAAATTGAACATGTGCCTTCTCGTGTTGTAATATAGGAATCTAAATTGGAGTTACTTAAAACTGTTATGTTTTGGTTGGAGTTGATTGCTGTCTTGAGATGTACATAAGAAAGAGTGTTATAATTGAGTTACAGTGTGATGAATAATAAAGGTTGAAATCTCTTATTCCTCTTAATATAGTTCTCTCTATTACTGATGTGTGTATGTGAGGTCTTGCTCCTTCGAGTTGCATTGCTTCCTTCCCCAATGGTATCCAGAGTGTGGTGTTTTTCTTTAATGGCGAGTTCGAGCAATGCCCCTCATACAACATTTTCCAAGCTTGATGGGAAGAACTTCAGTCACTGAAGTAATAATCAAGAAGATACTATAGCACCTTGTCAGCAATATGTGATCACATAGTCGTTGCCTTTGAAGAACTAAAAGATCTTGAGAGGGTTGTCATTGATGAGATGCAGGGGAAATTGGAAGCACACAAGCAAAGATTAAAGGAGTGAACTTCAGCAAACCAACAGAGCATATGTTTCAAGCTCAATCTTCATCTAAAGGAGACTGCGATAATGATGAAAACAAGAAAGAAAGGAGAGGAGGATATCTTGGAAGAGGTAGAGGTGGGAATGGTGGTCCACGATTTAGGAATTATCAGTCCCAAGGAGGAGAGAAGGAAGGAGAAAAACACAACTTCAGAAAGTCGAAATAAGAATAAACACGGCAGATTATCAGTTTAGTGGGAAGGATTGACCCAAGAAATCTGATAAATCCAAGACAAACTTCTATGAATACCATAAATCTGGGCGCGCTTTCAAAATGAATGGAGGTCAACAAAGCCAGCTTGAAAGGTTTAAGGAGCAGCTACGATTGCACAAGAAGAGGAAAATGAAGATCACATCTCATTTATGTTCACATCTAATTTTGAAGGAGCAGACTCCAATTGCTGGTATTCAAACACTGGCTATTTTACTGGGAATAGAGATTTGTTTGCTGAATTTGATTATACTTTTAACAAATGTGACGCTTGCCGACGACAACAGAATCACTGCAGAAGGCAAAAGTAATATGTTAATTCAACTTAAAAATGTAGATCAAGCCTATATTTCGAATGTGCTGTATGTCCCTGCTATGAAAAATAACTTGCAGAGCTTGGGCCCAAAGTTGGAAAAGAATTATACAATGAAAATGGAGAAATGAGGTTGTTTGTATTTGACATGCATAGAAAATAGAGTTATTTAGAAGGCTTCCGTCATAAAATAAAACCTTTAGAATCGATATCAATACAGGAACATACAAGAGTATTATGAAACCAAAAACTACTAAGTTGTAATTCAGTGATAGGCAGGGCAATGATCAGTAAAGATGTGGTGTTTGGTGAAGTTAACGCATGAGATTGGAGCTCAACTATTGAGGCTAATGATGTGTGGAGGAAAGCACTAGTCTACGTAATTAAATGCAGAAAATTGAGGATGAACCAATGAGGCCAGAAGCTGAAGTGCAGAACACTATGAAGCCAACTAGAAATAGCAGACTTCCTATTAGACTTAGTTAGCACGAAATGTTTCCTGACAGTGCATTGACCAATGTAATTTTGTGCACCTTGCCTTATCTGTAGGATGTGATCCTGGGAAGTTTGGGCGGGCAATTAAAGAAGAAGCATGACTTGAAGCTATGAAGAAGAATTGAGACCTGTAAAGAAGACCAGTAAAGAAAATTCATACGTGGGGGCTAGCTGAATTGCTAGAAGGGAAGAGAGCTATTGGCTGTCAAATGGGTATAGAAAACAAAACTTGGACCTAATGAAAATGTAGAAGGTTTAAGGCAAAACTTGTTGCAAAAGGCTGGTCTGGATTATCAAAGAGGTATTGGCACCTATAGCTTGAATTGAAATAGTAGGGTTAATTGTAGCTTTAGCAACATTTAAAAGCTGGGGACTACACCAATTGGATGTGAAATCAACATTCTTGAATGGGCCTCTTGACGAGGAGGCATATGTCAATTAACCTCTTGGTTTTGTCAATAGTTGGTGAAGAGGCAAAGGTGCATAAATTGCATGTTGCATTACATGGCTTAAAGCAAGCATCCAGAGTTTGGAATAAGAAGAATGATTTTTTCTTTAAAGATCACGGATCTGGAAAGTGTACATATAAGCATGGTTCATATATTAGAATTTCTAAAATAGAATCTATTACGTTTATATGTCTCCATATAGATGATTTACTAGCCACTGGGAACAATGAAACAAAAATCAGTTTGTTCACGTGTAAGATGAAGGTTGAGAGCATTTAATTTAAATGATATATAATGTTATTTGAAGGTTTTGCCTTCTACCACATTGGGTTCAAATTTAGGACCTTATATTTATGTGTTTAGTGGATTAATCACTTCTATCATTACCTTAAAAAAATGCAAGTTGAAGGAGATATTCAAAATGTTAGACCTAGGATTTTTGACATATTTTTTTAGGTATTGACTTCAAGGCTACTCCTATAAGAGGCTTTTTCATGCACTAAAAAAAAGTATATAATGGATGTTTTGAAGAGGTTTAACATGCCATAGAGCAACCTAGCACAAACACCAGTAGATACTAGGGTCAAACTAAAGAATAATGGAGGAAGGATACTAATAGATTCCACACTATTCAAGTAGATAGTGGGATGTTTAAGATACTTATGTAGCATTAGGCCAAACATTCCTTATAGTGATGACTTGATTAGCAAGTTTATGAAAAGACATTTACAATCCTTTTTTTTTTTTGGCAGTTAAGAGAATCTTGAGATACTTAAAAGGAACCTACAAGCATGACCTGTTATACCTCAATGATAGAAGCTACAACACAAAGAGATTGTGGGCTTTACAAATAGTGATTGGTGTGGAGAAGCAAAGGATAGAAGAAGCACTACTAGTTACATGTTTAAGTTTGCTAGTACAATATTTTCATGGACCTCGATGAAGCAACCAACTATGGCTCTTTATAGGCCACAAAGAGGGTTGAATTAGCTTTAAAAATAATTTTAAGTAAAATACTCAATATTAAAATTTGTTCAAGATTGAATTGATGCAAGAGAGAAATTCTTGACCTTTTGATGAATATGTTGTTTTAAAAATATTTAAGACTTAACAAGTATAGCAAATATCTTAAAAGAATTTCTTTTTTATCAATAAAATAATTTCTTCAAAAAATTATGATATGAAAGCCATTTGTATGTTTATCTTGAAAGAATGAATGAAAATTTTTGTAACAACAAAATAAAAAGAGTAAAAAAGAAGGATGAACATAAAAAATTTTTATAAAAGTTTGATGGTTCAAAAGAAATGCCTTTTGAGTTTACTAATCTCTTCTCAAATTATTAAATATCACTTGAAATATTCACTAATTTAATTAAAATTATAACATTTAATTTTATAAGATTCATCTAATCTTTATTAAAATTTCCACCATCCATCTAATTTTATAAGATCTACCTAATTTTTATTAGGATTTCAACTGCCATCTAACTTTATAAGATTTTACCATTTATACTAGGATTTTCACAATTCTAAAGAAAGTATTTTTCTCATAATTTTATTAAGAGATTTTACAAGATTTTACTCTATAACACTCAAGGAATGGATATGAAAATTTTTTGTCAGGAGAAATATTGCTAGAGTTTCAACTAGAAGGAGAAGAACAAGAATATGATTTGCAAGTTGTAACTTAATGGCTTGGTGTGTTCTCCCTTTAAAATAAAGCCTATTTATAGAAAAAACTTAATGAAAATAACTTGTTTTCTAAGAAAATTTCTTCCACAAGTTTCTTTAATTTGTTCTTGAGTTAAATATTCAATTTTGAACCAGATTGCATAAAGTTTTGACAATAGGCAATTTCAAATAAGAATTTCACCCAAGATAGCAACCTACTTGTTATGATAGATCAATTGTATGAGTTTGACAAGAAATTTTATTTTCACCAATTAAACACATGTGGGAATTTTCAAAATTGAATTTTCCTCTCCTTCTTTTGAAATTTTCACTCATAATTTTAATTTTCATCTTAAATATGATTTAATGGGCGAGATTAAAACTAAATTTGAATCAATTATTGGATATTAAATTTAAGAAAATAGCCAATAGATTTGTTTCTTGATGGCCAAAATTTAGCAATTTCAAAATAAAGCACATAATAAATTTATTTTGGCTATGGAAAGAAATCTATTTGAAAAAATTATTTTAGGCTTTTAAATAGTAGAAGAATAGTGGCCCAAAAACACTACAACAAAAAAGACTTTTAGCGGCGACATTTGTCGTCGCTAAAAAGTATTCGGTCATCGTTAAAGAAAAAGTCGTCGCTAAAAATGTCGTCGGTATAGGTTCGTCCCTGAAAAGGTCATTGTCATCGTAGAAAACAATTTCAAAATTCAAAAAATTTTGAAATTTAATTTTTAGCGGCGATACTTGTCATCGCTATAGGGAAAGAAGTCGTCGCTGAAGATTTGACTTTTAGCGATGACTTTGCCATTGCTGAAAGTCAGATCTTTAACGACGACATTTTGCCTATAGCGACGACAAGCGTCGCCGCTAAAGGTTTTTTGAATTTTTTTTAAAAAATTTTAATTCAAATTATCGTATATTTCAAATAATATATTATCTAAAATATTCTTTATTTTAATTAACTTGAATTGTTCAATATTTTTTTAAAATTTAATTTAATATAAATTATACAATTACAATATATAAGTAATATTATTAATAATGTCTAACAATTTGATTCAACATAAAAAATTAATACTCATAAAGCAATGGTAAAAATAATACGGACTTCCTAGTTGTAAATTATATTTATAAATTTTATGCTAAGTTAAATTTAAATAAATAAATTTAAAATTTACAATATACAAAATTAAATAATATGAAATTTCATATTAAATTAAACATACTATCAATTCTATTAATTTATTACAAATTATTTGAGTAAATTAAATATATTATTACACAAAAAAAATATTATAACTTTTTATTCACATACCTCGATGGTAAAAATCTACTGATCAACTCTGAATACTCTCCACAAACTAAGTTAAGTGCTAATAATAACTAACAAATTAAAAGATACAACATACAAAATTAATATATATCAACATATATAAAAAATAAATATATTAAAATAAAAAAATTTAAAAGAAAGAGAAAGTTCAGAAACTTACCTCAGGTCCAAAAATTTCAAACGCGCAAATGAGGAGGGAGGAGGTGCTGTAAATAAATAGCCAAAACTTTCACCGATGACTAAAAAATTTCGGTCGTCGGTGAAGGCTTCAGCGATGACCAAGGGACTTTTAGCGATGACAATGTCGTTGCTAAAGCCTTGTCTCAGAATTTGGAATTAGGCTTTTAGCGGCGACAAAAGTCGTCGCTAAAAGCCTAAAAAAATTTTAGCGGTAAAATTTGGCCTTTAGCGGCTACACTGTCATCGCTGAAAGCCTAAAAAATTCAAGACTTTCAACGACGACACTGTCGTTGCTGAAAGTCTTGAATCTTCAGTGACGACAATTGTCGCCGTTGAAGGCCAAGACTTTCAGCGACGACACTGTTGTCGCTGATGGTCCCCCTTCAGCGATGACAGTGTCGTCGCTGAAGGCCAAATTTTACTGCCGAATATTTTTTGGGCTTTTAGTGACGACTTTTGTCGCCGCTAAAAGCCTAATTCCTTCCCACCCAACTTTCTGATTCCCTCTAAAAAGTCACGTTGCTTTTACCGACAACAATGTCGTCGGAAATACCTTTAGCGACGATCGAAATAATGTCGCCGCTAAAAGTATCGTCGTCATTGCTTCTTTTTCTTGTAGTGAAATTCTTTATAAAGTCGTTAAGAGCTTTGTAAGAGTTGACTCAAAAGTATTTTGTCCAAATAAGTTGAATTATAAATATTGAATAAATATTTAAGCCCACAATTCAACTTATAAATTATTGATCTAAAAATAGTTTTATTAATCCAATTGTTTCCTCATCTTTCTCATCATTGAAGCTGAAAATGTTGCGGCATAAGCTGGGGCCTGTCAAGATGTGTGATTGCAAAGTTTGCTAAATGAGATGCATACGAGGTATGGCCAAAAAAGGGCGAAAAAGATGCATACGAAGTAGAATGAACCAATGTTATATGTTGATAATGCTTTGCCACAAGCCTGGCAAAGAACCAACAAGCTCAGAAGCAAGCATATTGAAATCGGATTTCACTTCCTCAAAGATCAAAAAGTTGCAGGACAAAGGATCAAATTGCTGACATTTATACAAAGCCATTGAAGGTTGACAGACTCAATAAACTCAGAGAAAAGTTGGGAATGGTTTCTCTTGACAATTTGGATTAAAGGGGGTGTATTGGAGTAAGTTAAAGCTGTTATAGGTTTCAGTTGGTTAGAGCTGTTTACTGTCTTGAGATTTATATAAGAATGTTGTAATTGAATCAGAGCGTGAAGAATAATAAAGATTGAATTCTCTTCTATCTCTAATAATATAGTTTTTCTCCATAATTTGTGTTTGTGTGTGAGGTCCTGCTCTTTCAAGTAGAGCTTGCTCCTTCAAGCTAGATTGCTTTCTTTCTCAATAGTTGGATCCAACTTAGTAATAATGAACAAACTCAAGCTCGTGCTAAAAAAATTCACATTTGAATTGAATATCAAATTAAATGAGATTATGTGAATTTAAATAAGTTGTATGTTTTTGGGTTTAAATATCTCATCAAATTTAAATAATTAAATTCTAATTTAAGCTTGGACCAAATATGAATTTAAACTAGTTCAAACAAATTTAAATGGGTGCCTTTTCATAATATGAAAAATAAGAAGTTTATTATTAAATTTATTTAAATTTGTGAACAATTAAAATCGAATAATATAAAAATTAAATTTAACTCATACATTAATTGAATCCCATTTATTTATAACTAAATTAAAATCAATATTTTTTGAATTGATGTGAAATTATATTCATTCGCAACTAAAAGTCAATTAATACACATGAATTGGATACTCGTAGATTAAAAGGTGGTAGCCTTTAATTTCGTCCAAGATTTGAAGACAGCTAAACGAAAAGGTCTTCACTGAGACTAAATTCACATGACACGTTTCATAACTCGTCCTCCTAGTTTACGAATTCTTTTAACCTTTATTTCACTGATTTTTATTTTCAAGGTCATAAATATCGGAATGCACATCTAAAATTTGAGTCTCGCTATTTCTAGATATAAAATACTCTCACTAATAATAATAATAATAATATAGAAACATAAATAAACATTATAAAAAATACAAAAAATTATCAATTTTAAGGACCCGCAAGAATTTAAAGTCGTTTCATTCTAAAGTACTGAAAACACATCACCAACTTTTTTGAAAGCTGTAAACGCTATCTTGATATGCTTAAAAAGCGCTTAACCACTTCCTCAAAAATAGAATACAAACTAAAATAAGTGATTAAGTAGACAAATCTTACGATTTGAGTCATGGGTTAAATGAAATTGAAATGGGCCAATAAGCAATTGGGAATTTTGATTAATTTCTATGCATTTGATACGTGTTTTAAAAAGGATTAAGACAAATTCACAAAAAAATGGGTTAATAAGATAACCAAACAGATCATTTTACTTAATTTCACTATCTAAATCCTAAAATAAGAAATTATTAGTCAACAATTTAATAATAGTGTACCTGAAATTATTTTAGTAATTTTACTCTTTTTTATTTTTAAAATTTGAACTTAGGATTTTACATATGTTAAATTAATTACTACTTTTATCATATTTAAAAAATAATAATAAAATAAAAAACTACCATGATAAATTCTGACAATTTTTTCTTATTTTATCCACCAAATGGTAAACATAATGCAAATTATTACATCATTCTTGGTCAACTTGGCCTTGTAAAACGGACCACATTTTGGTTTTACTGCCATACAAACTCGTGTATCCGCTCAAATTCAACTCACAAACAAACAAACAAATCACTACATATATAAGATAAATAGAATCAATGTAAAAACTGAAAACTATCTATATGTAAACAAAGCGGCCGCAAGACAAGTCCATTAGAAGAAGAGCCGCCTCCGCCACTTCATCTGGCGGAAACACCTGCTCAAAAGTTGACTTGTTGCTCAAACTCAATGCAAAATCCTTGAATCCAAGCTTCCTTTTCTCCTGAGATGTGCCTGCAGTAGTGGCCTTGCACTTGTTCTTGAACTGAGCTAAATGATTTATGCCATGCTTCTTTTCTTTATTGTATATCCTGCTCTTTGTAGAAGTTGAATCTATTACCAGACCATTTGCAGCAGCTGCCATAGCTCTTCTTGCCTTCCGCTGCCTAATCCCACATGCATTGCAAAGTGACTGCAGCAACAAAAGAAATTACTTGCATATTAAGATGCTTTCCATTATTGTGTAATTACTGTTTAAAGAGAAAAAAAATTGTTTAAGCGGTCATATGCCCTACTTAAACTACCTAATGTACTTGTTAAGCCTATCAAATCTGATGGCTTAATATGTGCACCTGTCAAAGAATACATGAGTGATCTGATGTTAATTGTAATACCCTAAATTTGATTGATGAAAACTGTTAAACCTAAATTATATGATTTGAAAGTCTAATTAAAATTGTACAAGTAGTCAAATTTAAAGTTTCAAATCTAAAGATTACATCTATATCACTTCATCTTAAGATTTATGAACAGTGAATGAGTGCAAGTAGAATGACCTTAGGACCCTTGGGGCCACTCCTCCAAAGTGGGGTAGTGGTTGTTTTACAATCCACACAAACCCTAGTGGTGGTGCAGCCGTTGCTAGAAGGGCCTCTTTGGCTGTTTTCTTGGCGTTGATTATGGTCCATAATATTGGATGCTTCTGGATCATCTGGGGTCATCATTTTTCGCATCAGCCTCATCTTTGAAGACATCCATTTTGTAGACCGGGAACTGCTTCTGATAACTTGTTCCCCTTCCATCTTACGGCCATCTACGTTGTTGCCCTGATCATCCTTAACTGGCTGAGCTGAAGTTTGGGAAACTTGGCCGCTGCTTGATCCGCCATGTAATAGTACTGGCTTCTGATCCTAAAATAATGAGATCATCAAGATTACATGTAATTAGATGATTTAAACTCAAACACGAAGATGGTTTTTTTTTTTTTTGAAATATACTAAATTGACATTTAATTTGCATAAAAATGGATTTAGATCATAGCTATATCAATTTTGAGGTAGACTCAAATCAACAGAAAAGGCAAACAAATATCTTCTCCTACTTAAGCCATGTGCAAAACTGTATAAATAAATCAGTGCAATAATGATCACCCTATACTAATTAAACTTGGTTCTTCTCTTCATTTATTTATGTATTTTTTGGTAGGTTAAAACCGTAAGAAAGAGAGGTTCCCAATCTTATCAGATAGAGTATCAATAACATGCTGATACGATTCACTTGGAGTTCTTCTTTTAAAACAAAGAAAGTACATGGATTTCTGAACCGAAGATAAAATAAAAGACATATCTATTTTAAGCCTAAAGTCAAATTAGAGGAATCAAGCAAAGTGAAATGATGAATTGTAAAGGTAAATATTGAAAAAGAATATATATGATCTTGCCTGATCTTGATCACTTCGCAGCCCTCCAATTTTCTCTGTCCGATCATATTGTATATTGAAGAAACTGCCGCAGCATGAGAGAGAAGATGAATCCTGAGTATAAGGAGGAACGAAGAGCTGGTTTTGATCTTCTACTTTATCAGTTGGAGGGTTCATAGGAACTGTAGTCATGGATCACAGACACACAAATAAAGAGAGGACTGAGGATTTGATGTGCTGCAGCAAATTGAAATGGATAGAGTGTAGAGTATGGGATAGGGCAGGGGCAAAGAACAAGGAGCTACAGGCTAAAAAGGGACTAACCAAACGGTGGTAGGGTTTCTGATAAAAGGAGAGAGTGAAAAAAGAGAAAGTGTGTCTGGAATTCACGTGACTTCATACAAGAAAACAAACCACACAGACAGCATAAAAGGAGGTTTGGAATGCTACCACTCGACCACCTCCAGTATGACAATCCCTGCCTGCTGTTTTTCGTTCCTCAGATATATACCAATTTAGTACCGGGTCGCATAAATTATATAATTCATATGCATTTATTTACACGTCCCTTAATTTCCCATGTCTATATTTCATCCGGAAACAAAACTGTTATAACTGATAATTGATGACATGAGTTGAAGGTAGATTTTATTGTAGATTGTAACAGTTGCAGCTACGATTTACAGTTGCAGACTTTGCAACCGTAATTTTTTCCACAAAATTTCCCAGGAAAAAGTATAATATTTTATATTCGTCCATAATTTTATTAAACGTATTTACATTATTGAACCGTAGTTGAGCGTGAATGTTGACACGTGTACTTAATATTTAGAATTCACTTATTTTTTAAAAGATGTTTTCTTTAAGAAAATTATATATATATATATATATATATATATATATATATATATATATATATATATATACTTTTATATAAAATTAGTGATATATAATCTCCTTATTTTATTATTGAAAAAATGATATACAAAGTCATGGTAAAAAAAATCTTTTTTGAAAAAGATAAAATTGTTTTCCACTAAACTTCTTAAAATATATAAAATATTTTTACTACCTTAATAATTATATTTCTATAAAAAAAAAATTTAGTACTGGGTCACAAATTGTAAAATTCATATGCATTTATTTACATGTCCCTTAATTTCCCAAGTCTATATTTAATACGGAAACAAAACTGTTATAACTAATTAATAATTAATGACATAAGTTGAGGGCATAGTTTTATATTGTACATCGTAACGGTTGTAGTAACAATATTACAGTAGTAAACTTTCCAACCGTAATTTTTTCTGCTAATTTTCTGTGAAAAAATTATAATTTTATTAATCGTAGTTACACTATAGAATCGTAGTTGAGCGTGAATGCTGACAATTTAATACTTAGGATCCACTTATTTTTTAAAAGATATTTTTTTAAAGAAAATTATATATATGTATATATATATATATATATATATATATATATATATATATATATATATATATATATATATATATATATCTTTTTATTTTATCACTAAAAAATGATATATAAAATCATGATAAAAGAAAAAAAATTTCTTCTTTGAAAAAGAGAAAGTTGTTTTCTACTAAACTATTTAAAGTAAGTAAAATATTTTTCATCATTTTAATAATTTATAATTATATTTTTATACAAAATATTTACTTCTGAATCCTTGGTTCACCAACAATTTGTATCTATATTTGCTGCAAGTTTCTCCAAAACAATCTCTCCGGTTCAAGTAATTATCCAACCCCTTCTCTGAGTTTTGCTTGTACCCATGATTAAACGTGGTTTTGGATTCTACTTGGGATCCTTATCACCACATATATTGCTTCAGATAGTTTGAATTGTTTTCATTTCTAATTATCTCATGCAAGTGTCTGGCTAGATTTGATATATAAGAGAAGTCTAGATATCTGGTTCCAAATATCTTTAATTTTATCTTTTTATAGATTTTTTAATCTAGAAGTTTTCAATCAAGTTTAATTTGAACTCTAGAATTTGTGTGAATAGATAAAATGCTAATGGAAATAATGGTGGGAGAGAGCATCCCAGAGGTCTGAAGAGATAGATAGAGATATGAAAGAGAGCAAATTTCCTCCTTAATCTTGCCAAAAGACATCAATTGCTCTCACAGGCACAGTTTTTATGAAAGAGACAGCCTCTTAGCCAGTCCCCACACCTTTGGACATCAATATTAATTTCATTTTGATTCTATATATCATCCTTCGGGCAGTTTTACCTCAATGGCCTGGTAAGTGATACAAAACCCCCCTGTTGTTCCATATGTGAAAAAGGATGGTCATCTCTGCTCATTTAATTAAATGAAAAAATTATCCTATTAATTTAAAAATAATAAAGTAATAAAAGATAGTAAAATTAATTTCATATGAAAGTAAGAATTACGTATATATAAAATACAAACCACACTCATTTATTTTAATTTCATTCATACTCTTTATATTTTTTAAAATATATATTCATCTTCTTTGTTAAGGAAAGGTTTGTATTTGTTTAAAATTAATGGAAAGAATTAATGTATATTTTAAAAATAAAATATAATTATATAATTATTGTAAGCTGAGGAAGAAATAAATGTAACTTGCCAAGAAAAGAGAAAGTAATGGAATTCCCCTCTTCCTTGTTCCGTACTTGTCGAATTTTATTAATAACAATCCTTTTTTAGTTTTCAGAGGAATAAGCAAAAGTGTCCCGTGGAATTTAAGGTTATGATTATGTTACCAAAAAATAATAAAATGATGATGAATTATGACTATAGAAATTATCATATAATTATAATGTTATGCATTGTATAGCTATTAGATACATTAATAATAAAAGCGGTTAAATCATTAAATGTAAAAATTAATTATCGAATTATGACAATAGAAATTATTGTATAATTATAATGTTATGTTTGGTACATTTATTAGATACATTAATAGTAAGAATAGTTAAATAATTAAATATGTACATTTAAAAATCGATAATTGAATTTTAAATATAAAAAAATACAAAATTTTTAAAAGATGTTAAATGTCATTTGAATCACACTTGTGTATACATTAAGTCACTTGTTACTTCTGTTATCATAAATAATAAAAAATAAAATAAAAGGTGACCACTTTGCTATGTTAAAGTAACAAAATATCCCTTGACACAAAAAGATAGATCGACAGGGAGGGGAGAGAGACATGCCCTACGAAGCAAGCGAAGATTATCTTATGCATGCTGTGGCCAGGTCTCATGAAATTGATCGAAGGCACGCAAAATTCCATTAGAAAGTTTGGAAAATCCTTACGAAAGAAAGATGACTGCTCCACTTTTATGCTACGAGATTGCCTAAGTAATGTGGATCACAGAGTTATCATCGTATTTGGAACCAATCAGTGAGATTTTGTTGATAATATTGGTTGACCAGATAAACTTGCACGAATCTGGTGCAGCCTGGGCCTAATCTCTACATACAATATTTATGATGAAGAAGGAAGCTACGTATGAACCATATGAATCACTCCTGCTGGCGTCTTCGAGGCCTGGAATAGATTAGATCTCCGTTATGTTGATGTTGAGGCTTTGTCTCAATATGACATACGAATAAGCTGGGAAGTGTCCTAACGCAAGTGGTACACTCATAGATTAGAGGGCCCTATTATTGGGTAAATGACAATTTAATCAACGACCAAAGGGACCTCTTTTTGTTTTGCTGCTGCTGTTGCTATGTTGAAAATAATTGCTTCTTCTCACTCGCCTAAGTTGCGGAAAGGTGACAGAGTTAGTTGTATTCCCCGTAACTAAGTTATACGTATTTATTCAATTAAAAGGGAAATACATTTTTTATTATTATATATTAATGTTTATATGGATCAAACCCGTCTAAGATACAAAACATGCAATGGGAATTTTGGAGTACTTTTACAAACATTACCTATCACATATATATCAATCAAGTACAGGTTAGTTTGTCGAATAATTTGACCCATTGATTTCTCCCCAATCATGTATTAATATTTTTTCCGTTTATTATTTCTATTCTAATTTATTAATTCGACACTTAAAAATTAATTGTTAACAATTTCATTATTAAAAAAAATAAAATAATTTTAAACTTTACAAACATTACCTATCACATATATATCAATCAAGTACAGGTTAGTTTGTCGAATAATTTGACCCATTGATTTCTCCCCAATCATGTATTAATATTTTTTCCGTTTATTATTTCTATTCTAATTTATTAATTCGACACTTAAAAATTAATTGTTAACAATTTCATTATTAAAAAAATAAAATAATTTTAAACTTAAGAAGAAAAAATTATAATATATTATTTATACAATAATATATTGATATATTATTAGATTTAATTATGTATCATATTTTTTAAAATTAAATTTATTACATTATATGGTAGTACACTAATACATTTTGAAATTTTCATTTAAGAAATAAAAGTAACATTAGAAATCGGATAGAATTTGAATGGAAAAACGAAAAAGATATAAATTTTACGAGCTAATTGAATGAATTAATGAAATATCAAGAGAGAAAAGCAATAGTTCGTATTTGTTCAACTCCGTTGTGGGTATGTTCCAGCTTGGGATGATCTTTTTCAACTCCGTGAATGTGACAAATATTGTTTGATAATTTTTTTTTTTGCCATAAAACATTGTTTGATAATTACCACCATACACATGATAATACGATTATGGCTGACGCCATGGAAACAAAATTGATGTCATAACCGTTATTGTCAGTTAGAGACATTTACTTAAATTATTCGGTAGGTTGATTCGGTAATAGGTCGGATGCGGTAAAATGAACATTTTACCGTTGGTAAGAATGATTGCTTCATTCGAGAGACCACATGTTGAGCTGCCGCGTATGTCCACATCTAATTGTTCGCAGCCTGTTTCTATCATCATTACCATCATCATCATCATCATTTTTTCTTTAATAAATCGATGGGGCTTAAATTTAGAAAGTGCAAAATACAACTAAGTCCCTAATATATGGCTTGATGTCAAACAATCTCTTAAAATTTTAAACTCTCGTAAAATTTTAAGAAAAGTAAAATTATTAAATTTTCAACTAAAAATAGAAAAAGATAAAGATGATGACTTTCTTTTATTATTTTTAATATAATAAAATTAAAGAAGTAATAAAAAAAATAAAAGAAGTACCAATTTAATCTCCCTAAATGTAGTTTAATTGAATTTTAATAAATTTATTTTAAGATATTTATTTTTAATCAGTTATATTATTAATATATTATAGAATCAATTTTATTATTAATAATTTATTTAATAAAATCATTCAAAAATTAATTAAATTCATATTAAAAATAGTTAGAAATAGTTATAAGTGATTTACATGCCTTTTTTGTTTTTAAAATTGAATTGCCAATATTTTTACCTTTTTGCAAACTTTACTAGAATTATTTATAGATTTTGAAATTTCAAAAAAATTATGTCACAGTAAGGCATATTTCAAAAAATTTATTTGTATTTTGATCCATAGAAGGCTATTTCTAATTGCTGTAAATTAGTAAAGGTATGCTAACTTATGTGTGGACTATTTCGTTAATGATATAAATAATAAATGAAATATCATGTCATATCATTTTAATGATAAATGAAATATCATCCAGCATGTTTGATATTATATGGAGTGCAAATGAGTTGTTATGGACGGTAGATATTAGATTTTCCAGCATCCATATGTGGCACAGGATGCCATACAGATCGAGCGACAGTTGTAACGGTTGATATTTAATGCTAAAATCCCTTGTGCAAAAATGTTCAAAAATCGAGCAACATCCATGGGATTATGGCCCAAATAGCTTGGTGAATTAGCCGAAAGTACAAGAAATGGGTGGTTTGGGCCAAATTATCTTATCCTGAAAATGTTGGAGTAATATCACACTTGCAAGTGTATTTTAATAGAAAAATGTAATTAGATTACTAAATAAATAAATATATACATAATTTTGGGATTGAATGCAAGAAGATGATGAGAAAATTGTCAAAATACATGTTCTATCAATGTTCTCTTGTCTTAACTTCTTGCAAATGTTTGATTACAATGAATTTTTTAAAACTTTAAACATAAGGGTAGCAATTTAGGTTGACAAGTCATATTCGAATTATGTTGAGGTATAGTCTCGATCTGTTTATCCTGGATCTAAACACAATCCTTTCAATTATATGGATTGATATGATATGACTTGTCTAAGTTGAAATATTTATAATATGCTTGTACAAATTGTAACAGGATTTATTTAACTTGAACTCATTTATTAATTCATTTATGTTAGTTTTTCATTCTTATTTATTTAATAAATTTTAAATATTAAAAAATTACTTTTCATCTTATTTGAGCAAAAATAAATTTTTTAAAAAAATTAAAAGTTAATTTTTATCTAATATTTAATGAAAACCTTCCTTTATTTTTCTCTTATCTATCTCCCCCACTAGTTTATTTAAAATTTTTCATCAAATAAAGTTTGAAAATATATTTTATACATATAGATAGATTTTAATAACAAATTTACTACTCAATTGGAGAAAGGAAACTCACTAAATCTAAAAAAGAGTTGCATTGTTGTCTATGTTGCATTATCGTTGTTGTTTCATTATCATTGTTAAGGGATGTGAAAGATGAGTTGCTATGTTAGAACTTAGGTTTTTTTCTTTCTTTTTGTTACTTCTATTATATTTTCTTCTTAACATTTAGGTTATTTGTTTTAATTTTCTAGAAATTAGGACTTTTTCTTCTAGTTCATTAATATTTTTAGGTTTAAATTTTTATTTTTCTTCACTTTTTGCTTTCATACTTTTCATTTTTAAGGTTTTAGAGTATATTTCTTTAAAAATGTTTAGTTTAATTTTTTAAAGATTTTATTCTATATAAATTAATAATTAATAATCCTATTATTATATAATTTATTATTATAGGTTACATGAGTTACACAGGTTGAGTTAACTTAATTAATAATATATACAATTTAAACAAGTTAAAACAGGTTAATCAAAATTTGACATAAAATTTATTCAAGTCAGATAGTCAATTTATTTATAACCTAAATCCAATTATGCTTGATCCAAATTCATGTTGTTGGGTTTCAGATCATCATACGCAACGAAAAATTTAAAATTTTGATCTAAATTCTAATTAGGATCCATGTAAAAAAGCATAAATCAATGTTAGGATTTTATCCTTTGTGTGCTTGTATTCTTTTTAAACAAAAACTTTCAGAAATCGAGATGAATCACGAATCCAACGCTAGCCGAAAAATACAGCGTCTCTACGGTATCCACGCAGAGTGAACAAAGATTTTTCACCTTATATGAATCTGCTAAGATACGTCTCTCTATCAACGATTAAGATTGGTGTGTTTTCTGAGTAAATTTAAAATTTAATGGTAGCTAATGTATCATACAATGTGCTGTCTTTAAGTTCCTTTTATAGAACTAAGACAAACCACATTCCTAATCCTACTAGGATAATACTTCAAAAAATTCTAATCACACTTAATAACTATCACTCTATTCTTATCATGGAAAGAGCGAGGAGAGATAAGAATTATCTATTATCCAATATTAGATAATAACATTATCTCATAATATAATTATCTAATATTAAAAAGGTATATAGTTATCTTATATTAGAAAATAATATTATTTTATAATATAATTATCTATTATTTAATAACGTAATTATCTGATATTACTTTAAAGTAAAATAATATCATATAATATATCATATATATTACATGAAAATATATTATTATTTTAATAATAAATATGAACGAAAATAAGCCTAATTAATTGAATTTTGATCCAACTAAAATTTAATTAATTATTATCTTATTTCTACTTCTTTTGTGTGACCCTGTAGGTTTTTATTACGTTGTAATAGCTCATTTGTGGACTATAGACAGTGAACGATATCTAGCAATACATCACTATCACCTAAATAGTAAAAATATCTATGACTCAATATTCACTTAATGTGTGAACAATACTTTACAATATAGTCCCTTTTGTAACGATATTCAAATCGAACTAAAGGTATGGAATGCATCATCCTCATTGATGTTTAATATCTATGACTCAATATTTACGTAATGTGTGAATAATACTTTGCAACATAATCCCTTTTGTAATGATATCCAAATCGAACTAAAGATATGGAATGCGTCATCCTCATTGATATTTAATTTATATTTTTTGATACTGAGTAGATTAACTTGAACAAATGATCAATATCTCATATTGATTCATTTGAGTATGACCATATATTTCTTAATCTCACTCAATTAAGGGGCTTAAGGATATCACTCCTATTATATAATAGGAACAAAATTTTCATCTACATCACTCACATTCGTCTACATGATTCATGATACACCTAATCAACATCCTATAACATATCCCGATTAAAGGTGATAGAGAACGACATCAAAGTGTGTGACTCCTTACATAGGGAACCGTAATGACTTCAAATCAAAGGACTATATGTATTGTGGTCACATGAGAATAACTAATGACACATAATAATCCATGTAGTTTTCTCATTGTGGGCTAGTCCAGCACATTTGTTCACTAACAATATACTCATGTATTGACTTGATATCACATATCTAGGATTCATAATCATCAGTCATTATACATACTACTCTCGATATATTATTACTATCTATTTCGTAATAATACTTGATTAGGGGTATTTTAGGATTAGTAAAATTATTTTAGGGATAATTATTATATTAAGTTATAAATTGCATAGAATAAAAAAATATTAAAATAAAATATAATAATTGAATTTTCTAAAATAAAAATATAATATATATTATTACAATCATCCCTATGATTAGCTTTTAGGACATATACCAACACACGTAATTTGTGTCGTGTTATTATATTATGTTAAAAATTGTCACCCCTATTTAACCATACATGAAAAGTTAAAAAAAAGTAGGGTAATTTTTTGAAGTAACTTTTGATAAAGATTATATGTATTAGGGGCAAAGTAGGTCATTTGATTTATAGGTTCCTAAGAAAAATTTTCTATTTTTATTGTAATATTTAAATTTCAATGTTACTATTTTTTTATATTTGAATAAATCCATTATTTTTATATCATAGTTGAATGGATCTTAAAATTAAGGAAGTAATATTTTGATTTGTAAAAAAAAAAGAGGTTGTAAAACTCTAAATCTCAATACTATGACAAGGTTAGAATTTTTTTTTTATTTCCAATGGTTTAAAATTTTTTAACCTAACCTAATTTAACCTGTTTATGAAATAAAATATGTTTAAATTAAAATTTTAGCTAGTTTTACAAAATAGCTAGGCTATTTCATTTGAAACATAGTGTATTGACCTACAAATTAACTCATATCTTTTATTTATGAAATTATAAAATATATTAATATATATAATATTTAAAAAAATTTGTATACATTTAAAAAAGTACAAAAAAGCTTTTAACATATTATCATTTGCTTAATTTTATACTATGTTATAATATTATATTATAAATATAATATAATTATTTAAATGATCGATTTATGATTATTATTATAATATTTATATTTATTTTAAGATTAAATTAAATTTGAATTAAGCTGAAATTGGATTTTGAACTTTTCAGAGTTTTCAATGGTTATTAATTTTTATCGAGTCAAATTTCAAAATTTACAACTTTCAATTGGGTTTAAATTTAAATATTAGCATTAGTTCAAACTCGAACAACTTTTTATGTTCATCAAGTTATACTCAATAAAATCAAAATTAGATTTGGATTAACTCAATCCTACTTTTAATAATATTTTAATAGAATATTTACTATTAACTATAATTTTATATAAGTTAATAAGGTTAGTCATGAAAATTTTATATATGAATGAGGTCGGTCTAAATTTTAAGCCTAAAACAAAATTATAGGTTATGGTAGGCCAATGTTTTTCTTAACGTGAAATGACTTATTTTAAACGAAGCTTAACTCAATATAACCCCATTTTGACTCTAATATACACGATCATTTTTTATTTGATATTTGATTTGACATTAAGTTAAAATATTATAATACAAATCATTCAATGTCTTGTTATAAATCTTGCAAAATGTTACATTTATATCAATTTTATCATAATCTTCCCTTCCTTTACTTTTTTATAATTTGGCATTTGATTATTAAAATTATGTATTTTTTCAAAATATTTGCAATTTTTTATATAAATTACAATAAAGTTTAACATTTATACAATATGTAATCACTAAACTTATATAAAAACTTGCAAACATATATAGCATCCGCTACAAAAGTCATGCATATTTTTCATTACCAATATCACTTTCTTGTAAAAATATGCAATTAAGTCATATTCATATGCAATATATTTTATTCTTCATACATTTGCAAAACTTACATCATCACTTACGAATATAATGACATTCATTGTAGCGTTCATGTGTATTATTTTTATTGTCAATGTCATCTTATGCAAATCTATTATAAAATCATACAATAAAATAATATTCTAACACAATATTTCTCATACTTCTGCGTAATTATTGAACACTTGAACTCATGTCTCCATGTACAGATATAATAACATTTTTAAATAGCTATTGTGCATCGTAATTCTTGCAATGCATAGATACGACCCATAATTACATATAAATTTATTATAAAATTATGCGATAATGTTATAAAATCACACAAATTAAACTCATCCGAAAAATTGTACGAGGTAGTAGTACATAAAAATCATTCAAATTGCCATCACCGAAAAATTGTAGAAGCCAGTATATAGACAGCCTCATTTCGAGGTTGTATTGTAGAATGACCCTAAAAAAATACTCAAGACCGAAACGTACTTTACAGAATAAACTGTGTAGTTCTTCAGCATCGTAAGTTATACTATTATGATTATATTTGAGAAAATACTATAAATATAAAAAATAAATTTCAAAATTGAGTTTTAAATTTTTTATATCAATTAAGTTAAATTTTATATATTTATTTTACCATTCTATATTTAATAATAATCATTAATTTCTATTTAAAATTTAATTTCAGATTATATTTTCAGTGCATACCATATTATTGATATATTTGTGAGCAAACAAAATTTACTTCTAAATTTGGACTATTCAACTTAATCATAAATTAAAAACATTAATCTATCAAAAGTCAAATGATTAAATATCTAATTTATTTTTATTAGACAAAAATTTGCCAACCCTCGCATGATCTTAGTATTCTGGGAAAGGACAAGAGGGAATGAGATAAGGTGACTTCTACACCTGTGTACCACTGAATTCAATCGTTAAATTTTATTTATTTTGTATAATATTATACAGATGAATGAAATGAAATGGCAACAATTGAATTTTAAGATGTACTAGTACATTATAGAATTTTCTTTGAGATAATTCATACAATATATTTATTTTTATTTTAAAAATTTTTGTTTCATTTTCAGGTTTTAATACTGTATCGAGTATTATATTTCTAAAAATTTAAATTATTGGAAGAAGGTTTGAAAATATTTTTTTATAATTCTTATAAGGATAAAAGATATATAAAAGCCAGCGATAAAAAAATAAAATAATTTTAATTTATAATTGAAATAAGTGACTGGTCAATGTAACATAGAATTATATAAAATTAAATTTTATGATAGCTCAATGATTTTAAAATTTATATTAATGTGATGATTTTAGAAATCATTTGATGAAATTATTTAATTATATTCATAAAAATTATAATTAAATAATTTTAATATAATAATTTAAAATTTATTATATTATTCATAATTTTAAAATCCCTTAAGTATTGTATAAAATCTACGCTCACAAAAGAAAGAAAGTGAGAAGGAAAAGGATAGAAGTTATCCTTGTTAGAAACCCAAGCCCTAAAAAAATAGAAAATTGAGATGGAAGAAGAAACAAAGGAGATGGACCAGATGACATGGTCCCAAATTTTGCAGACCTCAAGGCATCAGGAACAGCACACACACAGACTAGCCACATAGTACTGCTACGTATCAAATTAGAGTGGACCAAATCTCTTGTTATCCATGCTGTTATCCATTAAAACATTGATAATAAAGCCAAACATGGAAACTGCAATCTGCAGCTCTGCCTGCCTGGGCTGCTTCTGCTTGTGACTCTCTTCTTCATCTTCAACCATGTTAGCTTTATCCTCATTTATAACATCTCTATCTCTCACTAACCACCTGCGTACTCTCAATTAGTTCAGATGTCATGTCCCCTCTTCAAGTACAACACAACGTAAATGTGGTTCCCAATATTGCCATTCATAATTTCATTCAACTTTATTGTTCTTGAGGACCTCAACTGACATAAACAAAAATATAAACTACTCCGACCAAATGTTAAGACGGTAGGAAATTAATTATTTATTTAATTTTAAATATAAAAAGTATGATAAAAAAATAACGTCTTTTATTTTAATAAGAGAAACACTTTTTTCCATTATTATATATCATTGGGTGTCATAATTTTTTAATAAAGACATACGAATAACATAGATATTTGTTATAATGTTTCTAAAATTTTTCTAAACTTTCAAAGTTTGAAATAATATGATCAATTTTAAAATTATTTAATTATAATAATTTATTTTTAATAAATATAATTAAATAATTTTAATTTAATAATTTTGAAATCATTATATTAATTCAAGTTTTAAAATTTTTAAAGCACTGTAGAATCGACCAATAACATATCACTTCTTCACTTCACCCGAACAAATAAAATTTTTCAACTGAAGTCTTGTGATAAAATAAATAAAGCCTTTAATTCAATGCGGGCGTGTCGTTAATTTGCCATTGGAACAAGTGGTTCAAATGCAGACCCGGCAAATCCATAAAACGTTTTCGGATTTTCTACCTCTAATCTATAGTTTTAAATTTACATCCGGGAGACCGCTGTGGCACATCATTAATATAGATATAATAATGTACTAATAAATTATTAAATTTAATTATTAATATATCAAGTTTGATTAAAAAACATGATATATGATCAAATTTAATGATACACTAATATATTATTGCATTAATGATACACGATGTGTCATCTCTCCTTTCCATGTATAATACTGATATTAATATTATTATCGCGTTATATTCTGTAATCACAACTTTATGCAATTCGTTCTGCTGTAAATATTTTTTTTTATATTTATCTCTAATTTTTTAATTTCAATTCAGTCGCACTCATAATTACAGTTTAAAATTATAATATTCCAATTTGATTCGTGTTAAATTCAATTAAAGCCAACTTGATAAATTTGTAGTGATTAATATGTGAGAAAACTAGTTTGATGGGTTTATAATTTTGTATTTTTTTTGTAAATCTTATGATACTGAAATATAATTTGAAATAGCCATACAAATTAAAAAGAATAAAATATATATGTAAATTGTGAAATAGTATAATACAACTATAATCCAAATGAATCGGACAGAATTAGATTTTTAATTTTAATATAATCCAATATTAAAGTGAATTTTAATAGAAAATGATTCATGTAATTAACGATTTTGGGGGAATGGTATCCTTCCATTAATTGGTCTCTCCTGCAGTAGGTGGGAAGTTGCTACGAAGTACTACAAGAGTGAAAAATATGGCCGTGTTGACGTTGGTGAGGGTTAATTAGTGCCCATTAAAACTCAAACCTCACAGTCTTAACAGCTTACCAGAAACTACAGCACACTGCTCCATGTAGACCTTCACCATTTAATGCGTCTCCCTGTATATTGCCACTAGGCCTCTGGAATGGAATCCCAGTTGGACGGATTCCCGTTTTTTAAAGTTTATTTGGATGGCTTCAAGGATATACAGTTAAAATTTGTGATAGATGCTTAACTCAACTATTTAAAATTTAATTTTTTTTTAATGCTGTAAAGAATATTATCCCTTAAAAAATTAAATATTTTTATTTTTATATGATATTTAATATATCAATATTTATATTTATATTTTTAATTTAAACAATAATTCAATAATAAAAATATTTAAATTCTTAAAAAATATAATTTTTCATACCATTACAATTTTTTTAAATAAATTTATACATATCTGCATAAATCAACCTGCACGGTCCAATTCGTTTGACAGGCCTGATTTCTACCGTTCTTTTTCAACTTTTTACATTAAATATGTCGTACACCCTTTTTTGTTTTGTTTTTTTTCTAAAATTTACGGTCTCAATGTTTCTTTTTACACTTTTTTTTTTCTACGCGACGTTTGAATGAGAGAACTTAAGTGATTAAAAATAAAATTAAAATATTAATTAAATGTTTTACTTAATATTTAGTTTATGTGTATGAAATTTATTACTCTTATATCCTTTTTAACAAATTGCCCGTATGAATTTCTACCACCCCAATATATAAAGTACAAGATGCCTTGCTAGATTACTTAATGAAAAAAAAATTATTTTCGCACTGTTATCATTATTATTATGATTGCCATTAATATTGTC
This sequence comes from Sindora glabra, assembly GCA_020226215.1. Taxonomy (NCBI): domain Eukaryota; kingdom Viridiplantae; phylum Streptophyta; class Magnoliopsida; order Fabales; family Fabaceae; genus Sindora; species Sindora glabra. The sequence goes on from CM035227.1 coordinate 23,761,200, forward strand.
ATCGTGTTCCCACTAACACCACCGTTCTTACTTTCATTACCGTTATTTTTACCGGTCATTATTATTATTATTATTATTATTATTATGGAAATCACATATGCGGTGATTTTTCTTTCGTGAACTACAGCCTTCTTTTTTTAACTTTCCTTTAATTGATTCCATTCTCTTTCTATTTCCATAAATTAAACCAAACACTTCTTTAAGAAAAAAAATATTTCTATTTATCCATCATTTTGAAAAATTAAAAATCTATATTTTTTAATTTGGCCATGTCATCATAATAAATATTCCATAATCTTTTATATCAATTACTTTTTATTAAAATATTTTTTTAATGATAAGAGTAATTAAATCACTAAATATATATACAAAAATTAAAAATTAAACTCTAAATATAAAAAAGGGTACAAAATTTTTAAGGAATATCAAATGTCACGTAAACTAAAAACTTTTGATTAAAAGGTATTCTCTTTGTTTCTTTTTAACTATCATTTAAAAAACTTATTTATTTTTATTTGTCACTTTAGAAATTCAATGAAATATTAATTATTTATTTTCAATTTTATCCTTCTTTGGAGTAAAAAAAATAGTGGAGAAATAATAAAATGAAAAATATTAACAAGAAAGATAAAGGATAATTTTGGAAGACAAAAATAATTTTTGATGTAACTAACATTATTTAATAACTTTATTAATCTCTAGACAATAATCTTAAATGATAAATATTATAAAAATAAAGGGTAAGAGAGTAAATTATTATTCTTTTTTACTTAAAATTAAAGTTATTTATTGCCTCTAAATCTTTGTACGTTCACCCTAAGTAGCAAATTAGTGACTGCTAATTAACTTTAATTTTTGAAAAAAAAATTACGCTTCACTATTGTATCTTATATTGAAGTTAATTTATGTGTAAATTGGTTAAGCTTTTAATAGTTGAGAAGAGAAATAATAAAATGCATTCTTAATTTTATAAATATAAATAGAAAAAGTAACAAATTAGAAGTAAATATTCATGTTGGAACTTCTATGCTTAGGAAATAGATTATAGAGTCCAACCAACAATTGATTAATTCAATTATAGTAGATTGAGTTTTAAAATATTTTAAATTTAATAAAACATTAAATTCAATTCTTAAAAGCATTATTATCAAAAGGTTTTAGTCCGGTGATACCAATTCAATATAATTTAAACTAAATTAGTCATATATAATTTTCAACATATTATGCAAATAAATTGGCTTCGTTTGAATTAACTAATACAAGAATGTGAGAGTTGTATGTGGGGAAGTAATATCCCTTCTAACTATTGAGTTTGGAAGACTAATGTATAACCATGTTAGGCAAATGCTACGGTAAAATATTATGAATTTGTACAAATTTAACCGACAGATAAAAATTTAAAGAAAAGTTATTTTATGGAAGGTAATGATTTTTATCAAGAGATAAAAAATTATAAAATTATACCTTTGTAAAAAATAGATAGATAAAAGTACGAATCAAGTAATATCCTCGTACTAATTCTGTTGGTTTAGATTAATATGTATGGTGGTGAGCATTCACTTGAATTAATACTCGATGTTTTGTTTTAAAGGATTCGTCTTCTCTTTACATTCGACTTCAATCCTAAATTATTATATGTATATATGTATTTTTTTTCTTAATGATAAAGGTGAAGAGTAGTGATTTGGGTTTGTATCTCGGATTCATATCATGTTAAAAATTAGTAATAATTTAAATAATTTTAATTTTAATTTGATCTAAATAATAATTATGTTTTATCATATTAATCCACTTATCAATCATGTTGGGACAAATAAATCTATCTAACTTATTTAATAACTTCAATTATCAATTTTTAAAACATAAATTTAGTTATTTTTATCATATTTAAATATTTATAATTTATTTATTAATTATTTGTCAAATAATATTATTAAAACTTTTATTTCATAGGAGAGTATTTATTTTTATTAAAATAATACATAGTATATAATATAAATTATATCATATATAATCATAATATATATTTTCATATATAAAATTATGATAAATTAATAAATTGATCCTTAAAATTGTAAAATATTAATAAAATAATTTTTAAATTATATAAAATTACACTTTCATTCCTTTCGTATAATAATTTAAAAACAAAATTATCAATATGAATACATACGGAGGGGCAAAATTATTTGAATAAATCATTATTTATAGATAAAATTGTAATTTTATATAATTTATAAATTATTTTACTATCATTTTTTAATTTTAAAAATAAAATTATTAATTTGATCTAAAATTATATATATTTCTACAAGTTATATGAATTAGTCAAGTGAAGTCAACCCGAATAACTGTTGGCAAAAATCATACGGGTCACAATAGATTATATGAATCAACCCAAATTTGTTGCAAATTTTATTTGTGTTAAATGAATCAAGTTGTTCATGATTCAAATTCAATTATGTCCGTTCTAAATTCATGTAACTCATGTTATGTTTGCATCCTATGAAAATTTGTAACTTCCAATATGCATACATGTGATTTTGGATTTGAATTTCAAATATAATAAAAAATAAGAAATAAAATAGGCTTGATAAAGAGTAAAGTGGTACCGATCCATGTATACGCGTGTATACATGTGTATATGTATTTAATGATTGATTTAGTAAATTAATCACTATTGTAAAAAAGTTTGACATGTATGCAGCGAAGATCTGTTTCACATGAACCCAATATTTCGCCATATATTATCAACAGAAGATTCAATAATTAACATGCAAAGTCTTGATATCAAGAAATTCTTTGAATCATAACATACAATACCCACAGGGTTTTACAACCTGCTAACAATACTACATATAACTAGAAACTAATGCTATACAGAAGCAGCCACTTCTAGATCACCTGGATCCGATTTGTACGGGTAAAACCCATAAAGCCACACCGAACCAAACCCTATTCATATTCAGAACCATTGTCTATCCTCCAGTTCACACTGGCCCCAACTCAGCACTCTTCCCAACCATTCATCATCCCAATCCATTTCTTCAAAGCCCTCCACTTTCTTCTCCTCTTCTAATCCTTCCCCAAATCCCTTCAACTTCTTATTTCCTCCTTCTACCACCGGCGAATCTACCTTTCCGGACGGCAACCCTCCGTCCGAAGTGAAAATATCGATTCCCGCCATTACCGTTGAAGCAGAGGCCGAAACAGATGCTCCGCAGCTTCCATTTTTGCCATCGTCGACAAAAACCGACGACGACGATGGCATGGCTGAAGAAAAATACGGTGATACAATCGGAGACGGCGCTGTTACCGCCGGCGGCAAGGCTGGCGCGTCGGTGGCTGAGCATGTTATCTCCCTGTACAACTCTTGCATCACCTCCTCAATCATTTCTTCTCCGAATGAAAACTGACCGGTTTCGACGTCCGATTCAACCAGAAGCTCCTGAAGCTCTCCGGCGGACTCTCCGATGATGGCGGCATCTGCAGACACCGGACTGCTTTCCATTAACTCTCTCAAGTTTCAAGGAGGAAGAGACAAAGAGATGAGTGGGGATGGTGAAGTGGAAGGAAGAGAGCTCAACGCCTAAATAGGAAGGGAAGTGCCACGCTGGCATAGTGGTAGACGGGGGAGTGATGACGTGGCAGATTTTAATGCTGTGGCGCGATGAGCTGGAAAACCCTACTCTGATGAATAGTAGTGCCAGGACACCAGTCATGGTGCATGAGTGATAGTTTTCCGGTGCTGCGAGGTGTATCGTGCTTGACGGGCATGAGTCAGACGTAGACTGGTTATAATATTTGTCACAGACGATTTTATTTTTTGTTTAATAGGAAGAAAACAGTAATTATCACCGGGGGCGTTTGATTTAGTATCATTATTTTATTTTAAAAGATATATTTAATATAAAAAGTGTTAATGCGAAAAAAAAAAAAAGAAATAGAATAGAATTGTTAATTAATATTTGAGAAAATACTCTGACCTCCTCTAAAGTATTAAAAATTTATACAAATCTTCCCTCTATTTTCAAAACCTACACAAACCTCCATTCTGTTTTCAAAATAAATAAATAAATATAAATACACAAATCTCCGTCAAAGTTTTAAAAACTTATACAAACGTCTCCCAAAGTTTTGAAAACTTACAGGGGAAGTTTGTGTAAGTTTTTAAAATTTTGAGAGAATAGAATTGTTAATTAATATTTGAGAAAAATACTCTGACCTCCCCTAAAGTATTAAAAATTTATACAGATCTCCCCTCTATTTTCAAAACCTACATAAACCTCACTTCTGTTTTCAAAATAAATAAATAGAAATACACAGACCTCCCTCTCCCTCAAAGTTTTAAAAACTTACACAAACCTCCTTTCTAGTTTTGAAAATAGAAGGGAGGTTTCTGTAAGTTTTCAAAACTTTGAGGGAAGTTTGTGTAAGTTTTTAAAACCTTGAGGGAGGTCTGTGTATTTCTATTTATTTATTTTGAAAACAGAGGAAAGGTTTGTATAGATTTTGAAAATAGATGGAAGGTTTGTGTAAGTTTTGAAAATTAGAGGGGAGGTCAGAATAATTTTCTCTTAATATTTTGATGTAAGTGTAGCGAGAGTTTTGATCTTTAAATGTAACACGATTTAAATTAAATATTTTATGGTAAAGAATTACCATCGTTTAATCCGATTCTTATAAAATATAAGATATATTTTACAAAATAAAATAATATGTTATAATTTTTAATAAAAATCAATAATTTTAAATCATATAAATAATTATTAATTAAAAACAATTTTAAATATATGATTATTTAATTATTTTTTATTTTTTCATTAAAAATTATAATAACCCATTTTATTTTTTAAAATACATGTTATACTTAAAAAATGCTCAATTATACCCATCATAATGTTTAAGAGAGATAATTAATCATTATCACCTTTGCTATCTTTTTATTATTAAATAAAAATAATAAAATAAATAAATCTTATAAGTTATTCGAGATTCACTTAACGAAACATTTGATTTGTGATTTGTGGAATAAATAATTTTTAAAAATTTTAATATTTTTAAGAGTATGATTCTTAAAAAATTAATTTTTAAGAATATAATATTTTCATATTTAGTTCAATTAAAAATATTTCTAGAAATATCACACTATTATATTTTAATTATTTTAAATATTATATTATTTAATTACAAAAATACCTTTATTAAAAATTGAATAATAATCAATAATGTGTGATAGTCAATAATAATCACCAGTAATAAGTGATAATAACAATGATGGTAAAAAATGATAACCCATAATAGATGATGGTTGACAATGATCATTGATAGAAAGTGGTGGTTAATGATAATCATTGGAAATGAAATAGTGACTGATGATGGTTACTGGGAATAGGTAGTGACTAATGATGATCATCAATAATAGATGATAATTGATATTATTCACCAATGATGACGAGTTGATTTCATAATAAATTATAAGATAATAATTGGTGTCAATTCATGTCTTAATATCTATTTTATTTCTAAGGTTAAAATTCCTTCTCCTTTTAGGGTCTATTTGTTATATCTTCCCTAATTATTAATAAATTAAAATTTATTTTATAAGAAAAAATAACTAAAGTAATCGATAAATTTAGGTAAATTAGAAATCTTATGTATAAAATATGAAATAAAATAGAGTTAATAGAAGTAAGAATATAATAATATGAATTTGTGAGAATTTCATAGGAAAAACTTATTAAAATGATAATGTATGGAGTTTTGTATTAATATAAGTGAATATGTAGATATGGAAGAATTTAGGGTTTAAGAGAAATTTTTTAAAAATACCTTTAGGGCCTTATTTTCCTTCATTTTAGCCCTTAAACCATAATCTCTTATTTCTCTCCATTTCTTAACCCCTTTCAACTCTCTTTACACAATCCCTTCACTATTTCATCAATCAAGCAAGGAAGACTTTAAATCTTTTTGATTTTTTTGTCAAATCAAGGTAAAAACATTGCTTTCATTAAAAATCCCTCTTACTTTTTCTTCGTTGGCAAAGTATTTGAGTTTATTTGATTTTGTTAAATATTTTAAGCCCTAACCTTAGAACCCATAAATTTTGATGTAATTAAAGTTAAAAAATCATCAAACTAGCTTTTTAGCATCTTCTTTCATACAAGGTGAGTGGATAATCTAACTGAATTTATGAATTTTATGGTTATATAATGGTATTGATGAAATATGGGTTGATTTATAATTTTACTTGAATCTAGTTTAATTTAATGTAGTGTAAGTAATAAATGATGGAGAGAAATGATATGATATGATATGATATGATAGATAAGTGTGTTGATGATTATATTAAGATTTGATGTGTAATATATGTATTTAAAGGGTATTTAAAGTTAGATAAATAATGAATTTTTCACAGAAAAATTAATCTTTTCACATGTAATCAATTAGTCAATCAATTATAAGGGTCTAAAAGCCAAATTAGGGTTCAAAATCAAGTGAACAATTGATTCCAAGAGTCCAAAAGCAAATCTGGGATGTGTGAATTGATTAGTCAATCGATTCACTTACTCTAAAATTTTATGCTAACTTTGATCATCTTATGTTTGTTTTTAATAAACTATATATCGTTTTAAAGGTAATTAGGCTTATTTTCAAATGGAATTAGTTTCAAATGAAAATCTTATATATATTTTGATATATTATTAAAATAATGGATAAAAATTAAAAACTCAATATTTCAAAAAATGAACTTTTTATATCTATCTTTCAAAGGGCGTAATACTCTCAAATTTTAACTAATTTTGGTAAGTAAATAGTTTATGAAAAGCTAATTAAATCTACTTTTATATAAAATAAGTTTCATAAACAATATAATCATAATTTTTGAATTATCCTTGAAACATTATTGAAGTGTTATAACTATAGAAACCCACTATACCTAACTTATTTTGTATTTTCATGATTTATAATTCAAGCATTAAAGATGAAGTTGTTTGTGATAATTATAAGACAACTATGTGATTGAGAAATTCATAAAATGATAAATTAGATATTGTACGATATAATATGGGTTGAAATGAACTTATTATATTATTCATAAAATTAAATATATTAAGAAGTAATTTATGGATTGCATGAATGCTTATAGCTAAGTAAAAGGATATGATGATGATGATGTGTATTATAATGTACAGTGAAATTTAATTGTGATTGTATTGGGTAGAGTTTGAGCTCTAGTATTTACGTTGCACTGTGAATCATGCTACAAATGACATTAGAGATGAGAAATATAATAGGGGTGATGTGGTGAATGTCGAATGGAAAATTTTTAATGATATATTTGTGTAGGATATAAGGCAGATCTTGGAGGAATAAGGATAAAAAGTTTATAAAGGGTATAAAACTAACTCGAGAGACAAAAGGTGGATAATTATATTTTATCTATTGTTTATTACTCCAAATGAGATATGATTTGATTATAGTTATCCTTGAATGTTTTACATAAGAAATTGAAAATGAAATAATTATGTGTTAATTTCATTATTATTAGCTTTTAGTTTCTAATATACTTAAATGTGATATGAATGATTAAAGGAGGATAGTTCGATGGGTAAATTAATATAAAATATTATTATTCTTATAAATTATTCACTCATTGAATCTTGGACTCACTTGTCCATGATTTATTTCATGAATTCCTAGGTTGAGTTCATAAATTCCTAGGTTGAGCCTTGCCTCTGCCTTTACCTCCTCACAATTAGGATTCATGTGAGCTTATTGATGCCAGTATGATAGCACAAATTCTTGTATGTAGTTCCGCCTCTACCTTCTCACAGTTAGGATCCATGTGAGCTTATTGATGCCAATATGATAGCACAAATTCTTGTATGTAGTATGTTTTGAGCCTCAATTTATCATAGATTTGGGTAGAGGAAATATTAAACTAATTTCTTATGAGCTAGTTAAGTTCATTTATTCTTATTTTGAGAGTACTATAAGCATATTTAACTTTCTTATCTTTTGTAAAAACTTCAATGAATGTTTTCTTTTTGAAATACTATTTTCTTTTATAATTGTATGATACTTGTTAAATCAGAATTAACTTAACTAATGGGACTAGGATGGTGGAACCGATAAAGGGGTTCTGTACCGGTTACAGTTGGGTTAGAATTGTAATACTATCTGAAAGAGCATTCAATACTTCTCAATTGTAAATACTTGAATAAAATGAATTACTTTGTAGATTTTTTTCTTCAAAACAAAAAAATTAGAATCAAATTTTGTGATTACCGATAATGAATAGTAGTTGGCTGTGACCACTGACCATAGATGATAATGGATTATGGTAACTAATAGTAAACAATAACTACTAATAATGAGTGATGGTTAATGAAGATCATTTGCAATAAGTAGTGGTTAGTAGTAATGACTAATAATATATGATAATAAATAATAATTAATTACGATAAATGATGGGATAAATAAAATAATATCTTTATATCAATTAAGCACTTTCATATCATAAGAATGTAGGATATTTATTTTTCATATAAATATTTTGGAGAAATATAAATTAAAATATTTTTTAAAATTGAATTAAACATAAAAAATTTATATTATCTTAAAATATTTTAAAAAATATGTGAAAAATTTTGTAAATCAAACTCAATCGTATTATATATTTTAATTTCTAATGTATCAAAAATCGCTATTCTTTTACTTGTTAGTAAATAAATAAGTCCGGGTTATATACCGTCAGTAAGGTTGAAAGCTGATAGAGACGAGGAGTCGGTGAAAAGAAGAGGCAGTGCGGGAACAAGACAAAGGATGCCTCGGGAAGCGGGAGAGAGATTAGTAACTATGGAATTGACTGGATGCTGGGGATGGCAGTTGAACACAGATGCCAAAACAGTGGGCTACGTCACATTCATGCTTTTCAGCTCTTTGTTTGGCTGTTGACGGCGATCCCCATTGTTATTATTGCGAAGGGCAGTGCTGCCAAAGATGGATATGAGGGGCCTGTTTGGATGGTATCGGACGATGGAAAAAGGAATCAACCAAAAACCAAAATTTTACGAGGAAGAAAATACATATTTCATAATTATTTATTTTTATTTGATTTAAAGGAGAGAATCAATTTTTTTATTCACTTTATTAATTGTATGAGGAAAAATTAATTTATTTTTTATTATAATAATAATTAGTCTCTTATTATTATTTTATTAATTATTATTAAAATTTATATTTACAATTCACTTATTATTAATTTTATCATTAATTAACATTACTATTTTTATAATTATTTATTATTTTAATATTATTAATTAGTATTATTTTATTATTTTATATTTATTATTATATTATTAATATTATTATCACTATTATTAATATTTTTTAATATTATTATTTAAAATGAATAAATTAAATTTTTTGATAAATTGGATGAATCATTATTACTTCATTTACGATAATTCTATCAAAGAAAAATAAAAAATAAATTTTTTTGAATCAAATATATTTAAAAAAAATTCATTTTCCTGTCCTCTTCCTAATTATTCTACACCAAACGGCCCTGAGTAGTTTTAAATTCACAATCTTTTCATAGTCTCAGTGAGAGACATAAAATTGCGATTAATTGACCAGGTGTCATTAGATTATCTAAGCCTTTTCTTTTAGGATGATATATGTTTGACGATCATAAAAAATATATATATAGAAATAAAGTATTATAGAATAATGTATCATCAAGTGATGACTTCTCTTTTAATCAAAATATTTAAAATTTAGAAAAAAAACTCAAAAATTAAAGGAAGATTAAAATAGAGAATATTGGAGCATGCGAAAGAATTCTGTTTTCTAATTTATACGCTAGTTTCATTCATGTCCTTTAATTTTTTTTGTTAAAAAAATTATCTCTAACTTTCTAAAGGTATTCGAATTTACTTACTACTCTAAATTTATTTGGTCTACAAAAGAAAAATTTATTGTTCACATATAAATATGTGTATTAAGCGACATAAGATTAAGAGGGAGAGATTATAATTTACTACTAAAAAAGTAATGCATCAATATACCATGGAAGAAAAAGGTTTTGTAAGAAGAGCATTGTGACTGAGTGAAGGAGTTGGAATAATTCACAGCTCACATTCTGTTTCCCAAGTCTAATCCACTTTCCCGCCAAGTATCTTGAAAGTGAGAGATTAGTAAGAACGTAGGAATTAGAATGTGAGTAGTGCAATATTACTATAAAAAAATTATGCTAAAAGAATTAAAATCAAAGCTTATATAAAATTTAAGATATTATGAAAATAAAATTAATGTAGAAACATGACTTTATTGTGAATTTAATTCTCCTAAATAAAGTAAATACCTCAGATATAAATTTTTCTTTCCTTGTTATAGAATGTGTGCTCTCAATAGGACAAGTTAAAAAATAAAATAGATTATGAGTGAAGAAAGAATGTAACTAATATAAATAAAATCCTATCAAATTCTCCTATTATGAGCCAAAAAAGGCATATACTTACACTTTAGGGGTCAAACATATTAATTTAAAATCAAATATCTATAAGTCAAATCAATTAATCACTTTAATAATTGGACTTTAGAAGATAAAACTCTCTTGGATCATTATTTAACTAATTTTATTAAAAATAAAATACTTATAATTAATGGTAGCTCATATAAAAATTTTAATATTCTCCCATTTGGGTAACATTAATTATAAAGAATTTATTTTATAATATTTTATATAAAAACAACTCTCAAACTGAATACAAAATCTAGAATACATGGCCACAATTTTGAAAACACATCATCTAAAAAATGATACTTGAAACATAACTCATACATAAGCAATCAATAATATTGAATTATGGCGGTTAGTGCATTATTATCCACACAAGACCTTTTATAGTTACATATATTATTAATTACTTAAATATAAATCATTAACGTGAAAGTGTTATAAGAAAAATAGTATTAAAAGTGTGATCTAACAAATATATTATTTTTCTAGTCAGTTTTCAATGATTTCTTTATAACAAACTCAATAATCAATAAAGAAATCTTTTGGCAGTAATAAATTTAATTGTCTCAAAATATTAAAATAGTATCAATTAAGAGATAAACATTAAACACAAAAGCTAGCAATTAATACTAGGTCCTAGTCCTCATAAATTTGTTAGTTAGAATATCTCTAATTTTTATAATAATATTAACGTAGAGATAAATATATAACTCCAGAACTAATAATTGACATTAAATCTTAGTTTTGATAAATCTATTGTTAGAATGCCTCAAAATTTAAAAATGATGTTAACTAATAGATAAAGATATATATCAAGAACTAATTAATAAATAACAAATCTTAGTCTTGATAAAATATCATACAAAATAATATAGCCTTTATCAAGGCATTTTTTATTATTTTAATATAGTGCACATAGAAATCATAAATACAAACTGGAGCTAATGATTGGCATTGAGTCTTAATCCTTATAATTATAATAATTTGTACATTTAACAATATGGGGATACATGTATTGATAAAGAATCTACAAATTACACATATAAATACACAATAATATACTAACATAATTAAGAGCAAGTATGATAAATATTAAAAAATTATGCAATAATATACATAACATATGCATTTTGTGCATTGATAAACATATTATAATTATCAATTGAAATTAAATATTTTATATAATATAGAACCCTTGCAAACCAAGTATATTATAAGAAAAAATAAAATTGAATACCTATATTTCAACAGACTTTTAAACATTTCATAAATATAAGAACCTTGATTTCAAAAAAAAATATTTAAATTTCATATACATATTTTAGCAGTATATAAAATTATAATTTTCTACATTATCAACTTAATATAATAAAACAAAATAATAATAAAAAGAAATTAATCAATTATATAATTAAATTTAGTATCTCAAACAAGTCATTTATACGACTATCAAAATTAGATATTAAAATTGATATTAAATTAATATAACAAGAGAATTTTCTAAAATATATTTTTAGAGATTACCAAAACAAGAATGAATAAAAAATTTTTGAAAATTTTTTATGATAGTAATATGCACTATTGACTAAAAAAGTATCTTATAAAGTTTTTAAAAAAATAAATTCACAATACATATGTTAAGAATTTTACAAGTTATTTTATATTGTGCACAAAAAAATATACAATAACTTATATGTCAAATTTATTACTACTAGTAAAAATATACTTAATAAAAATTAGTTTAGAATTCAAATATTATCTATCTAAAAGAGAATTCAATGAAATTTACATCTTTTTATCATACATATTTTTTTGACAAACAAATGTATATAATAATATATAAGTTACTATAAACTAAACTATGTAAATAAATTTTAATATTTGATTACACTTTTACAAAATAAAGTAATTTAAAATATCATTAAATAATAGTTAACTAAAATAAGCTCTTGAATATAAGTATCATACTTTGTAATATAAGTAAAATTTTATAACATTAAATTAAACTCTCACAATATGAAAATTTGGCACAATTCTCAAAAGAATTATATGTTATTTTAGAATATAATTATTTACACTAATTAATTAACAATTTATTTATCAAATATATTTTTTTAAAATTTATATATAATTTTACCCCAAAGAAGGAAAGGAAAAAGTTATATTTGATAAATAATATGCCATAATGCCATGAATAATATAAAATTTAATTTATCACTATATAACTAAAATTACACAATAGTATATGCTATTTTTTAAATTGATTCATCAAATAACTCTTTCAAATATAAGAGAACTAAATTTAATTGCAAAAATCATTTAATAACATGTAATAAATAATTTTTTATACATTAACAAGGTTTACATAAAAGTTCTAAGTACAGAATTATAAATTTCGCTGTAGGTAGAATATATAATATGTATTCAGTTTTCTTTTAATATATTAACTCAATTATATAGAAGATAATATAATATTTGAAAAACTAGCTTCTTTGAGTAAATAAACGTTCTATACTAGTTTACCTTTATAATCAAAGTAAAATAATATATTTTAATTATACCTTGAAAGAAAATTATTAATCAAAGAGATAATATTTTTACCATAAAAGTAAAAGAAATAATATTGGAAGTAAGAATATAACTCTTAGTTCATGGATATAAGAGTAATATATATTATTACAGTCTTCCTTTTAAGTAGAAAAGGTAATATGTAAAAGACCCTCTTAATTATGAAGTTAACCAAGATAATACTTTAACATTAAAAATATATCCCTTGTGGGCAGACATATTTTTAAAACTAAAACAACCTTAGAAATTTATATACTTTGTAAAATATCATTGATTAAAATATACAATCACCCATTTTGGGCAGGCAATTACATATAATCATAAATCAATTTTATATGATATAACTTAAATACTTTATAATCAATATAAATAATTTCATTTTAGTGATAATTATTTGCAACAAACCATAAAATTTTCAAAAGACCCAGGATATAAAAAAATTATCTAGAACAATTATCTTTTAAGCATAAATAACATGTGATTGGTTCTAATACAAAATAAAAATATTGTTACACGTAAATTGTCTCAGTTTTAATCTTTTTGCATATAAATATATCTTAAATTTGTGTAATTCAAAAATAATGAGGCTTAAAATGTATATTTATCTTTAAAATTAAAGCTCTCATTAAATCAAAATTAATATAGGAATAAATTTATAATTCTAACTAGATCCCTTTAACATGTTTCTTTTGAAAATATAAATTAATTTTTTAATTAAAATAAAAATATTCAAAATAATATTAACATAATTCAATAATATACCTTATTTGGTCTATACCCATGGCAAAATGAAAAATATTTATAAACATAAATACCATGTATGAAAATAATATAAAAAATTATACAAATACCACTTGTTTAATAATATATATTTATAGCAAAAGAGATTATATAAAAAATAATTAAATACAATATGTTAATTTTAAGCAAAATAATCATGTTTAGGAGCATACAAATATACTTACATTCTCTTCTTTAGGTAAAAAATATAGTACATAAAAAATCTTCCTAAAATTGAAGTCAACAAAGATAATATATTATTATTGTAAATTTATTCCTTTTAGGTAGATAAAACATACAATAACAAAATAAATCTAGAAATAAAATTATTTCACTAAATTAATTTCTAATTACAACATATAGCAACTCTTTTTAAGCAAGTCACTGTATAAAATAATTAAAAATTATTTCATTAAAATCATTTCTAATTATAATACATACCTTCTTTGATAGGTAAATGTGTAAAATAATTAAAAATTAATCTTATAAATATTTATTAATAGTTTGGAGACTTATGCATTAATATAAAATAATTTCACTTTTATGATAACTATCCAAATTAACTCATAAATTTTCTAAAAGAATTAGGATATTAAAATTATGTCCAAAATTATAAATCAAATTATTGAATATAATAATAACATGATTAGCTGATGCTAAACAATATGCACAATACTAATCATCAAAATCACATTGTATTACAACAAAATCTTAAAACTTTTTTTATTAAAGAAAATATTGTTTAATTATTAATGTTATATCACTAAAATTATTTTAAATAAGAATTTTTATAAAATATCATCACTTTATCATGATAAGAATGAAATAAAAATTAATAATCTATCAAACCCATTGATGGCAAATTATCATCAAGTAAAAGTAGTAAATTATTATCAATCAACTTAAGGTATAACATTTTCTTCATTTTGTATTCCATATAATAATTATTTTAGCAATAAATCTCAAAAGCAACAAATAAGAATTTTAATAGATAATTACTAAAAATATAATAATTTTTTATTAATAAAATTTTCTTTGAGAAAGTAATTATCTACAATAATTTTAATAATAAAAATAAATCAATGAACCAAAAATATTGTGCATAATATTAAAAATGCAATATGATAGTTCATGGGTACATAGATAATAAAAATATTTAAGAACATATAAAAAATTGCTATATTCTTTCCTCTTTGATGTAAAATATAATATATAAAGATCTTTTTATTATTGAAGTCAATCAAGATAATACTTTAATATTGACAATTTATTCTTTTTGGATAGATGAATTCTCAATAATAAAGTATGTCCAAAAATATTTTAATAAGCTAATTTCTAATTAAAATACACAATTAGTCCATGTAATTATATTGAATAATAAAAAATTAATCCCATAAATACTAATAACTCAAGAATCTTATAAAATAATATGATAAGTTTAATGATAATTATTCAAAATCAATCCAAAAGTCTTCTAATTAAAAATATGGGATAATAATAAAAAAAAGCTCAAAACCATTATTTAAATATTTTTTTAAATTAATAATAAATAAAATGTGATCATTCCATAATAAAAGTGTTGTATGAATTGCATCTATGTTGATCATAAAGGCCCTAAATTATATTAAATTTCACAATTTTAACCCCTATTCAATGTAAAATATTTAAACAATTTTAAGCCCTATTCAATGTAAAATATTTAAACAATTATTTTGAATGATTTAAATATATATAATTTATAAATAATAAAGGTTGAATTGCACACATCTTAATTAACTAAAAAACTTTTTGTATTTCTTCCAAAGCAGATAACTTATAACTAATATTAGAAATAATGAATTAATAAAAAAGAGAAAGATAAGAGTAAGTTTGATATATGACCTCCTATTTTCTTTTTGATTTTCTATCATTTAAGCATGAATCAAACTCAGCCAAAAATAGCAAAATTTAATCTAAAAAATGCAAATTTCAATGGCAAGTAATGCATTCAAATAAAATAAAAAAAATTATATATATATATATGAACTTGATTCATTCAATTCATTCCTAATTATTAATGGATAAATTATATATAATAAGTCCTATAAAAATAAAAAATTAAAATAAAGTATTTATAATAATTAGAGTTATACATGGTTGCCTTGTTCGATCAGCTTAGCCTAGAAAAAAATATAAAATTTGAACTCTTTTTTTAGCTTGACAAGCTTGTTGGACTTTTTCTTAAAGGCTCAATTATTAATCAAGCTCAGCTCAAGTTGGGGTAAAAAGAAATGGATTAGTTTAACTCGACTCAATTATATTAATTTATTTTTAATAATATAATTATATATTAAAAAAATTATATCTAATTATTTTTAATATAAAAATAATTTGATATAATTAAATATTTTAAATATTTAAATATCATATTATCTCTTTAAATATATATTTCTTATTTTAAAATTTTTTTACTTAAAAAATAAAAGAACATTGTTCAAGCTATTGGGCCATGCTTTGAGCCATGCAATATAAATAATTAGGTTGGACTGGGCCAAATTCTTTTAAAAAGTAAATAGGTTGGGTCAAGCTTAGGTCTTAAATTTTATATAATTGGGCTCATTAGGCTCGACTTAAAACTTGCTCGATTCGACCCGTGTACACCTTTAGTGATAGTTGATAAATTTAACATATATCAAATCCAAATTTATTATAAAATAATTTTAAAAGATTTTTTCAAATTATCCAATGAAATCAAACAAACTTATGAAATCATAAGATTAGGATTTATTCATTACTCAATTAACTTTCAAAATAATAATAATAATAATAATAATAATAATAATAATAATAATAATAATAATAATCTCAAATTATTGTAATTTTATAATCATGAAATTATCCAAAAGTAACCATGAAAATTGATCATACAAAACTAATAAAATAATTAAATTAAATAGAAGTTAATTTTAAATAATTTAATAAAATTAATTAAATCAAAATAAATCATAAAATAAATATATAAAATGGGAGTTACTCATATCAAATTTATCAAATATTTTTTTAAATTATATACTTTGCTTTAATAATTAAACTTTGAAAAATAAAAATCTCTTAAATCATTATTAAGTTAGTTTTGTCAAAAAATAAAATGGTTATGATTAATAGTAGTGCATATAAAAATTCTGACAATAATTATATTAAAACTTTTAAACCTAGAACAACCATTAAAATGGGGAGACTGATCCATTTATTCATGAGTTTTAAAGAATTTGAATTTTTATTTTGTAGGTTCTAAGAAATGCAAACTACAATAAATCCGACCTACGAAGTTCATGTATAGGCCGCATTAACTCGTGAAATATATATATAAATATTTATAATTTTTAAATTTTATGTGGATCAATATTTTTAACTTATAAAAAAATTTACTCTTATTTTTTATTTTTTGATCATGTAAAATTGTGTTATAAATAATAATAAGTAATATTTTTATATGTAATATTTGTAAGGTTATAAATAAATTTAAAATAGATTATAATTAATTTATAAATAAATATATAATATCTTTAAATGATTTTAATTTTTTATTATCTAAAAATTAATTAAAAAAAAAACGTGCAAACCAACCTGTAATTCACGAGGATCGGATGGAGGCCAATGTGAAAAATGAACTGGCCTGATCCTATCTTGTTTAGCAATTCCCCTCCACAGCCATATTTAAACTCTCATTTGATTTGAAAGAAAAATAGAAAAAAAAAAGAAGAAGAAAATTTTAAATTTAAATTAAAAATAAATGAAATAATTTAAATTTTGAAATCAGTAGAAATTTACAATCATATATTTTGTTTTTAAAATAATTTTCTCCCTTTTTATTTTATTTAAACAAAAATATAAATTTAAAAAAATTTCTTTTAATTTTATTTTCTTTTTCCTCAACTGAACAAAACTTAAGTTAACGTGGCATTTGCATTCGACGTAATAAGTTGCTTCATAAGGGGAAAAAAAATTCAAGGGAGGAAAAGAAAGGGAACAAGCATGCTTGCTAGAAATTTTGTTCATATTCATTCATTAGTTCGAAATGACGAACGGAAGTAAACGGATTTGCATCCGCTCCTTTTCCGTTCATCATTTTCTAGTTACTTTTTGAAAAGATAAGATACGATCTTTACTTCAAAGTTTCATACCATTTTTTATTATTAAAATTTATAATTTTAAATAAAAAATTTATAGTTATTATTTTTAAAATTTATCTTATCCTTTACTTTTTTTTAAAAAAAAAGAAAGAATCTTAATTCAAAGTAAATATATATTTAAAAGGGTGCCTGTTATAACATTTTTAGAATTTTAAAATTAAAAATAATATAATGAATTATAAAATAATTAAATTAAAATTATTTAATTATAATTATTTTTAATAAATATAATATAATAATTTTTAAAATTATTATACCATCATAAATTTTAAAAATTTGAAAATATAAAAAGAAATTTACCGTACAGGAGAGATTGTGGATTTGGAATTGTAACAATGCAAAAGGAATTTTGGCGTAGCTGGAATCGTAGCCTGATTGCAGACAGGCTGACAGAGAGAGCGCACACCAATATACTCAGCGGTACAAAGGAAACATGTGATGTGATGCTGTACTGGTACTTTTCCCTGCGGGACTAACTACGACAATTGAAATTTGAACCAAAAGAGACCAACTAGAAATCGGAGCTATGGCATTAGCATCTACCTCAATTTCTATGTGATGCCTTCCCAACTTAAACAAGTCTATAAACTTCTTCCATCAATCCGACAAGGATTACTCTTCTCGGCACCTGTTATTATGCATAAAGAGGATAAAGTTGTAATTTTCTTTATTTATTGCATTAAAAATTTCATACACACTTACAATTTCTTGTCAAAAAATTATATGAGCTCATACGAAAAATTACAAGTTTTATAACTTACGTGTAAAACTCTTAATAAAATTAAAACACAACTTTCTTTAGCAGAGCCCAAACGAAAATTTGCTAAAGAAAAGGTCATGCGAGACTTTATAACTTTCTCAAGTCTTTCGCTCAAAAGTATTTTTTATAAAAAATTTTATATTATATATATATATATATATATATATATATATATATATTAATAATAAACTTGTGGATATTAATGTTCCATAAGCAGTACTTCCTGTTACAGTATTTGAAGTGATTGTGCGAATTTTTTATGATATGCAGATGAAACAAATTTTTACTAATCCTAAAAAAAAATCTTTAAATGTGAGGGCTGTTCTTAGTTTATTAGAAGGGTTTGAATTGGCCCCAAAAAAAGATAGGCAATATATCTTTTCAAAGCTATCGCCTTATTAAAAAAGGTATTTTTTGTAATGGAACCTATTCCTAATTAGAAATATAACGAAATCATTTTTTCTATTCTTTCTCTAAATCCCACTATTAAAAGAGATGTTCACTTCTTAAAATATCTTATATATATAGGCAAGAAGAAGGGAAGGGGTCGGATTTATCTCGATGAGAGTAAGAGTAATAATAATATTTATAATGCTATAACATCAGGTATAGTAAACAAAATCATACGAAAAGAAAGGGGAGGATACGAAATAACCATATTGATGCATTGGATGGATGTGAAGTGATCAATATTATACAAAAATATATTATTTATAATGATAATTAAAAAATAATATTTAAAAATTTAAAAATAAAAAATAATTTTTTAAAATAAAATTACTTTTCTTAGATTCTTTATATTCAAAATTAGATAAATAAAATATTTTTACTTTATTTTAATAATTCCTTGCTTAAAATGCTTCTCCCTTGTTCGTACGATCACCTTTATTTCAAGCGTCTATCATAATTCATTGTCATGAATAAAAATGTATGATATAGACTAAATACCTAATTTAGTCCTCAAAAGAATTTTAGTATCATTTTCACCATCCATGAATACAAAATTGCTATAAACTAGTCCCTCTGTGAATTTGTCATTAGGATGCTAACGGGGATGATGACTTGGCCATTTTTATTTCTCACGTGGCACCACTTGGCACCTGAGAAAAAGTCCAAACCACAAAATATTTCTTAGACACTCTTTCAAGAGAGTCTTGGTGTAAAAACACGTTCGCTACCCCTTCTCTCTCTCTACATAATCCTACAGACTCTCTCTTTCTCATCAACCTATCTCATCTCAGCAATTCCATCTGATCTCATTCATGGAGATCTCTGAGAAATTGCTTAAGTTGAAATTCATTCTTCGACTATTATTTCTCCAATGAACTAAAAAAAATCAAAGTTAAAAACAATAACTAACTTAAATTCCTACTTGTTAAGTGTAACCAAATTTATTAATTCCTCCAAATTTTAAATTCTCCGTACCTTTCAATGAGCAAAGTTCAATTAGGCAAAGTTTTGTCTTCCTTTGTCAATGCTAGGATTGTGAAGACATTAACTTTATCTGAAATAATAGGATCAATTAAGATTACAATATAACATCGATGAAAAAAAATAGCTTTACAAAGATTTAATATGGTTTTATAGCCTATAAGATTTTTCTGCTGAGCTATGTCTAGGTAATTGAATTTCAGTCAAAATTATAGAATTTGATGCAGAGAATTTAGACAAAAATTGGTGAAAGGGTTGAGAGATATGGTGGTCGGACCGTCGGAGGAAGGGGAGGGAAAGGACATTTTGGTTTGTTAGCGATTGGAGAAGGCAGCAATAATTTTCACCCGTAGTTTAATATCTGCTGATTTTTAAGTGTTTATAGAACAACAAATTTGGCACAATCTGGACTTGTAAATACGTGGACGTACAACTTCAACGCTTGTAGAAATGATGGAAATGGCAATGTGAAGATGCAATCTCAAAGGGGAAAAAAAAATGATGTGGCTATACAGTCCAACTGTCTATGAAATTTCTTGCCATCAATTCTTGATGCCATCTCCGTTAGTTTTTGATGGGAAGTTGACAGAGGGATTGATTGTAGCGCTTTTTAATTTGTGAAGGATCAAAATGATATTAAAATTCTTTCAAGGACTAAAATGATACAACTCAAATCTTTTAAGGATGAAAATAGGTATTTAGTCTATGATATATTATATTAATATATTATTAAATTTAATAATATATAATATATTTAAATGTAATTTTTTATCTTTTTCTTATCATTAACACGTGTGATGCGAGGCGACGTAAAATAGATCTCGAGTGTTTGACCGTGGAAGTAGCATAACTGTTTTCTTAAACACGAAGAGAGTGAAGCTAAAACATCAAGGAAAAGGTGGAAGTAGCGAATTAATGGTATAAATCCATTTTTACAGAATTCTACGGAGTACAGATGCACATAAAACATGGATAAACTTTATTTTCCTCAGCAGTTCAAAACAGACTGAAACTAGTTGAATACAATTAGAAGAGAACTAAAAAGTCTTTTAAGCCAAACATTTCAAACGACAGGCTCTATAGTACTGTACATGGATTCCTGCCAGATGCCAGTATCTATCTCATCATTGATGTTCTATATTCTCTATAGATCGAGATGGAATATCAACAGGCGAGATATGAAGTCGTGGACATGTTTAGATGTATGTCTAGAAATGGTGAAGACTTTAGCAGCAACTATCTGTTGTCAGGAGGTAAGGTTGGACTTTTTGAACACGTATTTGTATTATGAAGCTCCTTCAGCCTAGCAGTTGGGTTGCATAAACCTGGAATTCATTTTTTTTCTTTTTAAATCATTTTTAAAATACATTATAAACAGGACTAGTTTCAGAGCTGCCACTATTGCAACACAGAATGGTTAACTTAATATATTCTCATACGATTTGTGAAAAAACGAGATATGCTAAAAAGATATGTGCTTCCAAGTGGTTATTGACATCTCATGCAAATCTGAAGCAGCGGGGCTTGAAACATACGAGAAGTTAGTAAGATAGATCAACCTGAACATTTTGGGATGTCCCAAACTGCGATAGATGTTGGTGTGCATCGAGGATCACATATTGCTCTGTTATCTTCATGATGAACATTCATGGAAAGCATCCATGATCCAATGGTCACATCTTCATTGTTAAAAATCCTCAAACTGAAAAACAGAAAGCATCTGTCAGAAGTAAAATAGATGCATATGGGGTAGAACGATAAGTCAAGTCAATTACAGACTCTCATCATGACAACCAAGAAAAATGTACAAGATTTTCTGTCAGATAATTAGTAAAGGAATTAGAAAATTTTTAACCATGGCATACCTATTATTTCTGGCGGTAGCCAACGAAGCTACCACTTCTGCAGAAAGAATATATATAGAACCATAAGCATGCAAAAAATATTCATTTCCAATCAGATTTCCCGATTTTTCATACCTGTAATTATTGGACAATTAAAGTTGAGCAAATATCAGACTGATATGAAAGTTCAGCAATAAAATCTTCAAATTCATCTACCGTTTCATTTTGGGGTCAGTAATCACAGGACCTTTCTTCATGCATCCAATGTAAGTCATTGAATGAGTTCGCTCCTTAGCAAGGAGAGTGGCAAGTCGATCTGAAACATTAAGGGAACAAAATCAAATCTGACATAAAAATCAATAGTTTCACATGATGGTTAAATCATAAATAAAAAACATTAATTACCTGAACGCAAATAGATATTGTCATCAGCTTTAACATAATAATCTGCTTCAAAAAGTTTACACGCTGATTTCAAAAATTCCAACCTAGGAAGCAAAAAGAAAGGCACTAAAAGCTGAGGAGCACAAAAAAAAAAAAAGGAAAAATCAAAATCAACTTGTTAACTTCACAACAATGTTGAGGACTCTTACGTTTTGCATGGAAGTCTTGAATATTCCTCCTCGACGCCAATGATCATAAAGTCCTTGTACTTCTGCACCTCTTCATCAAGTTCCCTCATCTTCTTGTCCTTTGATCGCCCAATTACAAACCTAAATGCTAAGCCAGTACCTTGCTCCAGTCTACAAAAGAGAAACACATGCAGAGTACGCTTAATGTAGAAGTAAAAAATTTTGAGGCTAAATACAAGTGTACCCAATAGGGATAAACTAGATCTTTTCATTCACAATCCATTAGTTCCAATCCAAAATTCGGAAAGAAAGCTCAAGACATTGGTTTATGAGTTATAAATAAAAGCCAATTAAACAAATTTGTTGTATCAACTCAAGCATTGCTCCAGAGTTTTAGAAATGAAACGTGAAAAAACTTGCAAACTCTAGGCTAACGATGAGAAATGAAGATATTTTTACATTTAAAATCATTCACTGTATCAAAAGTAATGTGATTTTATACTGCTTGTTCTTCAACGAATCAATCATCAACATTATCTCGACAATGCCAAAACCAAAAAGCATATACCTCAATAAACTATCAGGATCGGAGGGAAACCAAGTGCTTCTCAAAGCCGCCCGGCGATCAGCAGAGTTGAAACTAGTCAGAATTCCAACGACACCAAGAAACCTGGGCCGATCAATTAAACCTTCTCCATTGCCAAACTTCCGCCAATTCGATGCTGAGTAGAATGCTCGGAAAGTGTCGTCGGATTTCCCACATCGGAATACGGGAACGGGATTGGGGCGGCGAAGAGCGGTGACCCCAAAGATAGTTCCGGCGAGGCCGAAGAGGAAGCAGATGATTGAACAAACAATGATGGGTGGTGGCAAACGATAAGCAGAAGAAGCAGGGATGGATTTTTGGGGCTTAAGAGGTTCAGCAGAATAGGAAGTGGGGAGCGATGGAGACGGACGAGAGAAGAGTGGCATTTTGCGTTTACTGTGAGATCGGAGGCATAATTATCAATTTACTGTTTTTTCGAAAATTTATTTCTGTTTTGCCGATGTTTGAAAATATATTACCAAAATACGCATTGAGGGCGGAGGCGTCAGGACGGATGGCGCCCCGGTATGGCTTGAAGGCGCTAAATTGAATAGCGCCCTTACTGCCATTTCAAAATAAAAATTTAAAATAAAATTTTTAAAAATAAATAATATGTGATTGTAACTCAAAATAAATTTTTAAAAATAAATTACTCATTTCATAATTATATTTGATATCATAAAAAATATTTTATTCCATTTTGATATTTAATACATTAATTTATTATAAGAATCAAATAAGAAACTAGTTAATGATAATAATATATTTAATAAAAATAATAAATATTTAGTAAATAATTGACTATTATTAAAATAAAAGATAAGATCAATAAAGAATAATTACGTAATTTAAATTAATGTCTCTTAAAATTTGATCCAATGACACTTAATATTTATCATTTTTCAAAATTATATACTTCCACCGTTCGGAATTATAATATTACAAGTAATTATTTAATATATTATTACATATAAGCAAATTTATTGAATTATTCAATAATATTCTTTATATACGAAGTTGAAGATTGTTGAAAATAAAAAGAAATATAATGAAATAAATATATTTCTTTTTATTTTGTATTTATGCCAATAATATTCTTGCTACTTTGTATTTATTTCAATAAAATTATTTTTATTTTGTAACAAAATAAATACGAAATAATGAAATTGAAGATAGTTAAAAATAAAAAAAATGTGGTTATTTCGTTGCAATAATTTTTTCATTTTGTAATGAAATTAAAATTATAACATGAATTAATTCCTTTTTATTTCGTCACAATGATAAAATATTTTAGCAATGAGAGGCAAAAGTACTAATTTATTGTATTTTTAGAAATTATTTTTCGTTTTACCATTCTTTCAAAATATTTTACCAAAATACGCATAGCGGCAGAGAGACACCAAACTGAATGGCGCCTCTAAGGACGGTCGAGGGACGCCAGATGAAATGGCGCCGTTAGTGTTTAAGGGAAGGGACGCCAGGTGATCTGGCGCCTTTAGCTTAATTAGTCGGTGGCCATGTCTACTGTGGATCCAAAAGATTTAGATTTTGGTATTGTACATGGTCAGCATCCCCATCTACGTTGGTAATTGTGCTACGTGTTTTGACCTCAATATTTGGTGGACTCAACTCATAACGTATTGAATAAACATAGCATTTAATGTCATTTATAAGGATGATGGTTATTCATCCTTTAAATATTATAATTAACATTATTAATTTTTTTATATTTATTATAACTATTTAATCCTTTCTTCACTAATAATATTAAAATAAATAATGAGAAAAAAATTAATTAAAAAATAATTATATATTTCATATTATGAAGATAAAATTTATTAATTTATTTTAATATTTTTTATTTATTTGAACATGGTAAATAAATAAAAAAATAGATAATTATAACAATTGAGAAAATAAAATATTAATAATGTTAGTTATTAAATTTGGAAAATGTCATTGTCATTATCATTACTTTTATAAAAAAATTAAATATTCTAATTATTTTAAAGTTTATTATTTTCTATTATTTATATATTAACTTAAAATTTGGGAGATGTCTCTCGACTACCCTCAGAGGTGCCATTCGGTTTGGTGTCTTTCCGCCGCTGTGCGTATTTTGGTAAAATATTTCAAAAGAACGGTAAAACGGAAAATAGTTTCTAAAAAAATAATAAATCGGTACTTCTACCCAACGAGATGTGGAACATGAAATAATCCTTATCATTAGAAAAAAATAAACACACATTGTTGTAAAAAATTTGTAATTAATTTATGTTTGTTAATAATTTATAATAATTAAAGTTATGAAAATAAAATACCAGAGGAGAGAATAAAATTTTAGTTAGAACGATGTTATTAGAAAAAATTGCATATATTTGATGCATTATATGAGAATTGAATTGATTGTGTATTGTGAGAAGAATTGGTAATTAAAATCGATATAAGTACCTACGCAAGAAGATAAAAATGTCGTAATAATCAAAACCATCCTAAATGTTGATGTTTGGCAATAAAGTAGTAAGATAGATGTACATAAATATACAATAAATATAAAAAAGAAAGCTAATGTCTACGTAAGTGATGTCCAGTTCCACATCTAGGATTGGTAATGTGGCGACTAAATCTACTAACCCTCTGCGCAGGTCCAGGAGTCACATCTCCGGCGTCTGTGGCTCTTCTACCTCTAGCTCCCGCTCTGCCTCTGTCTCTGGCTCCCACTCTGCCTCTACCTTTGCCTCTATTTGTAAGTACTGAATCATCTGTCATCATGCCACCAAGTGCTGATCCCTGATCCTGAGTATGTGGATCAAATGCAGGACGATATGACTGTGATGGACCAGCTTCACTGGAAGGGAAGACATGGAATGAAGATGAAACTCCTGGTATATGTGAAAATGCCTGAAATGAGGATGGAACACCAGAAATAAACTGGTACATCTGGGATGATGTCGGACCATATAGTGCAACCGGGAACATGGTGGAGGATGAAGGATCATCAGATGCAGTAGGGTACATATGAGATG
The DNA here is from genome assembly GCA_020226215.1 of Sindora glabra. Lineage (NCBI taxonomy): Eukaryota > Viridiplantae > Streptophyta > Magnoliopsida > Fabales > Fabaceae > Sindora > Sindora glabra. Next base: position 23,787,470 of record CM035227.1, read on the forward strand.
AGGCAGTCATATCTGACATCATTATCATGGTATCATGGACAGTCGATGATGGAGTTTGTTGCACTGTCGAAGTGGACGGAACATCAGCCTGCGATGTAGGTTGTGGAGCAGTGCGATGACATCGACGAGTACGAGGCTGATTATGGTCACCCTCCGCAGGGTCTGGGATATGATAGGCATGAGGAGCTGGCTCCACATGTGAGTCAATAATCACATGATCAACTTCCTGAATGGCATGAAGGATGGAGTCCGTCGCTGATCTAAGCGCATCGAAGGTGAACCTAGACTGCCCTTCAGGTGTAGTGAAGTTGTGTAGTGTGGACACCTCATCTATTTGTGTAAATTTTTGACATTAAAGTTAGTTACAATACTAATGCACAGGAAGAAAATCAAACACAAATAACTAGCACGCAATATTACCACAAGCTCTAGTGCTCCCCCAACGGGTGTAATAAATCACCTAGTAATCCATCTGTACCATGCCATGTACTCGGTTCATGGGCCTAGGACTAGTTGTGTGGTCGACTCGACGATAGCACACAAGTCTCGCCGGATATCCCATAGTGCAATGTACGACTAATGCCGGATGTGCCACTCCTCATCATGTCGACCGAACAAATGAAGGCAATGGACCTCCGCCACCTGCTTTAGTGACTCAGGAATAGGCTAGAGAAGTCCAAACTGCCGCAAAACCCTATCTGACTGTGCCACTCGACAATCTGAAAGTGTATGAGTGGCACCACTACTGTCCACATGTCACTCCCGTCAAAACAGTACTAAGGAAGTGATGCGGTGACCACCTCAGTGTACGGGATCCAGGTGATCTGAAATTACACATTTATGTTATCATTTAAATTCGACAATGAAATGGACAAAGGAATGAAATAAAAATATACATTATCCCCTTCATACCTGGTCGAGACGAAAACGGTTCAGCGCATATCTATAATAGGGTAGGGTAGGTTGTGTGTCAGACTATCCTAGAACGTCTTTTGATAGTGTCACCTACCAAGTACAATAACTAAGTTAAACAACTTAAAAGTTAACTTAATTACAAGTGTAAATTGAAAATTTTTCTAACCTGCGGGCTAGGGGGCCAATCCCTGCATTCCCCTCTGGTATGTCTGAAACAGTAATCGCGGGGGCGATAGTGGGAAATCTATCCCATGCCCAAATCAATAGTAGTAGGCAACACCCTCCTATCTCCCTGTAATCTGGAGCAGTGACCTTATAGTGCTCTTTATACAGATAGGCCAGGCAAGCAGATCCCCAACTATACGTCTCAGCCTCGTGGAAGTCTTCGAGTAAGGGTAAGTGCATGAGGTGGACATACGTGCCGGAGTGGTCGGAAAATAACGTCCCACCAATGAGACGTAAAATGTAGGCTCGGATGAATCTTTGCATTGTCACCTCATCCGCATCATTTGGAAGATGAGTGAAATACCTCTCCAACCAACTCATCCTCAATCACCCCTCTCTGATGACATTCTCATCTACTGGTAATTGTAATCCCAGGTACTCCTCTATCAGGGCTCCCTATCCCTACATAGTGGGGCCCGTCACTGCTCGACCGTCAATGGATAGGCCGAGCTGGAAAGCAACATTCTGCAATGTAATAATGGTCTCCCCTTGCGGCATGTGAAAAATGTGTCTCCGGCCTCCACTACTTTACAAAAACACTGATCAACTGATGATCAATCGGAACAAACTCGCACATCGCCAGACCGTAAAAGCCTGCCTCTTGTAACAAGGGAACAATCAACTTTGGCGGATGCTGGTGATGGTAGTGATGAGCCCGTCGAATCCTCAGCACACGGTCAGGCTGCAAAAAAAATGATTAATAATTATTGAGTTTAACAATACAGAAAAGTATAACTAACTTTAAGATCTAACTATTTGCATACACGGCCTGCCCAAATCGAATGGGATATATGTGAGTCCTGAGCCGTCAGAAGTGAAGGATCCTGTGGTCCAGGATCAACGGGTCGGAAAGTGGATGCCATCTGCCATTAACTGAATTGCATTAGGATGGAATTTAAACACACACTAATATAATATACGTGTGCAATTTAACTACAAAGATCCACACTAGAATTTATAGCACTTGGACGATTGAAGTAATTTGTTAATATTACAAGAAATATGGTCACATATATATTCATAATGGCATGTAATTTTACAACAATCAAACAAATCACATCATCCGACCATTACACTTATGACATTGGTTAACATACTTCGTAACATATTTGCAAAAGTAAAAATTAAAATCAACGTGAAGAAGGGCCTTCATCTCCATGGAGAAGTGGGCAGTGCCTACGGTTATGACCTTCCATCTTACAAAGATCGCATTTTTGCCTAACACCACTCTCTTGAGGCCAATCCATCTCATTTCTGATCCGTTTCGATGTCGGTCATCCCTTTTCACGTAATTTTTCATAATTTGAAATTAGGACAGGAAATGGTGGTAGGTTATTCCATTACGACCACTTCCCGATCGGCCATCACTCAGATTTGTAGCAATTAAGTACGGTGTCAAGTCTGTATACAGGATCGACATATGGTTCCCACAATATGTTGACTGAGGCACAAGCAGCAATAATATGAGTGCAAGGATACCTATATAGTTGGAATTGTCCACATTCACATTGCCCTTTGTCTAATAACACTTGGACGACCTTTCACATGATCCCCTGGCCATATCAGGGCCCTCCACCACTTCAAACCTAGTCCCTTGTCTATTATACGCACGAACGTGGTAAGAAGAAGCACGTGACTGGATAGTCGCAAGCTCCTATCTAAATCTGCTTGTGTATATGTGACCTTGTTGTAGTTCAGCATGTGCTTCCTTTGCCCTTTCCACAAAGTACTTGACACATCTATAGTATATTTGTTGAACAAGGCCTGTGATTGGTAGCTTCCTTAATCCTTTGAAGAGGCCATCAGTGCATTCTACAATATTAGTCGTCATATGACCATATCTTCTTCCTTCATCATAAACAAGCGTCCACTTCTCCATCGGAATAGCAGTTAACTTCTTTTGGATCTCCTCATTGACTTTGCTTAGGTCGTCCAATCTCTCCATGACCTTTTCTCGATTTAGCTCATATGCTGAACACAAAGAGACAAATAGTTTAATTGGGTTGAACTACCGATAGATAAATTTATAGATGAAAAGTTTAACCAAAAAGTTATGCTGTAAGGTGTACCAATCTTAAGGACAGCTTTCTTGACATTGTCATCCCTACATTTCTTGCGAACGTTGCTGGCAATATGTCTGATACAGTACCGATGAAAAGCATGAGGAGGCTGCCATCCTAAACTTTTGCTGGCTACAGCATCTTTTATAGCTTGGTATCGATATGATATCAGACATATTCCTTGTTGGTTCGTAACATTTACCTGTAATAATGCCAAGAGCCAACTCCAATTTTCATAGTTCTCCTTTTCAATAATGGCGAAGATAAGAGGTACGGGACATTTGTTACCGTTCTGGGTTGCAGCAATCAGTAGCACACCTCTGTACTTGCCATACAGAAACATTCTATCAACTTGTATGAATTGCTTGCAGTAGGGAAATGCAGCAATACATGGTTTGAAAGCCTAGAAAACTCGATTGAAAACATGTTTTTGTGTATCAACACGGTTGTAAACTGTGATGAATTCTTCTAACTCCAACTTGAACAGAGCTTGGTCACAATAACTTAAAATGTCCAACCATTTGGGGAGCACTTCATATAATTTATCCCAATCTTCATACACCTTGACAATTGCCTTCTGTTTTGCCTTTCATGCTTTCCTGTACGAAATCTTATACCCATACATGTCTTCCACCCTTTCTTGTATAAGCGAGATTGGAACATCTTGCTTCACTTTAATCATCTCCAGTATCAAGGAACTGATATACTCAGAGTTCATAGACTTGTGATCTTGTGTTAAACTGGCATTAACACATGTGTGAGGCCCTGAAAATCTAGTTATTGTCCAAGTGTTAGAATTCTTCAAATTGGTCGCTCTGAAGCGGAATTTGCATTCATCCCCATAATTATCACACTTCACACTCAATCTTCTAGTGTCTGATTCTTCCACGTAATAACTATGGTGCCTTCTGATGTGGTAATGCTTGGTTGCAGCAATTAATGCCTCCTTGCAAATAAACTCTTGTCCAATCTGTAAGTCTTCCACGTCGTAATCATAGCTTGGTTTCATTATTTTTGAAAATTCATTAGCATTCCTTACAGCATCCCAATCAATGTAAGAGAAGACAGCAGCTTAAGGGACACTATATGATGTCTGTGCAGCATTGTCACTCCTCACACACCGAGTTGCAACATTATCTCCATGTGTAGTTGCACGTTCTTTATCATCAGTGTCACGATCATCACCGCTACTGCAAGACACCTCATCATCTTCAAAACTAGACTCAAGGTGGGCATCCATGAATATAAGATCAGTGGATTCCTCCTTTACGACCGGTAAGGCACTTGTTGAACCCATCATGGTATGTGATACATTTCTAGGGAAAACACCTACAACGGATGAGTCTAATGCAGGAGTATAACTATCAGAAATGTGGAACTCAATTCCACCCGTGTATGGAGGGCCTTCCCGCACCATCGAACAATTAGTACTAACATGAGCCGTTGGATTTACGGGTGGTCTAGTTATTGGTAGTCTTTCTTGTGAATCAAGGTTGGCAGCGTGCAGTTCGGATGTGATCACCTCCACGTACAATTCCATTGCTGTCATCGTCGGATGTTGTTCGTAACTTGCTATGGCACATGCTAAGTCTTCATCGTCGTCCAATTCGTATGCCATATATTGAGCCTTTGTTTGATGCTGTGGAAACCTATAAATAATTTTCCCCACAGCTTGATCTTGGTAAAGCTTCAGTCGGGCATGAATTCTCTTTCGCAAAACATCCATAATGCTGTATCCTCTCAATTTCAATGCCTTTGGGGGAGGTCCATCATACATTACCCCTATTAATCCCTCAATGATTGTACCATTTGAATATATAAAAGTAATTAAACTTTTCTTCATCTTGTTACTTTTAACTGCAAAACATTCACTGTACCCTCACAACTGACACATATTATCAAATATAATTTTTGTACTTATAAACAAATGAACTAGTATTTAATATTACAAATAAAAATGAACGAAATATATTACTATTTTTGTAAGGTATTTATTTAATAGTACGTAATAATTTATCCACATAGGCCAAACCCATTCCGACCTTTACAGGCCGACATTTTTTTCCAACTAATTTTTAAGCTATTTTTACACTCATTCGTAGTTTTTCATGCTTCATAAATTTTTAATGTTCATTTGCAAGTGTGATTTAAATAATTTAATTCTAATTCTTCTATTTTTGCATAAATTCTGATGTAATATAAATAAATTATTATAAAAAATTAAATTTATATTTGAAACAATAATTTCAATTTTCACTTACTTGCACACAATTGAAAAAAGGCTTAATTTTTAAATAGTATTGCATAACAATTTTTCATATATAACAAACATATCATATAATAGGATAATTTTTTCCACCCGAGTAAATGTTATTTCTTTTTAAAACATATTTAAATTATTTGGTTATATAATCTTATCTATATTTTAATTCATATTTTTCAATTGTCATTTTTTTTTGTTTATTCAGCACAAAAGTCAACTTATTAAATTGATTAACTTTTTTAATACACTACATTTTATATTTTCACGATAATTTTCTCCGTTCACACCTATTACTAAATAACAACCAAAATTATTTACACATTATTGTTTGTAGATTTTTATAGTTACAATCATGAATTCTTTTTAACATACACTGACTTCGTCTAATATTTATATTACAGTACCTCCATATATATTTTAATACTTTCTGAATAGACCTATGTATAGTATAATTTTTTTGAGTATGTTTATTACTCTTGCATTTATAATATCTACTATTTAAATAGAAAAATATTCATATTTTCAATAACAATATCCTATTTTTTAAAGTTTCTTGTTACATCCACATATCCTAAATTTTTTTTTATTACCTCTCTTATGATATATTAAAATTTCACATGAAAAAATACTCTAAATATAACTTTCACCTAGGTCCTAAAACCTATTTTAGGACACCTTTTTTTATCTCGTTTGTTCTTCTTTTAATAGTACAATCTATCACAGTACATATAAATTTCAATTTCACATCATAAACTATAATAATTAATATAAAATAAAAAAACTCATATCATTTATATCATAATATTCTAAACAAATTTCTCTACTACTATAAAAGATATTTTCATAATGACTCATAAAAATTATAATATAAGCATAAAATATTTAAAAATACTAACCGGTAAGTATTAGGAAAAGCAAACAGAAAAAAGCCTCTGCATGAAAGAAAAAATTATTAAATTTTTTAATAACTTTAATCTCTAAGTAAAAATTATTAGATATTATTGTATCATTAAAAAAATTATGCAAAAATCACGCTAAATTAAATATATTTTGCAAGACAATATATAAAAGGAATAAAAATAATAACATAGATAAAATTTTATTGATGTATATTTAATTTTAAATATAGTGTTTTAATTTTTGTATCAAGAAAATATTAATAAATTTTAAAAGAGAATTAATTTTTATTCTTCAATACTTTTATTAAAATTAGAATATATAATTAATTATTTCAATTAACGCTCCCCATAACATTAATTTTTTTAAATTATTTTAAGATAAAAATCAAATATGTTACATTATGTGAATATAATGTAATTATCCTATTATTTAAATCATAAATAATATAAGTCAATATAAAAAAATATAGCAAAATAAATTAAAAAAGGAGAAATGCTATGTGGAAGATAAAGTAATAAGTGTTAAAAATTAAATATATAATCAATTAATTTTATTAAATAATATATTTGATTATTAAAAATAATTTTATGTAAAAAAATAAATTGTATTATATTTATATCATTCAACACATTGCATTGGAACTTTTAATAGAATGATTAAAAAAAGAAAGCAGAAAAAATTAAACAAAGTAGATGAAATGAAGAAAAAATAATGTACGAACTGTAAGTCCTTGGAAAAGTCTTAGTTGGTGTATTTTAAATTTAAAACATAATATTTAAAAATTATTATCAACAAAAATTTGAAAAAACTTATATAAACAAAATTTAATTTAATTACTAAGTATTTTTTTTAAAAATATAATATGAAATTAATTATTTTTATTAATAAAATGTATATTAAAACTTTAATTTATTTAAAATATTATAATAAACTAAAAAAATATAACTTATTATATTTATGATAATTAATGATGATCATGTTTTAAATCATAAATAATACGAGTAGATATAAAAAGAATATAATAAAGTAAATAAGAAATAAACAATATGTACGGTATAAAGTAATAAAAAATTAGTTACATAATAAATTAATTAATTAAATGAATTATATAATTTATATAGAATACATTTATAATAAAAAAATTGATATATCTTACTACTAAAAAATATTGGTGTATATGATTTAAATACCATGAGTTAACAAAAACGAATAACAAAAATGTACAATAAAAAAGATAAAATAAATAGAAATAATACATAAAATATCAAGTCTTCACAAAATTTTCTCAATTGATATTTACTTATTTTGACATATATCACTCTAAAATTAATATAAAAATATTGATCAATAGGATAATATATTCTCGTAATAATCAACATATAATAAAAATAATCTTATTTTTATCATATCCTATATCCTAAAAAATTTTATATTTTAAAAATATCTAAACATAATGTTTACCTAAATTGTAAATTGTATTTTAACACAGTTTTCTTTATCCCCTTTGTTCTTCTTTTAAAATCACAAACTATCATAGATCATATAAATTTGTACAAATTTTTCCTAAATCCTAGATCATAATTTCACATCATAAATCATAATAATCAACATAAAATAAAATTTTTTCTCCCACTATAAAATATATTCTTATAATAACTAATAAAAATTATAATATAAATACAGAAATTATAAAAATACTAACAAGTAAAAATCATAAACTATCACAGATTATATAAATTTTTACTAATTTTTTCTAAATCTTAGATCATAATTTCATATCATAAATCATAATAATCAATATAGAATAAAAATTTTCCTACCACTATAAAATATATTCTCATAATAATTAATAAAAATTATAATATAAATACAAAAATTATAAAAATACTAACCTAGGAAGAGCAAGGAAAGAAGACCAGATTTGCTCCAAAGAAGAAAATATTGCCGGATGAAATGCACAGAAGTAAGAAAGGATAAAAATTTGTGAGTAAAAAATGAAAAATGATGCGAACAGCAATAGATGCAAATGGCTGCGAAGAAAGAAGGGAAGAGGGGTTGCGAAGAGGTAGCGTTGTGGGGGTTGTGGCTGTGCTGCGAAGAAGCGAAGAAGGGTTGCGAAGAGGTAGGGTTGTGGGGGTTGTGGCTGCGCTGCGAAGAGGAAGGGGGGTTGTGTATTTATAGGGGAGGAAACGCCATTTCATTTGACGCCTCCCAGAAAATTAAAAGCACTATGGCGCTAATTTGAATGACGCCTCTAAGGTTTAATGGCCCCAAAAGGAATGGCGCCTTTAACCTTGAAACGTCATTCAATCTGGCGCCCTCCAAGGTGTCCCTGCTCCAAATGCGTCAAACAGTGTGGCGTTTCCATGTGTTATCTACGTCATTCAAAATGGCGCCCTACGTATATTAATAATTTGTTTTAAAATTACGGTAAAACGAAAAAAAATTTATAAAATAACCGTATATCGATATTTTTGCCGAGATCGGAAGGGAGGTCAGATGGAGTGAGCTTGCTGGTTTTTGGGATTGAAGGTTCCATCATTGATCTGGGTCTTAGACTTCTAGAAGACTGTACAGTGTTCCGTGGAACGGAGTAGAATATTGCTGGACTGTAATTGAACTCAAAGTCTGCGGAATAAATTCTGTAATAAAAGGGATGTAAAGTGAAAAAGGAAAATGGGTGGGGTTTGCATTAAAATAGAATATTGCGGATCAAAATTTTATGACCTGATAATTTACTAATGTTTTGGATATCCAATGTAACTTAAATTAAGATTATTTTCATAATTTATTTTATTTATATTTTTTATTTTAATTATATTTATATTATTTTAAAATTTATCAATTTTAATAAAAAATTTATTAAAATTTATTTTATTTGAATTAAAATAAATAATATAAAAAAGATAATATTATTTTTAATTTTTTATTCACTTCATATTTATTCTCTCTTCATAAATCGTAAAGTATACAACCCTGTAAATATCAGAGTGAAGGTTGCTTTTTAAAAAGATATTGCAAGTAGCATTTTTCCAATAAAAAACTTACTGCCTTTCTTACTTTTTTTTAAGTATGATATGATCAGATTCACTTTTTAATTAAATTATATATATTTTTAATATGTTTCAAACATGATAATCCATTTATAAATAAATTAAAATTTTTAATTTTGACATGATTTTTAAATAATAAAATTTATTTATAGATAAATTAAAATTAGAGTGAAATGAGATTAAATTTAAAAAATTTTGACATCAGATGAATTTTACGAGATGAGATTGGCTATCACTTGCATGCTAGGACGCAAAGATAAAATTATTTATATTTTTATAAAATATGAATTTTTCTCTTTTTTTTAATCCGAACATACCTTTATGAAAGGATTTTGAATTATTAAAAATAAATTCTCAATGAATAAAAGTGTCTCTTTATTTCAGTTTATTTCTAATTTTTATTTTAATTATATTTATATTATTTAAAATTTTTTCAAATTTAATAAAAAATTTTATTAAAATTTATTTTATTTGACTTAGAATACACAATATATAAAAAGAAAACATTATTTTTATTTTTTGCATTCACTTCATACTTATTCTTTCTTCACAAATTGTGAGGCGTGCAATTCTATAAACCCACTATCTATTAAAAAAAAAAAAGTGAATGTCCACTCTCTAAAAAATGATGCAAATAGCATCTTTTTAATAAAAAAATTACTAACTTTCTAACTTTTTTTAAACTATGATACCATTAGATTTTTTTAATTAAATTTTATGTATTTTTTTAATATGTTCTAGAGAATTTATTTATAAATGAATTGAAATTATTAATTTTATTATAATTTTAAAATAATAAAATTTATTTATAACTAAATAGAAATTAGAGTGAAAAGAGATTAAATTTAAAAATTTTTTACTTAAAATACACGATATAAAAAAAGAAAACATTATTTTTAATTTTTGCATTCACTCCATACTTATTCTTTCTTCACAAACAGGTGTGCAATTCTATAAACCCACTACCTATTTTAAAAAAAAAAAAGAGTGAATGTCCACTCTCTAAAAAATGGTATAAATAGTATTTTTTTTAATAAAAAATTTACTACCTTTCTAACTTTTTTAACTATGATACCATTAGATTTTTTTAATTAAATTTTGTGTATTTTTTAATATGTTCCAGGTAAGAGAATTTATTTATAAATAAATTGAAATTATTGATTTTAGTATAATTTTTAAATAATAAAATTTATTTATAAATAAATAGAAATTAGAGTGAAAAGAGATTAAATTTAAAAATTTTTGATATCAAATGAATTCTACGAGATGAGATATGACCATCACTTGCATGCTAGGGCGTAAAGATAAAATAATTTATATTTTATAAAATATGGAAATTTCACTTTTTTTTTAATCCAAACATACCTTTGTGAAAGGATTTTGAATTATTAAAAATAAATTCTCAATGAATAAAATTGTCCCTTTATACTTGGTTTAAGTACCCCTGAGAGGACGAAGACGAAAAGCCCTTTCAAATCTTGACGGTGAGCGTGATTTACTACCGCGAACAGGTAAGAATCAAAACTGGAGATGCAGGGGATCGAACCCTGTACCTCCCGCATGCAAAGCGGGCGCTCTACCATTTGAGCTACATCCCCGTTGCTATAAGCAAACTGAATATGTAAAATGTAGTGCTTTTGAATCGTTAAACAAACTCTGATGCCGTATCATTCTGAATACAGTGTTACAGGGTTTCTATGGGAAGGAAGTATGATAAAAAATTGGTTAAATGTTGTTTTCTTTCTTTAAAATGTATGTTTTGATATATTATTAATGTAGAATACTTGATTTTAATTCCTTAATAAGTTAATATATCCATTGTCTTAATTTTAGTTCATTCGTTGGACTAATGTCTTGTTATCGATAGCCACAGAGCCAAGTGAAATTGTTTTATTTAAATATTGTATACTTTAAGAGCTTGGCGATATATACATGCATACACACAAGTTAGGCTTTTTTTTAAATTTAAATTAGATTCATTTTCAGTATAAATTATTTTTATATTATCACTCATTTATATATTATCATGTAAATAAAAAAATCGTGAAATTTTTTTTATTGCTATTAAAAATTATTGATTAATATTATTTTTTTATATGTCTTCTTTTTATTTATTAATAGTTTAAAATTTTTTAAATTAATAATGAATCAAATTTAAATTTTTATTTTTTCCTGTCATCAAATTTATTTATACAATGTATATATGTAAGAAAACAATAGTCCATCGAAGGACAATTTATATATGTAAATAAATAAAGGTATAAAAGTGTGGCATGTGGTATTAAATTAAGGACAATTTATATATGTAAATAAATACAGGTGTGGCATGTGGTATTAAATTATATCGTTTGACTTCACAATAGCTTCCCAAAGTAATTGGATAGAAGATTAAGAGAGATCCAAATTAAGCTGATTAAAATGGAGTAAATTAACAACTTGGTTCTCAAAAATTCAGAGTCCAAATTTAATTCTTAACGAATTTTTGTTTCAATTTAATCCTAAAAATTTGTTTTATTTTAATTTAATCTGAATGAATGTAAAATGTTTCATAGTGATCCTGTCATTGGTTCAATGACTAAACAAGTGCATATGTAGACAATTATTTAGTCCATATTGTCGCCTTTCTTTTCCCATTCTACTCCCCTCGTGCATTAAGCACGACATATTCACGGTTCTCTTGTACCCATTCAAAAATTGAATTCGTGTCCTCATTTTTTTCGGATGAACGCTTGTAAAACATCCTACCATAGTTTTTTTGCGTTTTTGAACTTTAAAAAATGACTTTTCTTCTACATTTGCAATTAACATTGTGATTCTCTCTCTTTAGATTGTCGTTTAATATGATTTAATTATTTGGAGTAGCCTTATGTTCGACTGAGGTTAGAACAAAATAAATATAGTCCTTTATAATTGTTGCCACAAGCTTCACATCAATCTTAATCTTTGCTAAAAACTGTTAATGATTGAATAATGGAGTTAGGAATTTCAGTATATGAAATAAGGTTTAATTTAGTTTTATCATATAGAAATTTTAGTTTTTCATCAAATATAATAATCTAAGATTCTCTTGAATATAAACAAATATGTCAAATATAAAAATTCATGCTTGATTCATGTGAGAGTGATCATTAGTTCCAATTTTGAAGACCGATGACAGAGCCATTTTGAGACACTTTTGAAAATTTTAAAATTAAATTGAGATAAAAAAAAAATTGTCATGACTAAATTGAAATACCTCAAATCTTTTGGAACCCAAATTATTGATGAATAAACCATCAATTGATCTCTAAAAAATAAAGTTATATCATATTTTTTTGGTTAATTGCATCATAGTGCTACTTCCTAAACTTCTTTTAATGTTGATCTTTATTTCAAATAAGTATTAACTTTATGAATTATTATTATTATATTTCTAAAATATTATTTTTTAATTAAAAAAATATTGTTATAAATCATGAATTTTGAAAAAACATAACTTTATGATTAATTAACTAATTTTTATATATGATCACTTATATTTATTCATCTTCCCATGATTTTTCATTAGAAAACAAGAAGATTTTGGTTTGGCAAGGTTCACCTAGTCAAAAATATATAAATTGAACTCAAAACTTTGAATGATCATAACTTTGTGCTTGATTGTTTATTTTGGGCAAATTTTTTTGTATTTCATATAACTTTTTGAGATCTAGATACTTGCAAAACACCAAAAAGTTTTGCCCATTTTGGTTGGTGAAAAAGGCCTTTTTCAATAACTTTTCTTAATTTGTCTTCATTTTCTTGTTATTTTTTGAACTTTAATTTCATTTTTGTCAATTCAAATTCATTCGAATCCTATATTAAACTTTTGCTCCTAAACTCTTTTGATATCTAGTAGTGCTATAATAATTGTCTTAATAAATAAAACTATCAAAGAACAATATATTATTGTTTGTAGACTAAATAGTAATATATTACTGTTTTATTTGAAAATAGTAATACTAACAAAAAATTTTAAATAATTAAAAAATTAAGTCTAATTAATAATCAAATTGTTAAATAACAGTATGTTATTAGTATGTTACTATTTGTTCACTAGATAATAACATGTTATTATCTCGTTCTAAAACAGTAACACTAACTAAAAGTTTAAATAAATAGATAAATAAAGTCTAATTAATAATCAAATTGTCAAAGAAGAATATGTTACTATTTTATTCCAAAATAATCACACTAACCAAAAACTCTAAATAAATGGATAAATCAAGTTTAGTTAATAACCAAACTACCAAATAATAACATGTTACTGTTTGTTCTCCAAACAGTAATATTTACTGTTTCATTCAAAAATAATAACACTAACAAAAAATTTTAAATAAATATATAAATCAAGTTTAATTAATAATCGAACTGCCAAATAATAATATTATTATTTGCTCTTTAGATAGTAACATATTATATCTGTTCTGTTACTGTTTTATTTCAAAATAGTAACACTAACATTTATTTATAATTTTTTTATTAATATTAATATTTTGAAATGAAATAGTAATACTAATAAAAAATATTAAATAAATGGATAAATCAAGTCTAATTAACAACTAAACTGTCAAAGAAGAGCTTACTATCTCGTTTCAAAATAGTAATACGAATAAAAAATTTCAAATAAATGGATAAATTTAATTTAATTTATAACCAAATTATGAAATAACAATATATTACTATTTGTTCTGTAAATAGTAGCATGTTACTGTTTCATTCCAAAATAGTTAGTAACATTAATGAAAAACTCTAAATAAATGGATAAATGAAGTCTAATTAATAACCAAATTATCAAATAACAACATATTACCGTTTCATTTTCAAATAGTAATACTAATAAAAAATCTCAAATAAATCGATAAATTAAGTCTAATTAACAACTAAATCGCTAAATAATAGCATATTACTGTTTGCAGTAACATATTACTATTTTGTTTAAAAATAGTAACATCAACAAAAAATTCTAAATAAATAAATAAATTAAGTCTAAGTAATAATTAAATTGGCAAAATAACAGCGTACTACTATTTGTTCTTCAGACAGTAATGTGTTATTATTTTATTTTAAAATAGTAACACTAATAAATTTTTTTAAATAAATAGATAAATAAAGTTTAATTAATAATTAAACTGTTAAATAATAATATATTACTGTTTCATTCTAAAATAGTAATACCAATAAAAAATTTTAAATAAATGAATAAATTAAGTCTAATTAACAATCAAATGACTAAATAATAGTATATTACTGTTTGTTCTCTATATAGTTATATATTATTGTTTCGTTCTAAAATAGTAATACTAACAAAAAATTTCAAATAAATGGATAAATCAACTCTAATTAATAACCAAACAGTATAATGTTACTATTTCATTTCAAAATAGTAACATGTTACTGTTTCATATTATTGTTTTATTTCAAAATAATAATATTAACTAAAAATTTTAAATAAATAGATAAATTTAATCTAATTAACAACTAAATTACTAAAGAAGTGCATGTTACTGTTTCATTTTAAAATAGTTACACCAACTAAAAATTTTAAATAAATGAATAAATTAAGTCTAATTAATAATCAAATTAGCAAAGAAGAAGATGCTACTATTTCATTTTAAAACAGTAACATAAATTTTTTTTAAATAAATGGATAAATCAAGTTTAATTAATAACTAAATTATCAAATAATAAGATGTTACTATTTATTTTTTAAATAGTAACATGTTGCTGTTTCGTCTTCAAACAGTAATACTAACTAAAAATCTCAAATAAATGGATAAATCAAGTTTAATTAATAATCAAATTATCAAATAATAACATATTCTAATATCTCTAAGTTTTTATTTATGTTTATTTTTATCTTAACTAAAAATTTATTTTAATTCCTAAAAAATTAAATTTTTATAAATTTTATATTAATTTAATTTTTATAAAGTTAAAAGTTCTCCAATTTTAATTCTTATAAATTTTTAGTCTTTTATTTTTTATTTGTATTAAATTAAAAAAATTTTAATTTTAATGTATGATAAAAGATGTTTTTATTTTGATTCTTTGATCTTCTTCAAATACACTGTAAATATGTTATTTTATTTTTTTGGGTATCATGATAAATTTTCGTATGCAGGTACACTTAAATAAAAAAGAGTGAGCTTCAGGTACCTCATTGTAATAAATTACACTAAACAATACCAGCCTAATTTTTTTTTCTATTTTATTTGAAAGCTTGTTCTACGTCAAATAATTAAAGTTTTGGAAGAAACTTTATATAACATCTATCTTATAAGAAAGGATTTAATGTAGAAATTAGAGATTTATGTATTTATATAATGCAAAACAAGCATTTAAAAAATATTTCATATGACCAACATTTTTTAGAGACTAATTTGATTGTTTATTCATTAAAATACTAGGAATCAAATTAAACTAATTAAAATGTCAAGGATCAAAATCAAGTATTTCAAATTAATAAAAAATAAAATCATTTTATACGTAAATTTCATTTACACTAAAGGAATGAAAAAAATATAAAAGTATTGAATTTATAAGGTGGAAGTGGCAAAAATTAAAGGAGTCATTTAGTTCATATAGGAAATAGTTTCTCACAAGAAGTTAAATTTTCTAAAAAATAACTTCTTATGTAAACTTGTTAAAAAATCCTTAATATTGCTTAGTCAACATAAATGAAGTCACATTTCTTAGAAAGTAAATTTTTATATTTTGTTTATTTAACTTTGAACTTTTTGGGAAATAATAATAAAATAACAATTATACCTTTAATATTATTTTAATATAGATTTTAGTTCCTTTTCTTTGAAATTATGTATGTAATATCTTTTTCATCATAAATTTTATTATCTTGTAATTTTATATTTTTGATAAAAATTAAATTAACTCATAAATCATAATTTATATTTTTTTATATTTCACATTTATTCTAAAGAACTGGCTTACATCTTTGCATTTACACTTATCTATATTTAGTTGAAGTTATCAGGAAGTTGCAAGTATATCCCAAATAAGATTAATAAATTAAAATCAATTTCAATTCTAGTATCATACACATGTAATGAAATGCTATTTTAACGATGGTATCGTACACATTTTTTACAAGTTGACTCTTCCAAAGTTTTGCTTACTATTTCAAAGAATAGATTAATAGAAACACTGTATATGTAGTAACAGGTTAATAGATGTCATCTACTTATAATTTTTCTTCCATCCAAAGTCACAATCCCACTTGTACGTTCTATGAATTTATAGAAATAATGAATATTGTGTGATTGTTAGCTACTTTTCCCTTTCTTATTACTTCCTTTTGCTATCAAAAGTTTTATAATACTTACACAACCTTGTGATCATTCACAAAGATGTTAACTAGCAAATATTCTTGTAATACGTTTCTATATCTTTTACTCTTCTTTTTCTTAAAGCTATATTCATATATTACTTTTACAATGTATGTAGGCATTGCTTGACTAATTTTCTTCTTGGATTTAATGCAGCTTGATGAAAGTCTTTGTCCATACCTCATAGATTTTGGTTTAGCAACATACAAGGATAACCTTAAAGGTATATCTTGTAAGAATTGAAAGTCTTATGGCAAGCCTACTAGTGGTTTTAAAAAAAAAGAATATGGTTGGGACTTTCATTTGCATAGCACAAGAAATATTAAAAAGGAGTTACATATAGAAAAATTAGATGTTTATAGCTTTGGGATATCTATTAAGTAAGAACCTGAGAAAATGTGATATCTTTTGTTAAATCATTTTCAATTTTATGAATGTTAAATCCTTATTGGATCTCTTACAATGAACTTTTTACTAGTGTTGTTCCATATGCTAATCTTCGTGTGGAAGCTCAGGTCAACCTATCTCATATATTGGTTCTTTACTTTTGTTAGTTTTGTAGGTTCTATAAGTCATACAATATTCAAACTATGACTATTACTAAACATTTTATCCTGCCTCATGTGTGCAATGAGAAGGATAGTTATGCTTTTGGTATTTATGATGACCATAGAGGTGCTTTTGGTATCTATGATGGCCATAATGTTTTAATATCAGTTTTTTTATTCTTTTTTGGGGTCAAATTTAAGAAAAATAGGTAATATACTTGCATTTAGATCTTGGACTCTCTTATGTTGGTTATAATAGAACTTTGCTTAAGCTTTTTTATTAAAGTAACTATAAATCTTATGAGTTTCGATAAGTAGATTTTACTAGCCTTTTTTCAATTTAAGATGTATGTTATTTGAGTTAGATTTTGAACCTGGTTGACATTTAAAGATTGCTAACAATATTGAATAACTTACTTTAACTTTGGTAATCGAACCTGATGACCATTTTGGGTAAGTTTATAATTTCTAACATGATTGTACACATGTAAGTGCAGAATCGCAAGTGTAAAACAACAAAGATAAAAGAAGCTGTAAGGATTCCTGGAGCACCAAAAACATTATCATCAGAAAGAATGCCATGAAATGTGACAATAATGATGAAGTCATAATGGTTGTCTCAAGAAATGTGTAAAACTACAAAAAACATTCACCATGAATAAATCAATTTACTTCTAGTCTGTTCTTTAATAATTATCAACTATGTTCACTTATCACTTAATACTTTTACTTTTAACCATGGCATGGTACATATTCTACTTTTAACCATTGCTGCTAAGATTGAAACACATCAAATATTATAACCTTAAAGCTTAATTTATCCAAAAAATTGGGTTATATACATCTACAATCACTCTTATATATAAGGAATCAGTCATGAAGCCATAATGATCATGAGTTAGAATAGAAAACCTAGAAAGTTTCTATCATTTATTGTATTTTTTTCCTTAACAGAATCATGAACCTTATATCTTGGTAATATAGGTCATGAAATTCGGAGATGATGTAGGAAAATAACTATACTACAAATATCCTAGTAAGATTGCTAAAAGAAAAATGAAAATGAATAAGTTTTCCATATGACAATGTACTATTTTCTTTTAAAAATAAAATTACGATATCTTATATCAGAATTTTATATATCTATATTGCATAATAACTCTTAAACTGTATTGGTAAATTCAAGCATTAGAGTTAAACTAATCCGAGCTTCCAAAAATCTAGTATAATAGCTTAAATATTATATTAAAAGCAAAATAACATAATGTTTAATACATTAACCAAAAGCTATATTAGGTAAAATATTTTTAGCTTTAATGTTAGAAAATAGTCCAAAAGACTTGAGCGCATGCAAAAGTTCATAAACTTAACATGATTTCAATAACTGTCATAAGTACAAATGACTACTAGATATCATAAAATATCATTAATTTAGAAATAATAAACCATGCACATAAGTAGCTTTATAATCTTCTAGAAGGTTAAAAAAGAAATTAACTTCTAGTAGGTTGAGAGTAATTTTCTTTGTCACATTTATAACTTAGGTAAGAGTTAATCTATCAGTCTTCACAATCTCACTAGTCACTTGCATCCTTCTCTATGCAAAATTAGACTCATATTGGAAATAAGTAGCCAAACAACCTATGTGTTTACTTCTATCTTCTATCACACCACCTATTTTTGTAAATCTAATAGAAAATTCTTTCAAAGCTTCCATAGTTTCTGTCCTTGCTTTATTTGACCTACAGTTTAATAGTGTAGCTGATAAAAAAAGTCTTATTGGGCCACATAGAGGTATTAGAATAATATCCTCTATAGAAAAGGTAAAAATATTTTCTTTTTTTTCTAATTTTGTAACCTTTTCTTCATCTTCTATCATCTTTAATGCATCTTGTGGATTTTCAACCTCATCTTTAGTAACTTTATCTTTTCTAAAGATTTTGGCCAAATCATTAAAAAAATGAAAAGTGCTTGTTTTTAACCCTACAACATTTTTATGATTCTATCATAAAATAAAGGAAAAACATAATAAGAAAAGAAGGTAAAATATTAAAAGTTACCACTAAAAAATAGAAATAAACACACACATATATATAAAAGAAAAGGTATAGTATAAAATATTACCTTCATCTATTCTTCCTAATTGGGTTTGAGCATGTTACAAACTTTTTTCCATCATTTCATCTAAAACCATTAGCAGCTGGACCATCCATAATATCATTATATTGGTTTTTTAAGTACTTCACTAAGGATTTAATGTGAGTTTGGCTTTCATGCCACACTTTGGAAGCTTTTATTCTATAAGACATTCCAACTTAATATAAACGCCATTCTTAGACTGGTCATTATCTATTTTCCAACCATCAAGATCCATCATTACACTAATAAGTGCATGATTTTCAGCATACCCACATTTTATGCATGCTCAAAAGGGATTGTGACATTAGCACCATAGTTGGCATTTCTTTAGACTTTTAATTGACTCATCTATGCATTAAATATATATAAAGAAAAAAAAGAGAAATCCTAAGAGAAATTTGTAAGTAAATAGAAATTGAAAGTGATAAATGAACTTAAAAATACTAAGAAGGAAATTTAAATTAGTTATATATAAAAAATATTTAATTTATCCTATAAACAAGTTATATTCCATATTTCGTAAGTAATTCCATTTTGATGCGAAAGTGATATATATGATTTGAAACGTAGGATTTCATAGGTGATTTTCTAAAGTTGAAAGGCTTTTGATTGACATTTCCTTGACTTATTCTATTCTGATGTGAAAATGAAACCAAGGTAATTTTTTCATCATTTTAGAGTCACAAATTTATGTTCATCTAACTTTTGAATTAAATAAATAATGTTAAAGCATCTGAAGTAATTGAACAAAAATATGTTCTCTTTTTAATTATGATCCCTTTTTAAATCAAATAGTAGAAAAATACTATAAATTCTCCATCTCTTCATCTTATTTACATCACTCCTAGTTTTTTAAGAATGGCCTTCAATTAGCCTACTTTCAAATGTTAACAAAATAAGAAAACTTGAATCTAGGCCTAATTGTTATAATTCACAAAGTAACTTTCAATTGTAGAGGTATACCATAAAATAAGCCATCACTTCAAAGATTAAAAGACATGCCATGCAAAAAAACAATAGTAATGGCCAAATTTTGACAAAAGTAAACAAAAAATGGACAAATATATGCAACTTTCCTTTCCGTGAACAAACATAAAGATGTATCTACCTAATAAGGATTGATCAAAAAAATATAAATGGATTGTACTTTGTATTTACCTTATTCTATAAAAGTATAACTAGGTCAATTATAATTCTTAGAAATAAAGAATTCAAATCATTTAGACTAAGAAAAAGATATCTAGGAATAATTTAAGATGATAATTTCACTAGTTCAAGAAAAGGCGAAGTCATCTACAAGATCTTAATACAAACTTCAATTAAAACTTAAGAGTCATAAGCAAGATCCAAATACAAGACTAAAATGTATCAGAAGCATCAATCCATCAATGAAATACAAAGTGAAATTTGCTAAATAGTATTTGTTAAACCCTATTCAACAATGTATAATTTGTAACCATGCATTGTATATCTCATTAGCAAGATCCTTTCTAAATGTACTCCATGCAGAGCTAGTTTTTATAATCCTAATAATAAATTCACCAATTTCTTCTTCCTTACAATCCACAAGCAAGGGTTTCATAAGGCCCACACTTATGTATGTTTGAATGAAATTATGTATTAATGCACATGCCAAGATAATTCTACCCACAGTTTTCCTAAAGTACTAAGTAGTACATCTTAGAATACTCTATCTTATTTTTAATAATCCAAAATACCTCTCAATGACATTTCTTGCTTGAGAATACTTCATATTAAAATATTCTTTGATTGATATTGGTTGAGCACCACTCATCCACACATTTAAATGATATCTTTGGCCTCTAAATAATGTTAAAAATCCTTCACAATTTATATATTCGGCATCACATAAATAGTAGCTTCTTAAAAGCACCCGAGTCAAGTTTTAATCAGTTTTATTTCAAATAAGATCTTTATTTTAAAATGAACAATATAAAGTCATTAATGTGATTACTTTGTGGAACTTTTAAAGTATTTTTTCTAGAAAGTTCATTTCAAAGTACTTTGTAGTCATGTGCGAAGCCTTCCTAACCTGGAAATATATAAATAAATTACAAATCCTACAAGCACATTACTGATATATTAGTAATAAGTTCTCATATTCTATTTCTGAACCTAGTTTTATCTTTATTCTTAACACAAACCTTACTATGTGTTCCATCCAAAACACTTAAATAATTTTACAATGTGTATATATATATCACTTGTTAATGTATTGTATAAATTTATAAACATTTATGAATTTATCTAATCATCCTAAAAATTCTAACTTATCTTAAGCCATTTCTATCTCTCATCTTAGCAATTTTTTGACATTGACTTAGGCTTATTTAGTAGGATATGATGGCATCTAAGGATAGCATGAAGAATTGGATTGAAGTACCTAGATATTGTCTCACCACTTCTTTTTAAATATAATTGAGTTCTTAAATTTTTTATGTCATGAAAAAGTATAAATAAAAATAAAGCCACCATTTCCTTTAAACTAGTATTCCTATTTACTAACATCCCTAAGCATCTCACATAACTTATAAAAATAAGCTCTATTCATCCTAAGGTTATCTAAGCATGCTACATCACTCTCTTGAATCATTAGCCTAAGATTTAAAAGCTTAGCATAATATCTTTCTTCAGCATAACTATTAAATATATAAGATATAGGCTTGGGCAATCTAATATTTAACATGGAAAGAAGATGCATAAATTCGATAATAGTCTCTAGAATTATGAACATCATTTGCATATATATCACAATATATGTAACAATCTTCATTTTTTTTATCCAATGGTAAGCGTGCCATAAATTATGACATATATTAATTACACATAAGAATATTATAAGCTAACTATGAATCAGTTATAATATGGTGGCAAAGTAAATAGAAAAATACCTATTGTACAACTATAAATGTAATTGTAAACTAACTATGAATGCACCCTTAGCTAATTAAAAGTCATTTAAAGACAATTCATAAAGGAGTTAAAGGAGTATATCTAAGGTTTAGTGATGGGTATTTAAGCAAGGTTACAGCAGCACATACTAAAGTAGATGAAAGCTGAAAGTAGATAAAAAGAGCCAACAAACCAAGTTGGATTTCAGCAATTTAATAATACCATCAAATAAAGTGATAAATAATTAACACTAAATTATACTTTATAAGTTAACACCCAATGAAACAATGACACATTATTTTAAAATCATTTTTGCTAATCCAAAAACATTATAATTCTATAGATAAATTTTTTTTCTTAGTTTATCTCTTTGAAATGTTGCATTCTTATCATTTCCACCTAAATTTCTATATTAATCTTTTTAGTTATTCAATGCTTGACAAAATTTTTTGATACCATGGAAAATAACAAAAAACATTCATTTTCAATTTTTGTTATGAATTATTGATATAAATTACCATTTAGGCATATTTTCTCCTATTGCAAGAAGTGAAGGCTATATGCTTGAAAAGGCTAAATTCACTTCACTTGAAAAATGTATAAATGCACTAGCTAAAAAAAGCTTTTGTATTCTTACAATAGAGTCCAACCTAATAAGGCTTCTTGTGATTCATTTGGAGGTCATTTCATGACTTTGTTATTTGCTCATTTCATTATAATAAAACATTTCATACTTTTATGAAATATTGGTGCATTTACTACCTGTAGTTGTCAACCCTTCATTATATGAACATGGCTTGCCTTTTAATAGTATCAGGCAAATAGAAAAAATGATCCATTGACTTATCATAGTTATATTGCATGAATAATTGATGAAATCAAATTGGATTTCATGTTAGGTGGACTAGGAAATTTTTTTAATAAAGTGAATAATTTTAGCTATTCTCACATATGCTTGTTAGAGAATGTGTGTGTATTTTTTAGTTATACTATGATGTTAGTTCACAACCATAACATGGAGAGCCTTGTTTTGTTCACTAAAGTCAGTTCAAAATTATTTGACTTTTCCCATATCATCTTATTGTTCTTAATATTTCTCTTGTTGATAATTTTTACTCTTGAAAACAAGGTCTGCAAGAACTTCTCTAATCCATCTGCAAGGTATCATTGAGATACTACTAACACAATAATGTTTGGACAATGGGTGAATTGGGATAACAAATTCTATAGTTTCAATTGTCTTTGACTTACCATGCTTTTTTATTTTTTTAGAGAATTTGCCAAATTCTTCCACCCATACGAACCATAAGTAAACATCTTAGTTTGATTTAAGGATAAATTCTACCATGCTTCTCTTTAACTTAATATGCATTTTGTATTTCAACACTACAATTCCTATTTTTTCAAAAAATAGGGAAGGTGAAATTTTCATCAATTTTAATTTGTCGAATAATAAGCAAACATCCTAATTTGCTAAATTCTACCATACTTTTCTTTGACTTAATATGCATTTTGTATTTCAATGCTATAATTCCTATTTTTTCAGAAAATGAGGAAGGTGAAATTTTTTTTCAATAACAAAGCTATAATTTCTTTTTTTAATAAAAAATATAAAGCTATAATTCCATAATATGATGCTACACTCTAATTTTAATAATTTTTTTAATAAGAAAATCACATATGCCAACTTAATTTTTCATAGCTCGCATAATAAAAAAAGAGGAAAAAAATTTAGAAAAAATAAGAAAGGTGATCTTAGCTTACCAAAAAATCATTAGTATCATTGCTGAAAACTATTGTTAGGTTAAGAGGAGATGAGAAATGCTCAAACAAGAAACAACGACATTAAGAAAAATATTATCAATGAAGTGAAATCTTGATGATCAATTAAAAAAGTAAAATTATTATGAATTATTTTTATTAAGAATATTTCAAAAAATAAAATTTATTTAGAAGAAAGTGAATAAGTGATTTCCTATATTTTATAAGAAATAAAACTTTTTGAGAAATCCTATCTCTTCCAATTTATTAGATAATAGGTAATCAAATAATTCAAGATTTTCTATTTCTTGGGAGATATTACTTCCCATGTTATTATTGCTAATTAAATGACATAGGTCTTGTTTAGCAATTAGTTGATAACTTTAGCTATTAGCTGATTTGATCAGCTGATTGTATTAGTTGTTTGAATATGAGTGTTTAAAAAAATTAACTTTTTAAAATTAGCTGTTTGTGTGTAAAATGACATATAAGGGTATGAGTATATTTTATAAATTATTTGATTATTTTTTTATTTTAACATTTTAAATCTTATATGTTATTTAGTATATTAAATTTTTTCATAAATAATATATCATTATAATTTATTATATAAAAATATTTCTTCAAAATTAAATTAATATAATATTTATAGTAAGTAAATTAACCATTAAAAATTGATAACTATAATTTTTTAATTTTTGTGTAAAAATAAATATTATAAATTTACGAATGTTAACAATGGAAGAAATGAAAAGATTGATAAGTTAATATTTTTCATGAATTTAGTTACCTTGAAAAATAATTTATTAGTCATAAAGTATATTATAACATTAGAAAATATTAATTAAAATAAATATTCTCCATGAATATGCACTAATTAGAAAGTACTATTTGAAATAAACAATTAATATCTATAATTATTTAATTTTTGTATAAAAATAAATATTATAATTTTTTATACGTTGATGGTGAAAAAATGAAAAGATTGATAAATTAATATTTCTCATGAATATGAATCAAAAGAAAAATAATTTATTAATCATACAATATATTACAAAATTAGAAAGTACTAATTAAAATAAAGTTTTAACAGTAAATCCAATCTAAATTAAAAGTTAATAATACTATGTAGTACAAATGTTTATAACACCCTAAAATTATTGTCTAGTTGGTCTATTTGCCATTAAACTAGAAGCTATTGTGTCTCGAATAGTTGTCATCTCTCCAGTTCTCATTTCTCCAACATTGTCTTGTGAAGAACTAGCCATATTATCTGGAAATATCTCAAGAGGTATAAAATCAGGATCTTAATCTATAATTCTGAAAGTTGGATCACCAAGTTTATTTCTTCTAATATAATTATGTAATGTAAAAGTTGCATAAATAATTTTATTTTAATCCATTATTGAATATTTTGGCGTTCTTTGTAATATCCTTCATCGAGTTTTGCAAACACTAAAAGCTCTTTCAATATAACTTTTTAAGTATGAATGAGTTCGATTGAAAATCTCTGGAGATCCTTTTGGACTTGCACCATAAAACTCTAATTGATGATACCATGTCTTTGGGTACGGTGTCAAATATCCTTTTCTATCTAGATAGCCTTTGTCTACTAAGTAATATTTTCCTAAGTATGCATAAAGGCCATATAATAAAAAAGAAATGCTTCTTAAATCTGTAAGTCAAACAAGAATTAAATCATTAAAAACTTAAAAATTTACCTGATAGTTGTTTTGGAAAATATAAACTTGAATTACTAATTGTATCAAGAAAAATACGTGCATCATGTGCTGATCCTTCCTATCCAGTTAAGATATAGGTGAATAGTAAATTAAAATCACATACTGCTAGTACATTTATGGTCGTTATGCCTTTTCTTCCTTTATATCGTAGTTGATCCTTCTCCGGAACAATTACTGCTATGTGTGTTCCACCAATAGCCCCAATGCAATCCTGATATGAAATTATATCTATGAGATATCAAACATATATTCTTATGAAAAAGTATAGAAAAATAAAGGCATATCTGGTTACCTTGAAGTGTGGTGGCATGTATCTAACATTATTGGCAATTTGTGGTTGAATTTCTGAGAATGTAGGATCTTTTGGCTTGATTATATCTCTTGAAAGGCCATCCATGGCATCCAAAACTTCTTTAAAAACTCTACTCACAATTTCACCAAAGTATTGAAATCGTTCCTATGCATCTCAGTTTGAGGCACCCTTACTGAGGATATATAAAAACAATCCCACTTTTTCCAAAATTGATATCTTATTTGAAGACCGCAAACTATATCTATTTTCCAAATCCATGCATAATTGGCGAAATGTATCTTGATTCATTCTAAAAGTATCAAAGCATCATTTTTCATGGCCAGTTAATAACTCATTTATCCAAATTTTTCCTGTTAAATAAGAAGTGTAGCATGGCTTTTTATGGAGATGATTTAAATAATGAGCACATAGGTAACCTACCGCACATACTACTAAATCCTAAAAGTCATTGTCATTTTCAAGAACTTAATAAAGAAACACTAACATAATTAACTAGTAAAATATTATGATTTGCATGCTTTTCCATTCCTGCAAATTAACTAGTAAAATATTAATCCAGAAACACTAATATAATTTTATCTATGATTTGCTATTATCTATAGCAGAAAAGTTTATCCATAAAAATCTAGACAACTATAGAGTTCAAACAATAAGAACTAGAAAGACTGTAGCTTCAATTAAAATAGAAATTTTAAGTATCCATACATATTTAGAACAATAATAACTTTAGTAGTTCAAGTGTACAAAACAAAGGTAAAAACGCAATCCTAATGTCCTTTTTGCTCCTTGTACATAAATTTTATCCACTCAACTATTGCTACATCACTTGGCAAACCAAATAGAATTATCCTTTTTTGAGGATCCTCGATTAATGTGCAAACAAAACTAAATTCAGGAGTACCAGGCCCTAATCCAGGCAAAGCACAAATTTTTGCCAAAGCATCTGTAAGACTATGCTTTGAAGCATCCTCCACACTTTGCTTAGATGTTTCAAAAAAATTCAAAAAGTTCACCATAGTAGTGTTTCTCTCTTTAATGGTTTTGAACAAAGCCTCAAACTTATCACACATTACTGTTGTAGCTCCTCCTCTTCTAGTAGAGGTAGTCCTTGCATTTTTATTACTTTCTAAACTATCACTCTCTAAGACCTTTTTATTCCTTCTTCTACTTTCAAACCCTTCATTTTGTGTAGCTCTCGGGGTAGAGGTAGAATTTCTTTATATTTCTTCCCATGCACCTTCTACATTACAATTGTTAAGATTATTTGTCTCATCCATATCATCTTCATATTCCAATGATGCACCATGAGCATCATCAACATGAATTGGGGAAGGAACATATGCATTATCTATTTTTTGCTCTCGTGGTCAATCACCTACAGGGGGTACTTAAACTCTCCTACTGCTGATGAACATCCAAATAGTTAATCCAAGTTGTACTCAAGATCAGGATCAATTCCTTCATCTCGAAATGTCTCAAATTTGCTATTTTCCTATGAAACAAGATGTAGGAAATTAAGGTTAGCTCATTTATCTAAATTCTTAGCATTAAAGTAAGAAAAACTACTAAAAAATTTAACCTGAATTTTTAAGTTCCACCACTCTTCAGAAGCATTAATTGTTCCCTTGTTATGATCCCATCCTAATCCGGTCTCTCTCCCTTTCAATTGCTTCCATAAACTCCATCTAGATCTCATCCAATCATACTTGTTTTTGAGTTTAGCTTTTTCCCATGACAATTTAGTCCTTCTTTGGAACTCCATCTCCGCTTTCTTCCATGGCAATTTTTGAGAGATGGTCGCACCACTTTTTCCCTTACTTCTTTCCATTAATTGATTACAAATGTTAACAAAGATGCATAATACTTCTTTTGAATAACTAACTCTTCCTATATCTTTCCCTCCTTGACTTTCTCCTCTAATCTCTTGTTGGGTCAAAGCCATCTAAGCACTAACAAAAGATTAAAATATAAAGGACTATTAAAAAGTTATTGGATAGACCCCTTATACAAATAAGCATGACCTTGTAAAGCATCAATTATAGGCCATTTATTTAGGATTTTTTATTAATATTACTGTTTTGACACGAAACAGTAATATTCTCTTCTTTGACAATTTAATTATTAATTAGACTTGATTTATGCATTTATTTAAAATTTTTTGTTAATGTTACTGTCTCTGGTGTTACTATTTTAGAATGGAATAGTAACATCCTCCTTTTTTGATAATTTAGTTATTAATTAGATTTTATTTATTCATTTGTTTGGTATTATTGGTTGGAATTACTATTTTGTAATGAAACAGTAACATGTTACTGTCTTAAGAGCAAACAGTAATATGGTATTATTTTAACAACTTTAATTTTAATTAAACTTGATTTATGCATTTATTTGAAGTTTTTAATTCGTATTACTATTTTGAAGTGAAACAGTAACATCCTCTTCTTTAATTATTTGGTTATTAATTAGATTTAATTTATTAATTTATTTGACATTTTTTGTTAGTGTTACTGTTTAAAATAAAACAGTAACATGTTAGTGTTCGAAGAATAAACAATAACATTCACTTCTTTTATAGTTTGATTGTTAATTAAATTTGATTTATCTATTTATTTAGTATTTTTTATTAGTGTTACTATTTTGGAATAAAATAGTAACATGTTACTGTCTTGAGAGCAAATAGTAACATGGTGTTATTTGATAATTTTATTATTAATTAAATTTTATTTATGCATTTATTTAACATTTTTTTGTTAATGTTACTGTTTTGGAACGAAACAGTAATATGTTACTGTCTTGAGAGCAAACAGTAACATGATATTATTTAATAATTTTATTGTTAATTAAATTTGATTTATGCATTTATTTAGAGCTTTTAATTAGTGTTACTATTTTGAAATGAAACAATAACATCCTTTTCTTTAATAGTTTGATTGTTAATTAAACTTATTTATGTATTTATTTAGTATTTTTGTTAGTGTTACTATTTTGGAACGAAATAATAACATGTTACTGTCTTGAAAGCAAACATTAACATGGTGTTATTTGATAATTTTATTATTAAGTAGATTTGATTTATGCATTAATTTGATATTTTTTGTTAGTGTTATTATTTTGGAATGAAACAGTGACATGTTATTATTTTGAGATCAAACAGTAACATAGTGTTATTCAACAATTTTATTATTAATTAGATTTAATTTATGCATTTATTTGGAGTATTTAGTTAGTATTATTATTTTGAAATGAAATAGTAATATTCTCTTCTTTGACTGTTTTGTTGTTAATTAGATTTAATTTATTAATTTATTTAAGATTTTTAATCAGTGTTACTATTTTAAAATAAAATAGTAACATGTTACTATCTTAAAAATAAATAATAATATGTTACTGACTTAAGAACAAATAGTAATATGATATTATTTAATAATTTAGTTATTAATTGGACTTAATTTATTCATTTATTTAAGATTTTTTATTAATGTTACTATTTTCGAATAAAACAGTAACATCATCTTCTTTAATGAATAAAATTAATTAAACTTGATTCATTTATTTATTTTAAATTTTTTGTTAGTGTTATTATTTTTTTTCAAAATAGTAACATATTACTGTTTAGATAACATACAGTAACATGCTATTATTTAGCAGTTTGATTATTAATTAGACTTGATTTATTCTTTTTTTTCAAATTTTCAGTTAGTGTTACTATTTTAGAACAAAATAGTAACATGTTATTATCTAAAGAATAAATAGTAACATGTTACTGTCTAAAAAACGGACAATAACATGCTATTATTTGGCACTTCGATTATTAATTAGACTTAATTTATTCATTTATTTAAAATTTTTTATTAGTGTTACTGTTTTGGAATAAAACAGTAACATGTTGCTATTTAGTTTATAAATAGTAATATATTATTTTTTAATTATTTTATTTATTAAAAGAATTATTATAACCCTACTAGACACCAAAAGAGTTAAGAATCAAAAGTTTAATAAAGAATTTAAATAAATTTAAATTAATAAAAATAAGATTAAAGTTAAAAAAATAATAAGAAAATAAAGAAAAATTTAAAAAAATCACTAAAAAAAGGCCTTTTTTACTAAATTAGAGTAGGCAAAACACCTTCGATTTTTGTAAGCACGTAAATCTCAAAAAGTTACATGAAATAAAAAAAAATTCACCTAAAACGGACAACCAAGCACAAAGTTATGGTCATTCAAAGTTTTGAGTTCAATTTACACATTTGTAACCAACTAGACTTCCTCAAACTCATATTTTCTTATTTTCTATTAAAAGATCATATGAAGATAATTAAAAAATGAGTGGTCATATGCAAAAATGGATTAAAGAAAAATTTTGGTATATAATATTCATAAATCATAAAATTGAAACCTATTTTGAAAAAAGTCTAGTGCTACCACCTTTTTGAAATAAAGTCCATCAAGCGACACCTCATTATAATTTACCGTTTAAAGGAAAAAAGATTCTAAGAATGAGTTTAGACTCTAAGAACTGCAAATATAAGAATTGCAAGCACATCATCATCTATTCACAAATAAGAATAACAAATTTCAATATTTTGAATGAACTAGGAGATCTAAAAGCAAAGAACCAAGTTCAGTGTCCTCTAAATGCAAAAAGATCAAGATTTCATGATGTGCAAAGCATATGAAAAGAAAAAAAAGGTCACCTTTTTAATCTAATAGAAGATATAATATATATACCTCTATCAAAGACTAATGAAACAGGAACTTTTAATTGAAAATTAAACCAACTAAACTTCTTAAATTACTAACCTTAAGCAAATGAATTTCCCTAAACCAGTAACCTTTGCCACGGGCAGTACTCTACTTAAAATAACTAAAGTCACATCTCCAATCAAGCCCACTGCAAGAAAGCAACATAACATATCTATGCTTCAGAGTCCAGAGACCAACAAGAATAAAAACTATCAATAGAAATATAAAAAAATTGAATATTTTAGTCTGTGGACAGTAGCCTAGAATTTCATTTCTTGTCTATTCATACCAACTATGAAAATCAATTTTACAATCAATTATCTACATTTCACAATAGTAGCCGAAGCAGTCCAATAATAGGCTTAAGGAAATAAAAAATCTTCTCCTGATATATCTAATTTCTTAATTTATAACGATTCCACAAAAGGTTGCTTCATCCCAAAATATATAGAGCTACTGGAACAAAGAAATCAAACCATATATCTTGTTTCTCTAATAGGAAATTCACATATTTGTTAAGCCAATAACCTTGCTTAGGCATAAAATGATACACAAAACATCTGAAATTTTTCCCATTACCAAAAAGTCATATCAGGTGCGAAAAGCAAAATTAAAATTAATGGAACAATGTAAAATCGACCTTATCGGTTCAACTCAAGTTCAGCTTCTCTTTCAGTTTGACGGCTGCGACAGTTGTTCTAGAGATATCTGTGAACCCTAGAAACAAATGAAATGAAAAGAAGATAGGAAAAGCAGGGCGAGCTAATGATTTTCTCAATGACAATAAATTGGAAAATATGAAAAATTTAAAGGATATTTCGGTCATTTAAAATTTTTATACACAACAGTTATTTGAAAATGCTGCATGCTGTAGTGTTTTGAAAATCGGCTGATTCATAGCCACCAACTATTTTAAAAAACTGGTTACCAAATAGCTTATTCAATTATCAACCAGCCAAATTTGGTCAATCAATCAAAAGCCAATTCAAAAGCCATTTACCAAATATCACCATATTGTAGTCTCTATTTACATAACAAAATCTTACTCGACGTTAAGAAATAATCAATCGTTTGTATGTTCTAACGGGCAACTTCTTTAGCCGATAAATTAGCCAATATTTTTAAATTTTAGCCGTGGTTTCACAAGAATTGCAGTTTAACTTGAATCTCTTACCCCCGACAATCTGAAGCACCCATTAGCTTCACCGGTTTCTTTCACACAATGTCCTTTTTTTTTATTGTATACTTTGAGTCTGTCAAAAACTTCAAATTATGCCTTTCTCTGCTTGGTTGAATTTTGTGGAGTTTGCTAATATTACTAAACTCGTTGATTAGTTTAGGTAATGAGATTCATTATTTTTAACTATCTATGTCTTAAGTTTGACTCTCGTTATCAATGATTTTAAAGAGAATGAGTTAAATAATATGTAAATATTACTATAAATCTTTAAAAAAATGACATACTTGGACTTTGAAATAAAGTAACTTATCTTCTTCATGAACTTAAAAAAATTATACGGGACTAAATGTTGAGTCAAATACATAATGATAAAGCTACAAGAGATGGCAATTAAAGGTTGAAGCTATGATTGCTACTAATATAAAATTACCAAAAAATGGATTTCTTTCTGTGGAATTACCTGAAACCGACCATATACATCTATGACTTCTAAAGAGAGTCAGGCCCAAATGGCAAGGGAAGACATTAAACCAGCCCCAAGAAAAAGCATACAATAAGAAGCAACTTGGAGCCTAAAGTTGCATCTCATCCTCTTGCTAAGAAAATCAGCTGCTATCAAGTCTACTAAAGCCATGTACACTAATATTCCTGCCGACAATGCATCCAGTACGCCTTCGGTGACCAGCGCAGCCACACTGTATGGATTGTAAACTGAAGCAATGGCAATTCCAATGCCAATTCCAAGCGGGGTTGTTAGTGCAAAAAAGCTAGCCATAATGGTTGCGGAGGAAGCCTTGAGTTGAGCTTGGGAGATGCAGCCTCCCAGTGCGAACCCTTCGAAGAATTGGTGGAAGGATAGTGCTGCGATCAGGTGCCTTATGGTGCACGGGCTTTGAGAAACTCCTAGAGACAGCCCTATTATCACTGAATGCGATACAATCCCAAGTTCCAATACCTGCATCAATTTCCTCCTAACTTTCTTAACTTTGAAAACCAGCACAAATATATTACATTCTTTAAGAACTTTTTCTTCCCCTTAGAGTTAGGTCTTAGATATAATTTGAATTAGTAAATTGGCTTCGCGCATCAAATTTTAATTTCGACGATTTATAATCTATAAAAAGGAAAATATTTATATATTTCAAATATCAACATATGTTTAACGCCACATCTTTATCTAAAATTTAAAATTTTGGAGACCAAAAATTTTTAGAGACTATGTAAAAAAAAAATATTATGACATGATACTAATATATGATTTTAAAAGTTTTAAGAGTCAAAACCTTCTTATGGCCAACAAAATTTTGCCTTTATATGTGTTTTTACCCTCATTCAACGAGAAGCAACCATTTGTCAATTTTGTTTACCGGACGTCAGCTTTGTTGAATTTAAATGCATTAGAAATTTACTTTCCAATTTTCAAAGTAATGTAAATTGTAATTACCTTCCTCGTATTGAAAGAATAATGACATATGTTATGATTATGATTGGAGTATTCAAGGATTTTTCTAGAAAACCAGGTGAAACGCGTTGAAAACTCTAAAGCCTACATCTAATTGTGGCTTATATATTAGCCACGGTTATATAATTGATAAATTTTAATTTCAGCTTATTAACATATTACCATATTGATCAATGTCACGTACTCAAATTCTAAGTTGCACCTAACTATAATTCTATATACAAAATGAAATGCATTTATCAATTTCCTTGGACATCAAATCTCAATGGACAACTCAAAAACGTACGAGACTGGAAAATACAAACAGACTATTTATAATGTAGAATCAACCCATTATTCATTCAATCTAGTTTTGTCCAAGTTTTAAGTCTCAAGTATTGGAGCACAATTTTGAGAAGCAAACGGAAACTTGGAGATATGTCAAGAGCTTAGGAGACCAATGCTCACGTTGTCTTCAACACTGAAGCACAACTATGGAGCTCCAAACAAGCAAGACCTAGCTACAGAAAATTTGTTGAGACATGCAGACAGATAACACCAGAAAGGCAACAAGAATGTTACCTGCGAAACGACGACGTGCCGAATGCTGCCATCCTCGTCTTCGTTTTCAATCCCATGGGAGTGGCTGTGCCCGTGGGAATGCTCGATCTTCACGAGGCCGTGGCATCCGTCGCGCCCATGAGAGTGGCTGTGTCTATGCTGCGCCGCGTGCGCGCGCATACCCACTATGTGCATTCCTCCACTTTCTTCTTCCCCGAACACTTTGAGGTTCAAGTCCTTCACCTCCACTACCGGAACAATCCCCGATTCCGTATCCGACTCGAACGATCCAACCCGCACTTGCTCATCGCTTCCCCGGTTCAGCCCCTGTTTCCGCTCGTAGTATTGGGTTCCTATAAAGTCAACCATCAATGTTAGAAGCGCTGACATCATGGCAAAGAACCCGGTAAAAGGAAACTTGGACCACGGGTATTCGGGCAGGCACGAGTCGGTTAGCGCCTCCGAAGCGTCCGAGAGCATGTGGACGAAGCCGGTGGCTAGAATTACTCCGGCAGCGAAAGCCTTGGCTGCGACAAAGAGGCTCCCATCGGTTTGTAAGAAACAACGGTGTTTTCCGACGAGTGGTATTGCGATTCCGGTCATTCCCGCAAAGAGAATCGACGCGATTGCCACGAATTTGAGGACGAATGCAGTTGAGTCATCCCGACAGAGCTCTAACTCGGTCCCCCCACAACTCGAGTCCGCCATGGATTCAGAAATGGACTGAAAAGGCGAAACTTTTTTCCAGAAAAAAGACGAAGTTCAAAAAATTATAATCCATCCAGTGATTGGCCTACTCGAATTGTAAAATGTTAAAACCATTATATATATTACAAGTATCGGTCAAATTTTAATAATAAGAACGAGGAGAGGAAGTAATTGATAAAATTGAGTCACAAAATTAGTTTTCAGCCATACTTCTTTCAAATGGCGTAGAATTCAAGCAATTGCATCAATGGAGTTCTTACGGATACCAGTAGAGAAACATGTAAAATCATACCCAATTCCATTCTAATTCACTGTGATAGCTATTTAATAATAATAATAATAATAATAAGAAACAGTTACCTGAAATCAGATGATTTTTTCCAACTTGGAGCAGTTGCCAGATATCCTGCTGCCAAAATACAACGAAACCATCATCGCCGACAATCAAGATAAAGGGAAAGAAGTAAGACAGAGAGATGGGAGATTAAAAACCAGAAGAGAAAACTAACCTCGATCAAGAACATGGGAAACGCAGAGCGACAATGGTTGATTCTAGAATTTTATTATAATATATCACGAAACTTGTACATACGATGAACACGAATCTCTAATATCATAGCGTTAGAGTGAAGAGGGCTAGGATTGCACTTTGGAGGAAGGATGCCAGGCCTTTTAAAGATTGCACGGCAGAGAGCAGCACATGCTGAAAGGGAGTTTCGGGTACGTCGAAGGGATCGAAGAGAGAGAGACAGAAAGGGTGTCGTCATATTGATGAAAGGAATGGGCAAATAGTTGGCTCGTGGCTAGTTTCAATAAAAATGAGGGAGATAGTGTCGACATTGTTGTCTCTCCATTCTTCTCTCATTTCCGTTTTTTTAATGTTTTTATTTTTGGCAGAGGAGTCCCAGTCGGTGGAAAATGGAAATCCAGCCTAAGGTACTTCTGGAATTTTCTTTCCCGAAAATTTACATGCATTTCTCTCTGTAAGTTTTGTGATGTTGTGATATTTTATTGTAATTTTATAAAACAAACTGAAGTTTTTTGCAGACTCACGAGTAATGAATATACAAAATATTAATTTAATAAAAGTTATATGAAATTAGGTTTCATTTAAACTTTTATCTACCAAAAAAATGAAATTAGGTTTAATAGATAAAATTATAATATATAATACAATCTGAGTGTTTAATTAGCTAATATTATGATATCGGTTAGATGACAAATAATTTGAAAAGAACCATAAATTGGAACCATGTATTCTCCCTTTATATATAGGGATATATATATAGGGAATATATTATAAAAATGGAATGATTAAATCGTGATTATAATACATTATATTTAATATTTAGGATCAAAATATCAAGTTATATTCTTTAAGTAATTATGTAATTTTTAATTATATTTTAATTTTAATCACTATTACATAATTGATGGGTAAGATTCACTTTAGCTTTTATTTTAATCAACAGAGACTGCGTAGGAGGGAATAGCTTGATATAGAATGACACATATGCAAATGAAACAAAAGGAAGAAAGAAAGAATAGTGAAATTTGACAAGGATGAGGAATATTGTAAGGAAGGATTAGTCTTTAATGTTCCAATAATACCAGAAAATTTATTTAATGAATGACGATTAATTGTTTACATTTTTTTTATGATCGAATGTTTTGAAAATTAAAAAAATGAATTTTAATTCATGTGAAAGTTATAAAATTGATGAGTAAATAATAAAATTAACGATTAATATTTACTCATGATATTTAAGTGAGAATAAATGGATGTGGGGTATAATTCTAACAACCAAAAGCTTGTACCGACTTCAGCCGTTTCAACGGAGGAGAAGTTTGAGTTGCGAGCTGTATGCAACGTGCAAGACATGCAGCCTTTCAAGGTATTTTGAAAAGAGAGCTCATCTTGAGGCACGCGCTAACAGGGAAAAGGAAAGCAACTCGCGTCAGCCCAACGAGGATAATTCTAAAGTATTGTTTCAGTTATTATAATCAAATTAAGAGCATACTGAGTAAGGCGAGGTCAAGAGGACTTTTTTATTTTATTTTATTTTTAATTAATGATATTACTCGCAGAGATAGAGCGGTGGCATTCTCACGCTAGGATCGACGACAGAAAGCGTGGGTCAGAAAAATGGCTTGATGGCTAGTTTGAGGTGGCGTTGTTTGAAGAATAACAGGATGTCATCCCACCGTACTCTGCGAGGGACAATAACATGCACAGAGTGCGGTGTTTCAAATGACGATGATAATTTTTTATGTAATATAATAGTATGATATATTTATATAAATGTGGACTGATACGTTAAATTATTTAAAAATTTATATTATATTTTAAAAATATTATAGTTAAATTTTTACAAATTAATATTTGATAAATTAATAATCTTTCTAAAACAATATTTTTTCCAATTCCAATTTGTATCAGTTTACAAAATTAGTAATTTTAATAAATTAACAAAATAATAATCTTTATGAAAAAATTTATATAAATATGCAGTTCTATCAATATCATAAATTAATAATTATTTAAAATTACAAACATAATTAGAATAATTTAATAAAATATGAATATATTATTATTTATTTTTTCATGAAATTTAACTATAGGTAAATTTCATTTCTAACTTTTCTCATTACATTCAAAAACTCTGATGCTCTGTTCTTAAACTAAAACAAAAATTTGTGAAGAATTGTTGCTGCTATGAATGCTTTCTTTCACGTGATTGATTCCAAAGGTATTGAATCATTCTCAACAAAATTTTTTATGATAATAGCCACAATTTCTTTAAAATTAATAAATTATTAATTTAAAGAAATATTAAGAGTTTAGGATTTAAAGTTTAGGAATTTTATTATATTTAAAAATAATTAATAATTAAATAATGAATAAGTATATATAATAAAAATATAATTTTTTATTTTAATATAATGATAATAAAAATTAAAATTAATATTTTATTAATAATTAAAAATAAATTTATAAAAAATAAAAAAAATAATTAAATTTAATAAATAATTTTATAATATATATTTTATTAATTTTAATTAAAATTATAAAATAAATTTAATATTTTTAGAGAATGGCTGATTATGAGTTCAGAATGGCTGATTACTATCATCTCTCCTTACTGTTATTTTTGTCTCTGTGAAGAATTTTTGGATGAGGCATCTGATCTGCAGAGGAAGGTTGGTGCTGGTGAGAAAGCTGTTGTCGCTGCCCATAAAATCTGCCACCAATTTACTAGTTTCTTTCTAGATCCAGAGAAGAAACCTTGCTTAATTTATAAAATAAATGGTTAATTCAACTGTTAGCATTATTTTTCAATTTAAAAGCAGACTGGGCAAGGAATGAATACATGGGAGAATAAGTAACATTATTCTAAATATTTTTGAATTGTAAGTAAAATTATTTATATCACAAGATTTAATAAAAAAAGTTGTAAAATTTTATAAAAAATTATAAAATGTTACGAGAAACTAGCATCTCATATCTAAAATATGTGCATGATTTTATAAAAAGGTTTAACCTTTAACAAAACGTATGCAGTAACCATTAGATTTTCAAAGAGGTAATTTAATTATTTTTATATTTTTTTAGAAACCATTTTAATAAAATAAAAAAACTATCCACTAGTGTTGGAGTTATGTTTTGAGTAAATAATTATTTTTATTAATTAAATATAATTAAGTGAACTTTATATAATTATATTTTTATTAATTAAATTGTATTAATCACATAATTTTATTGTAATATTAATAAAATTTTAATATAAACAAAAATTTTATTGTAATAAATATAAATTCTTTTTGTATTGTATATATTATTACAACACGCCAAACATTATGAATTGTAGCCCATTTCTTTTTTTGTGTGCATATTTTGAAATTCAATATTTTTTAAAAAGAGAAATACCTAATTATGAAAATATTGTATAAATTTTTTTAGATATTTTAAAAAATATTTAATCCGTGGTTTATTTTTAATTAGGTTTTATTTTAGAAATTGAAATTGTATTTTTTTTTAGAATTCATTTTTTGGAAATACACATCTATCTTCATCATTTACATATAAAGGTACAATAGTTATTTCACAAAAATATAATTTCTTTCTCCCCTAATTTCTTTATTTTCAAATAAAAGAAATCATTTCTCTTCTAATTTTTGTCTCTCCTAACTTCTTCATTTCCAAACAACATAAAAGAAATTCTTCTTTCCTTCCACTTCTTTTCCCTCAACTTCTTTCTTTCATAATTTCTTTCTCCTCCCACTTCTTTCCAATCCAAACAAAGCATTAAAGAATAACAGGATGTTGTCCCACGGTACACTGCAAAGGACAATAACATGCAGAGAGTGCAGCATTTCAAATGAGGATGATAATTTTTGATATAATATAATAATATGTATTTATATAAATATGGATTGATACATTAAATTATTTAAAAATTTATATTATATTTTAAAAATATTATAGTTAAATTTTCATAAATTAATATTCGATAAATTAATAATTTCTTAAAAATAATATTTTTTCCAATTTGGATCAATTTACAAAATTAATAATTTTGATAAATTAATAAAATAATAATTTTAGGAAGATCTTTATATAAATCTATAATCTTACCAATATCATAAATTAATAATTCTTTAACAATTTAATAAAATATGAATTTATTGTTATTTGCTTATTCATGAAATTTAACTTTAGGTAGATTTTATCTCTAACTTTGTCATTACATTCAAAAATTTTGATGTCATGCAAACTGAAACAAAAAGTTGCGAAGAATCGTTACTGCTATGAGTGCTTTCTTTCACATGATTGATTCCAAAGGTACTAAATCAGTCTTAACAAGATTTTTAATGATAATAGCCATAATTTCTTTAAATTAATAAATTATTAATTTATTGATTAATTAATACCTCATTAAATTAATAAAATTTCATGATTCCAACATTATTAATTTATAGAGGTTTTATTGTATTTAAAAATAATTAATAATTACATTATGAATAAATATATATAATAAAAATATAATTTTTTTATTTTAATATAATGATAATAAAAATTAAAAAAAATATTTTATTAATGATTAAAAATATTTTTATAAAAAATAAAAAATAATTAAAGTTAATAAATAATTTTATAATATATATTTTATTAATTTTAATTAAAATTATAAAATAAATTTAATATGTTTAATAAATAATTTTATCTGAATTACATGAATTTTCAATGCAGTCCAAACGCTGCAATAATTGTACTGCCCTTGCCTCCTTGGTTTGATTAACATTTTGCTGAAACAACAATGAAAAGAATAGCAGGATTTCATATTACATCTAACAAGTAAGAACATTACCTTTCCATCGCAAATAAACAAAACCACAGTCCCATTTAATTTCGTTATACTCTCCAAATGGATCTTTTGTGGAAGTGTCTAATATGTAAACAACAACTTTGCAATGTGCTAGATTCCATTCTTCTTCGTTAATCCGTGCTTTCGTTTCATTTTTCTAAATTTTTGGTTAACCGTATTATACTAATTTCAATTACGCAATCATTTCATTGCGGTCTTCTGATTAAACATTGAATTTCTTTAACGTAACAGGATGGGAAATTACCAATTTACGCCACATGTGGTTGCTACCTGAATTCCACTACCAACAGACAATGACCTTTCATCAATTTTCAAAACGCACACTTTTCTCTGCGAAATACTAACAACTTCCTTTTGTTTCCTTTGTGCTAATCCCCCTTTTTTTTTTTTTTCTCAAAATCGTACTAGATATGTGCATTATTCTGCTTCACAGCCATCCAGGGCAGGACATACTACCCTCCCATGTTCTTTTACCTCCTTCTTATCGAAGGCCAGGCAAAGAGAGGGCTTTGGGCCAAGATATTGTAAGAGAAGATGGCCTAGTGGGCTGGAAACCATAGCCTCCATCTGCGGGTGGCCCATAAGAAAGCCCAAGCAAATTCTCCCTGCCTATTTTTGGCGCTCGCAGCCAGAATCACGGAGTCAGCTGATGAAGCTCGTAACCTTATATATAGGCAAAGGCAAATTCCAGAGGAGCCGATTGGTCGGTATATTTTAAAAAATATAATAAATAATTATAATTATTAATGAAAAATAAAAAGATGAGATAATTATAAATTAAAAAAAATTACTTTTTTGTTGTCTTAGTGTTTATTCAATTCTCCGTTTTGATTTTCTTCTTAATAGTTATAATCATTTATTTTATTTTTTTAAAATATATGAAATAGAAGTTAAATTTAGACTTATAAAATCGACGAATCGATGTGTATTATTTGTAAAAAATTTTTTTTTGAATAATTTGAATCTGGATCTTGTGATCCAGTTTATAGATCAATTCATATTTACTAAACATTTATTATCCGTTAAAAAAAACTAAATTTTAAATAATCCCCGACAAAATTTGTTAACCAATTTGCAAATTTGAGCATGTTTGACGCTCCGATCCAAATTTAATTCTAGAATCCCCATCGTGATGCTCCAGAATAATGGAGCAATTAGCTAACTACTAAAATAATAAAGCTCTGCTCATCTCATCCGACAAAGAGCAACAAAAAGGGGAATTGAATCCACAGAAGGAGACTTTCTTATTATTAAAAGAAAATTTTTTAGAATTTTCTCGTGTAATACTGATACTAATCTATCTATTTCTAGGTACATATATAAGCGTGAGATAAGATTACTCTAACCGAAGCCATAATAAACCAAAAGTACGCGGTTAAATTTTCAAAAACAACTATATTCGTAATCATAATCATTTTAATCTACTGAAAGTCCAATGGCTCATCAACTCTAATTCACCTTCATTCAAATCTACCCTCAATGCTTTCTTGTCTTCATCCGGAAGCACCCTAATCTGTCTCCACGTGTTTCTGGAGATTCCAACCGATATCCATGATACCTTAAAATTACATTTTTATCGAAAATAATAAGCAAAAATTAGGGCGTCCTTTCCTCCTCTACTTTCCCCACCCCAGAGCATTACTGCTACTAGTAGCCAGCGGCCTGGGAGCTGTTTTTGTATTGGCCGAGCGATCCTTTCTTTGTCTTCTCTGCCCGGCCACATCTGAGCCATGCTCAACGAATCCCTATCATCGTCGCCCTCTTTCTGGGCACTTCTCACCAGCTGGTTCACCCCTACTGTCTTCTTCGTCGTCCTCAACATCACAATAGTCACCATTGCCATTACTTCTAGCCTTACCAGCCAGAAACACCACCACCCAGACGATTCTCACACAGCGACCCATCAGCCCCTCGCTAGATCTCCTTCGGTGTTGCAGCGACTCAAATCCATCAATTTCTACAACTACGGATCCCACGAGCCCGCCGCCCAGCAAGATCCACCCGACTACGTTTTCGGACATACACAGCAACCGCAACCCACCCAGATTACGAGATCCCCTTCCATACTGCAAAGGCTCAAATCCATAAATCTTTACAATTACTTTCCCACCGAACCCATTACCGCAAAGCTCGACGCCGCCGCCGACACCCCCGTTTTGCAGTCGACTAGCAACGAATCTGAGAAACATCATTTGGACGAGCCAGTAGTGGAAAGTGAAGAAGAAGAAGAAGAATATGGAGAGGGAGATGATGTTGTCGGGCAAATCTGGCAGGAGGAGCCAGAGCGTTCCCTGGATGAGATTTACAACCAGTTACGGGGAGTTCATGTGACCAGGACCAAGTCCGACACCAAGCCTGCCTCCGGTGAGGTGCCCGTGAAGCTTCCTAAGAAGATGAAGAAGTCGGCCACTACGAAGTCGGCTTTCGCGCATTTTAAGGAAGACGACATTGTTGAGAATCGGCGACCGGCGACCGTGAGGGAGGCCAAGGTTACTGCGGCGGACGACGAGGTGGATGCGAAGGCTGACGATTTCATCAACAAGTTCAAGCAGCAGTTGAAGTTGCAGAGGTTGGATTCCATCATGAGGTACAAGGATATGATCAGCGGAGGGAGTGCGAAGTAAGGTATATTTTGTTTCGGGGGTCTATCAATAATTTTTAAAATTTAGGGGGTCGGTCAGTGTAAAATCAGAATTTATAGATCTTGTGGTAGTGATTTTACTAAATTAGTTTGATGCCCCTGGATGTTGAAATTTATGTTCAAATACATGGCCCGCATCATATGGATTCTGCATCGTGTCGGGTTGTGTTGTGGAGATGGGAAGCTACCGTCCTAATTTTTAATTTTGCATTTATATAGTCATTTGGTTTCGAATTTCGAATAAGTCGGAATTGTCCATTATACATATAATGGAACTCGAGCCCAACGGTCTTGGTTGCAAATCCGTCTGGGGATATGCTGGCAAAATGGTCATTTTAACGTGGAAGCGGTGGAGGGAGAAACTTCAAAGTTGAGGCGGAGGCGGTGTTTGCATACTGGCGGTACCGGCTGCCGGATGATTCTGTTGTCATTGGACTGAGAGCATTAACCGGAAGCTTTTTTTAAAAAAAAAAATAAT
This sequence comes from Sindora glabra, assembly GCA_020226215.1. Classification (NCBI taxonomy): domain Eukaryota; kingdom Viridiplantae; phylum Streptophyta; class Magnoliopsida; order Fabales; family Fabaceae; genus Sindora; species Sindora glabra. The sequence continues at coordinate 23,830,805 of CM035227.1, forward strand.
GTTTTTGGAAGTTTTACTTCTTACGAAATGAATATTTTAATATTAAATTATTTTTTAACATTAAAATATATAAATTAAAAATAAAAATATAAAATTTAATATATTAAATATATTATAATAATAAAAATATCTATTTTTTTTAATAGGTGAAGTTACTTATAAAATAGAATTATCCTTTCTTATTTAAGAAGACGACTCTTTCGGAATAACGAATGAGGGAGTTGAATGGATCTGGACAATGACGCCAAGCATATCCTTCATTTATGTATTTTTGGGCTTCGCTGTTTTCCACATGGGGATCTTTCATCTGTGTCTTCTTGTGGCTGTTTGGATATGGAGAAATTATAGTATACCAACGTGGAATTTGAAAAAAAGGGGAAAAAAAAGAAAAAGTATCGTAATAATGTGTAGATTCAAATTGTAATGTTGGGTGGGCTGTTGTTATTATTATTTTTGTATTTAGAGGGATTTAAATGGTTAAGATGTGATTCGAAACGGCAATCAATGTAAGTAGATGGGGTTAGCACAATACAAGACGTGGGATGACGGCGGGACCACGAAGGAGAAGTAGTGGGGCTGTCTCTAACTTAGTGTGGCACTCTATTATCAGCATTGGTGGTATCGGCATATTCTGTGTTCCTGTCCTTGTGGTTGTGGGCCAATTAATTAAACCAGCGTAGATCACCCAAGAGCAGGGACATTTATGTTTGGCTTGGAAGGAATGGAATGAAAATTAGAAATGAAAATGAATGGTATAGAATAAAAAGATTATTTTATAATCACGTTGGGTGCGAATAGAAATGAAATATTCGTTTTATTTTTTTAATTATATTTGATATAATAAATATTATGTAAATGGAATGGAAAAAAAAAGGATATCAATGACAATAAAAAATGCATAAAAATTCAAATTATATTCATATAAAAATGGTACTATTATTTTTTGTTAAAATTATATTTATATAAATGATGGTATTATTATTTTTTAATTTATTGATAATTTTTATAATTGAATATATATTACATAAGAAAAATAGTAACATATGTTAAATAAAAATATATATGATATGATTAATAATAAAAATTATTGTATTTTAAATTTAATTATTAAATTATAATTAATTAATAAATTTTATAATGAAAGAATAAAAATTAATATACCAATTTTTTTAATTTAAATAATTTTTATAAAGCATACAAAAATATTTTATTTATATTTTATTGTCAACTATATAATTATTAAGATATTTAAATAGAAAATTATTAAAAATTAATATTATTTTATTACTCATGAACAAAGAATAATGATGAAATTTATGAATAATGTGAAGGATGAAGGTATATAAAGCTCGTTTCACAAATGGTAGAATGGTTATTTTATCACTTTTGCTTTTACTATAAATGAGATTCCATGATTTAATGAAATAATCATTTTATAAGGATTGGATATTTTTATTCCATAATGCTAGTCAAATTTTTTTTTTTTTCATTTCATTGCATTTTTATTATATCAAATATGTTATTATTGTATTTATGGACAAAAGATTTACTGAGCATGCACAACAGAGTACGAAGGAAAAATTAACCAGATAATATAAGTTTGATGCAATATTATCAATTAAGATGATAAACAAATTTTGATTCCAATGATATTCAATATTTTTAGAAGTTTTATTCCTTTCAAAATTCAATTTCTAATTTTTATTTATATGTATTTGATGATTTAATCACTTCATCATTTACATAATAATAATAATAATAATAATAATAATAATAATAATAATAATAATAATAATAAGATGGGTATATGTTAGAAAGGGCTATCAATTAGTTTAAAATTATATGAATATTTTGATTTTTTTTTAATAATAGGGATAGCTAATTTACTAAACTCGTGTATTAAGAAGTATTAAATATACAAAGTTCCTTAGTTTAAAAAAATAATTTTTAATGTGTATGAATTTATAAATTTGATAGATAGACAATAAAATTAACATTTACTCGTTATTTATTAAGTAAAAACAAGAACATAAATGAATAATTAAGAATTTCTTCCCTCCCTTTAGAAAGGAAAAATGGAAATTTTCTCTCTGGTTTTGGTTTTGACATTTAAACTGACAGCAATCTCGACGAAGGAGACAGTGATGAGGGGCACATTTGTGGGTAAGAGATCCGTGAAGAAAGCAATGTTGGTAATTTGTGGCAGTAGCAGTTGCCTGTTTCTATGGATATCTCTGGGCTGTAAGACTGCCAACCTAAGTACGAGTAGCCGAAAGAACGAATCGACTGCTTGAGCATTTAATTTCCTCCTCTCTAATCAACGTTATAAATGCTGTTATTATAATGGATTTTTCATTTTTAATTGATTTTTTCAACCCAGAAAGCTACAAAACGTAGTTTCTAAAGAACGGGGTCTCCCAAATATATTTTTCGGTCTTTTGTGATCAGATTTTATATATGCTAATAATTGCGGGAACACTATAAAGGGGGCAAAATTGGTAATGGTCCTTGAGAGTCGCCCAAGGGATTGAGGAGGCCACGCGTTCTCAACACTGACGGACAGTTCATACGCTATTTTCTTTTATTTTAAAATACAAGATTTTGAAAAAGTATGTTGCGTGGACATTTGTTCACGTACCGGCATTAGCATGTGCCATCCCCAGTTTTTGTGGACTTTAATTTTGACGTTCCAATTCTAAATTTGATTGCAGTTCCATTTGGTAGAAAATATCTTCGTTATAAATATAGTATAAATTATTAAAATAATAAAAAATTATTTTATAATTTTTTAAAGAGAAAGTTGTTGTCATTCATATCATAATTTTAAAAATTATTTTTTAATCATAAAATATAAATATATATAATACATCTTTATTTTTATAAAAAAATAAAATTTTCTATTAAAAATATTTTTCAAAAAACTAAAGGGGGCCTACTACTCAAATGATGTTTAGTTCAATACGTGAGAAAGGAAATGGATGAAAGTAAATAGAAAAGAAATTGTTATTTTTTTGAAATTATTTAGTTTAATTAGGAAATATAACTACATTGTTAGTAATTCCCTTTCTTATTTGTTAGTTCATTAGTCAAGGAATAAGTAATGGTAATGACAATAGCCAAAATGCAATCATAAAGATTATAGTGATAGTAGTAATAATAATAATGGGGTAGTGCCAATGGTAAAAATAACGATGGCAAACATAATAATGGTGGTATGATAGCATTAGCAACAATAGTAACGACAATAATAATAATAAAAGTAACAATTATAATGATAGTAGTTCTAACTATGAAAATAGTGATATAAGTGGCAGCAACAACAATGATAAGATAAAAATACTTTTTATTTCTGTTAGGTAAGATAATATAAAATGAGAAGAAGGAAATCAGATATGAAAGATTTTATTATATGTAAGTTTGAGCATGGATTTAACTATATAAGTAAATCAAACATCTAAGGGGATCAGTTTTTTGATTTCATCTCCAATTCTTTAAAATTTTCCAATCAAACACCATGTATTCATATCTCATATATTATGGAAGAGTGGGGAAAGCCTACAGTGCACTACTAATATAATAATGCATTAGTATTTTATTAAATCTAATTATACACGAAGTAATTTTTTAAGAAATGTTATATAATGATATATTAATGATTAAATTTAATGATATATTATAAATTTTTCAATGCTCTCACTTTAATCCTAAAATGTGAGTCCTATGTAGTTGCGTTCTACTCAAGTGTGTGACAAATGAGTAAAAATTTAGCCCTTGGCATGATAGATAGATGGATAGAGGGCAAGAAGCCCAAACGGAGAGAATATGCAGAGAAGATCCCAGAGTGAGTCATGATAAAATGGAGCAAGATTCTTCTGAGGAAAAAAAAACATAAAAAAGGGCTAACTTGCAATCCCCGCAGCAAAACAGAAAACAACAAACAGAAGCAAGCGCAAGCAAAAAGACACGCACAAAGAGATCCAAACAAATAAAATCCTAGTAGGCCACAGCTCGAAGTGCACTCATTGCCACTGACAAGAAATCCGCATAATGTCTCCCGACCCACGGAAGAAAACACTAATGACAGCGGCGAGCAACTGTAAAATGAGAAGAGACCAAGTGAATGAATTGATATTAGAGTTAAAATGTGACTCTGTATGCAAATACAAAGGGGTGATGAAGGATAAAATGGTCCATCTGCGGATAGAGCTAGTAACTGCTACGAACGTGGTTGACATCACCGAGGTATGGAGCATGAGCCATACTGCGTCTCAAAGGATATCCAGTTAGCGCATGCGTGGGCAGTCACGGCCCGCGTAAGCCAGGGCAATGAAATGGAGAGATTCTAATTTATTCTTGGACTGAAAAATGAACTGACAGAGCACAGGATTGGATTCTCTATTTTTCTTGTGTTAATTTTAAAGAGATAAAAGATATAATTTTTCTTTTAAATCCTACTATGTTTTGTTACTGGAATCCAACAGTTTCAAATAAAAAAATTATATTTAGATAAAAAAAATTTATTTATATCATGACATGTGTATTTATAATAAAGTAATTAATATACTTGTTATAATATAAATAAAAAATTTTACGATAAAATTTACTTAAATTTTTTCCTTATATACTCAGGCGAGTTGGATTGTCCCGTTTCATATTATTATGAACTGAATTTAATTCGAATATCAGTTGAATCATAAAAAAAAAATTCAATAAATATTTAAGTTATTAGAAAAAAAAATGGTGTCCCAACCCAGTATTTGTCGGGGCAGAGCCTTTTGTACGTTTTTGGTCGTTATCTTCCGTAAAGATTGCATCCACATCTGCTTCAGGCTTTGCCACTGACAACTTATTGGAGGCCCAAAATGATGGTCCAACTCTTTTCTGTCATGCGGTGTTGAGTCCATTTACAATACGGTTGGGCCCCGGCTACATATGTCATATATCACTTTAAAAATAGGAAAAAATATAAAATTTTGGAAAAAAAATACAAATTACCACTATCGATTAAGTGGTGGTTAGAGTTTATCCTCAGAAATAATAGAAATAGGAAAAACTTGAATTTTACTCTATCAATATTAAATTAATAAAATATATTATAAAAAATTATAAATCATCCCACTAATTATGGAGTGATTGCATTTTACTCCTATTAACCTTAAAAATTTTTAAATCAAATATTTAATCATATAAAACTTATAATTAACATTTTTTATCTACTTAATTAATTATTTTATTAAATTACATGTTTTTTATTTTTTTGCATGAATCAAAATAGTATTATGTGTTAGATTATAATATCATTTTTTTGCATAATTTTTATGTTATACAATTAGTAAAAATTAAATTAAATATATAAAATTTAATTAAACAATTAAAAATGAGTTACAAAATTATGTATAAAAATAACTTAATAAATTAACATATAACAATATTGTAATTCATGTTTACTAGTGCTATTAAACATTAATTATCACTATTAGACTTATTTTTTTAATATGGGTCCAAAATATTAAATGAAGAAGTAAAATAAATATAAATGCTATGTTACATAAAAAAATAAAAAAACTTATCATTTTTATTTTATATGATCATATTTAGTGTAATTTTAATATCACAATGATCATAGTAGTGATAAATAATGATTTTTATTTTGCCCCTTGAGATTTTGCTTAAAATTTAATTTTTTTAAAATATGGTAATTATATAATTTATGAGTTATCTTTATTTTTTTAAAAAATTTATAATTCATTATAATACTCATATTTACCTTACTACGTTCTATTAAAAAGAAATTATATTAATAATAAATTTACTTTATTTGCTAGACATATTTTTTTATAAATTTTTTACAATTTTAAATTTTTATATATAATCATTCATCTCAAAAAAATTTAGTTTACTTATATCATTAAAACAATTATTATTTTATTAAATAATAATAAGAATAAGCACAAAAAGTAAGAAGAATAGTATGTGACTTAAAAATAATATAAGAGTTAAAAATTTAATATTTATTTAAATAATTCAATTCAATTCAATTAATAACTTATTTATAATATTTTATAATACAATAAAATATGTAGTTGTTAATGTAAATATAATATCAAATAATAACTACTATTTTATTAAATAATATCATGAGTGAGCATGGAAAAGAAATGTAATAGTACATTAGTATATAACATAAAATAATATAAGAGTTAAAAATATAATATGTAATTATATAAGAGGAAAAAAATTAATTTATTTATATTTTTAAATTTTTTTGAGAAAAAAGTATATGTGAAAATTTTAAAATTATAACAAATTTATAAAAAAAAAATGTGTCTACCAACTAAAGTAAATTTCTAGCTAATATAATCCCTTTCTAAAATAGATGTATGAGTCTAAACATGAGTTTTACAATGAAATATAAGTTTTAAAGAATAAAACAAAGGTAACTCACAAAATGTACAATCATCATATTTTAAATCAAGTGAATTGTAAATAAAAATCTCATGGGGAAAAAATAAAAATTATTGTTTACCATCATTATAATCATTATAGTATTAAAATTAAATTGAATATGATCATATAAAATAAAAATGATGAGTTTTATTTTTTATTATATAGTATAGTATTTGTATTTGCTTCATTTTTTTTACTTAATATTTTCAACTCATATTTCATAAAATGAGAGATTAAGTCAAAGAAAATAAGTTAGATAGTGACAATCAATGTTGAGTAATACTATTAAATATGAATTATAATAATATTATGTATTAATTTATTATATCATTTTTTTGCACATGATTTCACAACTTATTTTTAAGCATTTAATTAAAATTTTATATATTAATTTAATTTCTATTAATTATATAATATAAAAATTATGTTAAAAATGATGTAATAATCCAATATATAATAATATTATGATTCATAAAAATTTTCTTAAAAATTACAAATTTAATAAAATAGTTAATTAAGTAAACAATGAGTGTTAACCATAAGTTTTATATAACTAAGGGTTTAATTTATATGTTTTCAAAATTAATGGAAACAAAATGAAACTATCTCACAATTAATAGTGCAATGTACAATTTTCCTTTACATTTTTTATTAATTTAGTAATGTGGAGATAGAATCCAAATCTTTTACAATTTTAAGGAGTAATTTACATATTTTCATAATTCATAGAAATAAAATTCAAGTAACCCATAATTAGTGGGTGTAATTTGCATTTTTCTCTAGATTTTCTCACCTTCAATTTTGAAAAATTAGAACTTAGTCTCTTAAACTTTATAAAATTTGGAATTAATACTCATTATTAATTTAATTTACTATTTTATTAAATAATATAATTTTTATGATAATTTTAAGCAAGAATCATAATATTATATGAATTTAAATTTGATCCACTATAACTATAAATGAGTTTTATACTATTATCCACTCACATATTACCATTTTATTTAAAAGCTATTAAATTTTTTTACTATTATCAAAATTTCTTAATTAATTTTAATTTTTTAATGACATGATATCTTTTAATTCATTGATAGTATAAAATACTTTACATTGACAATAAATCAAATTTAAACACATATTATAATATGTTAGTTTATTTTGTTATTTTTTAAAAATAATTTCTATATGATATAATTAATAAAAATTAAGTAAGATATATAAAATTTTAATTAAATAATAAAAATAAGTTTCCAAATTATATGTAAAAAATTGATGGAATAAATTAATATATTATAATATTGTGATTTGTATTCAAAAACTTCATTAAAAAATATAGGAATATGATAAAATGATTAATCAAATTAACAATAAATATTAATTCTAAGTTTTATGATATTTAATGGGGTAATTTTTAAATTTTTAAAATAAAGAGATAAAATCCAACCATTTCAAAATTAAAAAGAATATTTAATGCTTTTCCTTAAAATTATTATATAAAATCTCACCTTACAAAGATTTTATAAGATAAGAAATAAAATATGTACCAATAGCTAATTGGCTCAATAAAAATAGACTAAATCCCAAGATATTTCGAACTCGATAAAAAAGTTGAGTTTCATCCTTTAAATTATATACGTCGGAGAGGATTTATCCCCTATTACTTCTGCCCTGAATAGTTATTAGTCTTATAGCTGACAAAAAGGTGTGCAGACGTCAAACTAAAGAAATCTGGTGTAAAATCGTGAGACGAGATGTATGCGGAGAGCAAGCGAACCCACTTCTTCTTCCTTTAATCTCAGCCCAACTACCTAATTACACAATAAAATTTTCATTGCTTATAATTTTTTTACTAATCTGTTCCTTGTGTTTTATGAGTTCCAAAACAGCGAATCTTAGATCAATCCCGCATATTGTATTTGGATTTAATTTGTTCGTGCCCATTTATGCTATAATCCGTAAGATAAAATTCGTATGGTGTTTGATGAAATGCCAAAGAGGACCTTTCAAAATCTGGGGCCTCAAAACTATTTTTCTTCGCTCGTTGTGTTTCATTGGAATGATGAGTTCTATGTCGTTGATGGTGACTGAAGTCGGAATTTTTCCGATGTGGGGATACAATGTCAAGAAAGCAAAACTACGAACATGCTCACAGATCAAGGAAACTCCACCAACTAGACAAAATTTTTCTTCCAAATTTGTTCATCATGTTTAAAGCTTCAAAATTTTAACTCAAAGATATTAGAATGATGGAGCAGAGAAGATGGACGAACAAGTAGGGCTCAACTTCTCCCAATTGAATTGCGATAGTATTTTTAATTGCATTTAATTTTTATAATTTAATTTAAATACGGCAATCAAATCCTATGCCTTCGGATTCATTATTTAGAATAAAACCACCAGACTAAATAGCAAGACTCAATAACGCTGAATCAAATTAAAGTTACTGGGCACTAAGGCAAATTGGCTTAATTGATTGCAAGGATTTGGATATAATTACTGCAACTTAAATCACAGGTTAAGGAATATATTCCTTCTCGCCATTTTTCTTAAAAGGAAAAAAAAAAGAATTAAAGTTAGGAGAAGATAATGATATGTCATCTAATTTTTGTAAAAAAAAAATTAAATTTAATGATGTATTGATAATTATATAGTCTCCCTCTTAGAGTTAGCGACAAAAACGAGGTGCGGAAAATGTGAAGATACCTGTCTATTTGTTCCTGCAAAAAATCCTGAGATGCTTTAGTAAAACGAACGTGAAAAGAGGCAGAAAACTATATAAAGTGCGTCAATTTTCGCTTTTTGAATGTGAGAATAAGTAACATGCTGAAAAAGAATGTGTTAAGGTTGCTAAAAGTAATCAGGCAAACTCATTGGCCTGTAAAGAATGTAATTTTCAATGTTTACTGTCTTGCTTTAACCGTAAATCCATCTTGATCACTTTTGCCGATTCACATTAGCCAAAGAGTTCACGCACGGCACTTTATTAATCTCAAAGATATGCTTGCTTGCTTGCTTTCCATGCTTTCCCTCTGTCCTTTGGCACGTTATTGCAATGATAATGAGTAAGATGTATTAATTATATCAGTGCATTCAATGATTTAATTATTTATTTTTATTTATTTTATGTATGAAATAAATAAAATTTAATAATTAAATTTATTGGTATATTAATATAATTGATGCGTTGAAATTTTTTTCTATTATTATTGTAAAAAAAATTACATCCATCAAATTGAAGATTAGGGTCCCTTTGTATCTTTTTACTTTTAGAAGCATATAAATTCTTATTTATTAATCACAAATTATGTAATTAAATATAATTTTCACTGGAAATGTTCTTCAAAAATTTTGATTCCTGCGAAGACCTAAGAGTGCAATAATAAGCATCACAATATCAAACTCCTTAATCTCGTCATTTCATTTTTTTTTCTTTAATTTGCAATAACTTGGGATTTACTTTTATAAAGATGATAAATTTTTTTCCCAATAAATTTAATAGGATAATAATAAAAATGACATTTTGATGATATTAAATTGAATCATATCCTTAAGTGTATGGAACATTATATTATTACAAAAATATAGAAAAATTGAAATTTTAGATCAAAATATTAAGTAACTCTCCCATATTCCTATTGCAGAGAGAGTGAGTGTAGGTTTAATTTACCCTTTTTATCATTCTTAGTTGGTATGTTTTACTATCATTACAATCATATGCCGCTCCGACTGCGAATGATTATGGTGTTGCATTTTAGTAATCTTTCCTTGTTTGCCTCTCCCCCCCTTCGGTTGGGATAACACTTGTTAACAATGGATTTTTCACTTAAGTAATTATATTGCTTGAATTTGAATATGTTTGTGTGTGATTTAGAAAAAGAACTATTTTGAACAACATTATTCGTCTCGTGCATGGTTCTAAAACCGTCGTTTCTCACCTAATAAATATATTAATAAGTAATAATTTATTAATGCCAAAATTTTGGTGCTCGTTATAATATTCTTAAATTTTAGAATGATATAATAAATTTTAAAATTATTAAGTTAAATTTAAACTACTTAATTATAAATATTTATTCTTAATAAATATAATTAAATAATTTCAATTTAACAAATTTTGAAATTATTTTATTATCTTAAATTTCAAAACTTTAAAGAATATCTTAGAATTCACTCAAAATTTAAAAGTCTATAATATCATATTAAAAAAATGAAAAAAAATATATATGTAGAAAGTACAATTGGAAGGATATCATAATAAGAAATCATTGAAATGTAATAAATGGAGGGTAATCAATTAATGAGATGCAATGTAATAAATTAATAATGATAGCGCAAAGAAATGAGGAGGACATTGGGAGTCTCTGGAACCAGACTTGGAAAGCAGGAAACGGTAATTATTTACTTTGGAGTGACGCAAAATGCAAACAATGCGAGTATGATTAGTAAAATGTCAATGTCAAATGAGTGGGGGATTGTAAACAAACAATATCCCAAGCTTCCACTTTCCGCCAGTTGAGTCGTCGGTAGGAATTCTTATTTGCCTTTTATAACCAGCAACTGTAGCAGCTTGCTACGGGCACGTGAACCGGCCAACTCAAGATCCACAAGTCTCTTGCTCAAATTTTTATTTTTGAGCTTTAAATTACACGCACGCACGCACGCAAATACAAAATTTATGAAACTTGTAACTCTTCTGTGAAAGTTTGAAAGAAATATATAAAAAGTAATGATCAGAATGGATAATAATAACTCAGTTGATTGTATTAAAAGTATTTACTAAAAATTAGAAAAAATATAAAAAATAAAGGGGTATATTAATATAAATAGATATATCAATTAAATTAACTTAAATCTATTTTCATATCAAATTACATTAATATAATTAAGATATTTAAAATAAGATTATAATTAACTAAAATTTAAATAATTATGTTTATGATATTATACATTATTTATTTATTTATTTTCACTTATTTATTATTTAAATAATAATATAATAACTTAAATTTTAATTAATTATATTTTATGACATCATATATTTATTTATTAATTGGATTTTTTATTTATTTATATTAAATTAATAAAAATATGTCAAATAATTATTTATATAATTAGAATATAGATTATCATTTAATTAAAAGAAGAGAGATAAATTTGAAAATTTTTTAAAATTTTACTAGCTTATAAGTTATAAGATGCTTTATGAAATTTATTAAATAAGAGCTTGTAAGTTATTAATTTTTAATGTAACTAAGCTTATAAGCTTATAAGATATTAATTTTTGATGCAACAAATAAACATTTAATTTGTGAATGCTTTTTAACATTAATTTGAATTTTAACTCGATAATTTAAACTCACAAGATAAATGAGTGACGCAATATGTTATAAATAAGTTGAGATTAAATGACTAAAAGCGCAATTCACTTATTTTATGAACTAGCTCCACGTATAAACAAATAAAAATAAATAAATAAATAAATGTATAACATATGTGATAATATATATTATATTTTAAAATGAAAATTTAGCTAATTGTAATATAAAAATATTTGTTACTTCCATATTATTTTAATCTTTTTATAAATATTTTAAATGTATCAATTTTCTTTAATAAACAAGTTTATAATCATTTATAGGCATCTTAATAAACTTAGGACTAAAAATAAAAGGACTAAAAATTCAAATTAAGATTTTTTTAAATTTATTTGTGGTCTTATTTTAACATTATATTTTGAGTATATTAGTATTTATTCTACGTTAAATGTACATATAATATGAATAATAGTTTTATAGTCCAATTTTTTAGATTTATTATTTATTATACATTGATAAGTTGTTAAAAATTATTTTCATAATCTTTCTTAAGTTATTAAATTGTTAATAAAATACTCCATTGTTATAATTTTCTTTCTCTTGATAATAGTAAGAGTTGTAATTCATTTAACGGACACATGCAAAATCCATGCTCTAAATTCAGAATATGAGAGAAGTAAAATTCTTAAGTAAATGTTACTACATTACTAAGGGTGTTGCCAACTCCATTGTTATAAATGATTTGACCTTAATGAATTAAGTCAAATTGTTTATGAGCTTAATTTGAATTGAGTTTGAATTGCAAGATTGATTTGAATTGATTAAAAAATTATAAGAATTTAAAGTGAATTGATTTTGAATTGCCTACTCCATTATTATAATTGATTTGAGCTTAATGAATCAAGTCAAACTATTTATGAGCTTAATTTGAATCAAATTTGAATTGGAAGATTGATTTAAATTGATTAAAAAATTGTAAGAATTTGAAATGAGTTTGAGTTTAAGTACATATTAACTCAACTCAACACAACGTGATTTATTATTAATCTTACTTATAATTCTAGACATGTAAAATGAGATCCGTGACCGTGAATAATGCGGATAATCCGCGATTACAGGCTAATGCAGGCAACCTAGCACAAATCCCATGCAGTCAAGCCCCATGTAGTTAAGCCCTCGCGATTATGGGTTTGATCGCAGGTAAAAAAATATTTTTTTAATTATTTTTTATTACATTTAGTCGTAATATATATTAAAAAAATTAATTCAAATACTTTCTAACAAATTTAATCCACTTTTAATATTTTAATTTAATTTTTTACTCAAATAATTTAATAAATATTAAAATATAATTTATAAATTATAAAATAAAATAGTTAATAAAAATATTAAAAAATTCTAGCTATCCATGGGCACGCCTGCACCACATGCAGTGTAGTGTGGGCACCCTAGTGTAAAGCTTGCATGGGTAAAAAGCCGCATAAGCTAGGTCTGTATAAGCCCGCTCCGTCCATTTTACATATCTATATAATTCTACCATTCAAAGTTACATGAAATTTTAAAAATTTTTAAATTTCTCAAACAATTTAAAATATTTAATAGAATAAAATATGCCACCCTCCCCTAAAAGATACTAAAATTATGTAGAACTCTCTTTATATTTCAAATTTTACATGTTAGCTTGCTAAACAAACTATTATTTGAAATATTCCTTTTTTATTCCTTGATTGAAAAAAAATAAATTATTAATGAAAAGTATAAAATGCCCGATTAATATTTATCAAGCTAATGAAGTTTTATTTTGCAAACCCTAAATTTTGTTACTATTGTGATTCAAGGAGGTGACAATAGTGGCATAAGGTGGTAGGAGAAGGGTCCATAGTGGATTAAAGGTTATAATTGTTGCTACTATTGTTGTGAGATCGATGTGAGAGAGAAGAACCTTAAAGGAAGGGTTACGATCAATGAAAAAGATAACATGGGTGGTGTTATTTACCATGAAGGTGTGAAATGACAAGATGAGGAGAAAGAAAAGGACAAATGTAAGAAGAAAGATAAGGTTACTTCTTATAGAAGCTATGTATTAGAGTACATATTTTGTAATTGAGGATGATTACTTTTGACAATTCTTATTACACTCATAAAATCAAAATATTAAATATTCATTTACCAATGATATTATCCTTGAATTGAAAATTTTTACATTGTGACAATAATAATTAATTAGTTAATTATTCTAGAAAAAATTTAAAATGGAGATTCTATATGCACTGAATAAATTTTGATAGGAAAAATGTGAACAATATATAGAGAAAAGACAGTTGGTTAATTAAATGAGTTTTGAAATTAAACTTTAGATAAATAGAAACAAACTAATTGAGTTGGACTTGAAAAAGGAAATTTTGAAAGGGAGTGGTTAAGAAAAAATATTTTGAATAAAGAAATTAAAGGTTACAAATAATTAGAAATGATAATGTAAATATGGAAGAGATTTAGGACAAAATGATGAAATTGTCCTTACCTTTTTAAAAGCCCAAATTTAATCCCAACTCTCATTCCAGTCCTATTTTCAAAACCTAGCACCTTTCCTTTTCAACTTTTCTTTTTCTTCACCTTCCTTTTCAAATTCTTTTGTAACTAAGTTAAAGAAAAGTTAATCTTCCTCAAATCCTTCATTCAAGCAAGGTAAGATCTTTATAATAATTAGATTCTTCATAGTTTTCTTTGAGTTTGAGAGAATTTGAACAATTGATCCAAAAGGGCAAAAATGAACCCTAACTTAAAATTTTTAAGAATTTTGTATGATCAAGGCTAAAAGATTTCAAATATAAGCTTTCAAATTTTCCTCCATACTAACAAGATTAAGTTGAGTTTATTTAGTTAAGGTTAAAGTTTAGGTTTTTAAATGAATATTTATAAAATGTGATAATTTATAATCTATAATGTGATTTTAATGTTCAAAATGACTTAAATGATGCATTTTTAGCCTATATTTATAATTTAGTATGGATTGGTAACATGAATAATGCATTTGGATGTAAATTTTGTCAAATGAATGGTGAAAAATCATATAAGAATAGTTAAAAACTAAGTTGTAGTCGACTATGCCCAAAAACATGCATTATAGGCAAACATAGTTGAGTTTGAGCTTAAATGTTGCTCTTTGGATGTTGATAATTGGCTATAAGCATTAGATATATTCTTTAGACTCTCATAGTTAACTATATAGTTAACCATATTGACTATGAACCTTCAAAGTTACTTTCAGAATAACTGTAATCAAGTATATAGTTGATTATTCCTTATCCAACTTATAATATTATGAAATATGAAAGGTCAAGGTATATTCTAATAGTATTTGATAATAAGTTATTGAGTAATAAATAAGGATTAAATATATAATGTAAGGCCATGGAAAAAGGAATGGAAGTTTTATAACTACTTAATATTGTATCTGTATGTTTAAATGCTTGGATGATAATGAATGAGTAAAGTGGTTATGCTTAAAATGTGATATAATTAGCATATGTTTTATGAATAGGATTATATTGATTAATTATGAATTAGAATATATGAAGGTTGCTATTGAACTAGAGTGATTAAAATGTTAATTAAGACACTTGTGCTATGGTGAAAAGTTATGTGTTGAATGAATTTGATGATATTAGAGGAGATAATACTTATATTATGACTTTTATGCATTAAATCTGTATGATATAAGGGATGAGATTGACTTTACAAGGATAAAAATAGAATTTGTGAGGGGATAAAGTTTACTTGAGAATCACAAGGAGATTTACACACTTTTTATTTGGTTTTATATTATTTTATGCTATTATTATGCAATGGTTTACCATAAGAATATATATACAATTATCTTGCAGAAAGAATTGCTTTTTACAAAAATCAAGGCATCTTTATCCATCCTTATAAAGGTAAAGAAAAATAATTGTGAGATGCAATTGGGGCTGCTCAAAATGTAATAACAGAAAGCATATTTTAGGTTATTCATCATGCAATATAAAAACTTATCTTTCAAAAATAAACTAAATGCCATAATTTTTAATACTAATATAAGATGTTCTTGCAACCATCAATTTCATCATAAAATACCTACAAAATACGTTAACAACTACATAACACTAAGTAATTACTAAGTACTAAAAAATGATACCCAGCTGAAACAAAATAAACAAGTACTAGAAAACTAATTATTCTAAGTGCTACAACTTCTTCATGCAACCTCAATGCCCTAAATTAACTCTTGAAATTACAAAATGGAAGGAAATTATCACATTATAATAACTAAATAAAGATGAAAATAACATGCTTCATGCACAAATTAATTAACAAAAGCAATAAGGATATGAACTTGAATTTAAAGGATTAGAAGTATGATTTCTTTTAAACTTTTTTGCTTTTGCAAAGTAAGAATATCATATAATAAGAACAATATTATCTAACTAAGTAAAACTTAAAAAAAAAGAAATTAAAATATCAAATAAAATATACTTATAATAGGATTTTTCTTCTTTTTACATTGTATTCTAGACCAATTACCTAATAAAGAAGAACCTATACTGTCTTAGCTACTAATTTGACACAATACTTGTTAATAACTCTAGTTCTGAGACTAAAAATAGACTTTAGGACAACTATAGTAATTGGTATTGTAAAGATATCATGAGCCATTTTAGAAAAAAGATACTTTCAATCATTAGCTTGCCATTAACTCAATGCATCAAATTTAGGCCATTAGCTTTATAAATATAAACACCTTCTACTAAATAAATGGTAAGTTTAGATTTTTTTAGTTGAACAGTTTCAACTTCTTAAAGAAATTGTTTAAATCTTAACCACTTAAAAGAATGAATTGATACTATGCTTGTATCAGTAGAAGTGTTAAAACCACTTTAAAAACTAAGCTCATTAGTTTTAAAATTCTATAAAGCAATATATTCAGCGTACAACTTATACCAAGTGCATTGAACTTTTAAAATATTCGATTAAGTTTCATCTAGTTGATAAATTATTTGGAAAACAAAACTTAATCACCTTCATCTTGTACCTAGGGTCTAGGCCAATAGCAATAAACATCAATAAATTACATTTCCTCCAATATTTATTGAATTTTTTCTTCATTCTTGCTACCATTAATTATATATATTCATGAGCGTCTTTAAATCTTTTGTCTAGCATTTGTCTAATAATTTAAACTTCATACAAGAATAGATTAGAAGTTACATACTAATGCCTTGAAAATACATGAGTGGCTATGTAAAAAACTTTTAAAATGCAATAAATTTTTCTACATTTTCCCCAATCTTTTTTATTCGGGCAATAGAGTTAGTATATATCTCTTTCCTTATGCATTGGAAAGACATCTTTAAATTGAAAAGTATTTGATAACATCTCATAAGTTGAATTTTAACATGTTTTACACTCATGTATAAGCTTTCTCGCCAGTAATTGAAATTATTGTACAATCTCTGCAAATACCTTTAGCCTCGCTTCATTGTTTTTGAAATATATAACATTCTTAAAGACATTATAGATGATATTTTTTATCTTTTCAAGCCACATTGAACCATAATGGATGTGAGTACAATGTTAAACATGAAATAACTTCTTGGCATATAATAATTTTTTTTAAGAAAATTTCCTTAAACTTTTTATTGTAGATCATTGTTGGAACCAATGTCAATTGAAATTATGTATATCTTATTCTCTATTCTCCTTATAATTAAATACTTGAAAATTTTATCACTAATTTTAATTCCACGGTGAAGAGGTTCTAAATGGATAAAATTCAAAATAAATTTTTGTAATTTCCACATTATATCATTCCCATGATATATAAGAACCATATATTCATCTTGATGATTTTTCACCTTCCATAAATTTGTTGTCAAGGTAACTTTGCTAACACTTTTAAAAGCTATCTTTAACTTCTTTCATTTCATTTCACATATTGCTTTATAATCAATTTTACATGATTCACGTGATATTTTGTTCCATTCAGGCATTCTTCTTTTTTGTATCATGTTAAATCCTTTTTCTTTAGCAATCTTGAAAAGATATTCATGCATTAACACCCAAATGACAATTGACTTTTTATCTTCAACATATTAAACCTTTCATTAGTAATTGCAAAAAGAGGTTTTTCTACAACTATAAAAGAATTAGCCAACTAAAACATCAATAAAGCTTGACCTTTGAAAGCAAGCTTCCTTCTAACATAATTTTCTATATGCTATTTCAAATGTGTAATGCAACCACTCTCTAACATGGAAAGCTCTTGTTGGCAATGGTTACATTTTGCCTTTTTAGTGCCATTCGAATGTGCTACTTCAGTAAACTCTAGCCAAACCTTAGACATTTGGTCGTGCTTTCTTTTTTGAAATGGATTACTATTTGGTTTTTTAACTTGTTGTTCAATAGAATTATTTCATACTTGAGTTGGAACATGGCTTCCATTCAAAGACAATGGTTGATTAGAATTAGAGTTGTACATAGGTCAGGTCAGGCGGGTTTCGAGCCTGGCCAACCGGGCCAAACTATATAAAATTTATGACTTGGCTTGTCCCGGCTTGACCCGATTATATTTTTAAAAAATGTTGGTCCGACCTGACCCGATTATTTAAATGAATGGCTCGTCGGTCCGGCCTGATTACCTGAATAAATATTTTTTTTATTTTTTAAGTAAAAAATAATAATTTTTATTTATAAAAATTATATGTTTAAAGAAATAATATAATATTTAAATATATACAATATTTAATTATATCAAATTAATTTTTTTTACATTAAAACTAATTAGATATAATTATTTTTCTAATATATAATTATATTATAAAAAATAAATTAATACAATCGGGTCGAATTTATCGAACTTTTTTATCTTGACTCGAGCCTGGTCTAATTATTAATTGGGATTTAAAAAAGAGCCCAATGGGCTATCGGGCAAAAAAAAAAGCCCAAATTCTTTATTTTGGCGGGCCGGGAACATCTCTAATTAGAATCCACTTCAAGTGGACTATTTAACATATTTATCATCAATAAATCATTTATCATCATTTATATAGAATTGAATACCAAAATCATGAAAATGTCATCGCATAAAGGAAAGAAAAACCCATCTACGAAATCATGAAAATGACTAATGTTGAAACTAGTGAACAAAATGTCATCATAAAAAGAAATGAAATTAGTATATACAATGACTTATATCTATTTTATTCGCCATATAAGTAGATTTTAAAAGTTATGACTTATATAAGTAGACCTTAAGTGTTATATAATTACTGAACACAATAATTTATATTAGCATTATCACAATGATTATAGCTTCCACTCATGCACACTAAGTAACTTTAGAAGTTACTATTAATAACTCATTTTTTTAAAAATTTATACAAATCTTAAGAAAATCTTATATATATATTAACAATTCATTTAAAAGTTACTATTAATAACTTACTTTTTTCAAAATGGCTTCCATTAAATAGTGTTAAGAAAATATTATATTAATAACTTACTTTTTTTTTCAAATTTTATTCATATTTTATAAATATGACATACTATATATAAATTTAACCTTATCATTTTGGAACTAGCAAATACTTTATATTATGCATGTAAAATAAAATAGAAAAATACTATGAAACAACTTATATGTGATAACTTTCATTATTTAGCAAAACAGAAATAGCACAAAAACATTATCAAAATCAATGAACATAATGCAATAACCTAAAAATATAATATCAAGACAAGTGGCATCACATGTCCTTTCCTATTCTATTATGGATATATTGGAATGTACTAATATGTGCTTGGTCATTGTAAACCATTGTGAGTAATTGAAGAATTATGATATAATAAATATAAAATATATATAATATAATATAAAAATGCTTTTAAAAAAAGGAAGATATGTAGCATAAGCTAATTATAATGGAGATAAGTCTCTTTTTCATTGTCAATGGTTCTAAAAAGTGCAGATTAGGGATTACAAAGTCAATTTTGTTAATTATCAAAATCATTATCATGGTTCTTAAAAATTACAGAGTATGATTAAGTTGAAGTATGTTTTCCTAATGGAACCTATAAACTTAACCTTATATTTGCTTCATGCAATACCAATAAAAGAAAATCCATTAAACCATAAGCAATATACAAAATAGACAATACAAGAACTTATTCTTTATATTTAAAATTCAAACAATCAAAATAAAGAAACACACCTTTATTCCTTTACAATAATCACTCTATCTTTTTACAAGGCAAACATATAATAGACAATGCAAAGTAGAAAAATAGAAAATGAAAAGTACAATGCAAATAAGGCAATTATATAAAGCATATGTCAAAAGATTTAGAATTAAAGTATAAAAGGCATATGATCTAAATGCAAAAAATACCTAATTTACAAGTTCATTAGCTTCAATATCTAAAAGAAATGGTTAGTAAATAGTTTAACTTCTTAAGGCCTTGGAATAGTGTGATGAAGAAAGGTTGTGTAATGTTACGGTGCCATAATAAAGAAAAGTTACATGATAGTGGTGCAATGAAAGGCTTAATAGGGGTTGTGAATGATGTTATTGCAAAAACAAAGTTAGAAACCTTTTTTTATGGTTTCAAGTTTACTAAATAAGGGGAATTTAGAGACCCTAAAAGGTTAAAATTAATTTAATATTATATTATATTTAAAATATCTATAATATAAAAAGTTAAAAGAAATATATAACTAGGCTTGTTTGAGCTCGTGAATAGTTCAAGTTAAGTAATAAAATGCTCAGGCTTAGTTTATTTATTAATCGAGTTTGGCTCATTTAATTTTAAACTCAAATCAAACTTTTTGCTAATCAATTTTGAGTTACTCATAAATAACTCAACTCATTTACATCCTAAGTGTGGCCTATAGGTAGAAAATACAGGAGTTGGAACTTAAAAAACTAGATAATTACAGGTAGTAAAAATTTTATATATAAGTTTGATAGTTTATCAATTGATGGTAATGTGTAAATCTTTAAAAGGTTACTAAGGTTTAAATGAAGTGGGTTAAGTTATCTCTTGAAGGTCATTATAGGATATATGAAGAAACTAGAATGGTATAATTTTTTAGCCCTTAAATGGATGAGATTGATGACTAATTGAGGGTTGCCTTCAGTATGGACATTAGACTTATGAGTTCGTGGTATCACGAGGATGAGATATGACTATTTTGTTAATTACATGGGTAAGTGATCCTAGATATAGTGGTGTACATATAACCAAAGGCATATGATGAAGGAAGGTATAATGTTATAAATGAATGCATTATTAATGTTATATGATCGTAGAAAATGTTGATTGAAAATGAATCCAAATTGAAGTATTAGCAAACTAACTTAATTGTAGTAGTATAAAGACATCTTATAAGACAAAGATGTAGAATCTTGCTTTTTGAGAGCTAGAAAGAAAAATAATTGAGACTATATAGTGTAATAACTAGAAAAGTAATTAAATTTCTTAGCATGCCATATGAATAAAGGATAAAAGTTGGAATTATTATTTGAATGAGTTAAAGACAGTAGGTTAAAGGGAATTGAGTTATTGTACAATAGTAAGAATGAAAATATAAAGTTTAAGATTATAAGAGTTAGTTAACTTATGTGATTAAGGAGTTCAAGATGCATATGATGGAGGGAGCCATCTTTAGGAATAACTTTAAGCAAATGTAATAAGGAATTTGTATTTAAACTTATTGTCATGGTAACTAAGTTTAAAGTGAGAATTATAGGATAATAATATAAGTTTACTAACCTTAATGACACTTAGTAGGACCTAATTTTATTAGGTATTGCAATAAATAACTCTTGCCTAACTAATTGATTAACTTACCTTGGTTATTGGTGTTAGTAAAAGAATTAAGATTTTCAAAAGCAATTAGATAGTAGAGATAGTACACAATAAATAAAGTGTTTAGAAGTATCATACTTAGAGAATGAATAGGTGTTGCATATGAGTAAATGTAATTCTAACCTAACCTTTTTTAAATTTGTGGATCGAGTAATTGGAGTACTTACCTATGTAATTGTTGTCATACTTAGTAGTATGATATTATGTTATGCAAAATGATATTATGCTTATGTAGTAGATATTAATATAAATATTTTATTATTATTATCACTACTACTATTACTATTACCACTAGTATTATTATGATTATTATACCTATAATCTTTAGTTACTTATATTACTACTATTAATAATGTTGTATAATGCTAGTGTTGTTATAGTTAATGTTGTTAGTAGAGATACTATTGTTACATGAGTAATATTAGGATGACGTCTAAAAGCCAAGGGACCTAATAGATTATTGGCATAGATGGATTAGATATGTGCTTAAATAATACTTCCACTACGCATAGAAATTAAGTGTAAAAATTAAATCTATAGAGTCCTTGTACCTTATATATATCTCTTCACACTTGAGGATTGTATTTATATAAGGGTGCTAAATAGATCGGAAGTTCATAGGCTAAATGGATTGATCCATGAACTTTCTGTGAACCAGACCTAAAAATTTAGACCTGTCAAAAAATTAGCCTAAACAAGTTAGTTTGTACAGGTTGCGAACTAAAGCGAATTGATCCTAAATGAATCTAACCAGTTTGAGGGCTTAAATGGGCCATTTTAAAAAAAAATTATATTTAATAATTTAAACAATATTTACATTAAAAAGATATTAAATTATTAATTATTTTTATATTATAATTTAATATAAAAGATATTTTAATTATTAAAAAATTAAACATAAATATTTAAAATAATTAAATATAATAAAAATAAAAATAAATAATAAAATTAATAAATATAAAAATATAATAAATGGTAAAAGATAAAATGTAAATTAAAATATTAAAAAAAAGAAAAAATTAATTGTCCCACAAACTGGTCTAACGAGCTTGTAGATCGGATCAAACCAACTAGTTTAGACCCATTTAAAAATGAGCCTAAACAAAGCAGACCAAAATGGATTTTGATTTGATCCGGTCTATTTATTAAACACCTTTACATTTATAACCTTAATTAATACAATTCAAAGGAACATTGGAAATATATGGTAAGTGTATAACTAATTAAAAAATTTTAGCACAATAATTAACTTGAAGTGGTATTATGAACTATTAGTAAGTACTCAGTTCCATCTAATTAGGTATACTTAAGCCTTGATACTGAGTTTTAATGATGATAAGTTAGCAATAACAAGAAATTGATACTGAATGAGCTATGAAGGTTGACTAAAGTTGAGATGGTAATGTGTTTAAATCTATAGAGAATAAGGGTGCTTAATGGACATATCAAAACGAACTAGGCTAAAGTTCGCACAGACTTACTACATTTATGCCTTTATTTTTAACAGTTCCATTTTAAGT
Source organism: Sindora glabra (assembly GCA_020226215.1). Classification (NCBI taxonomy): domain Eukaryota; kingdom Viridiplantae; phylum Streptophyta; class Magnoliopsida; order Fabales; family Fabaceae; genus Sindora; species Sindora glabra. The sequence continues at coordinate 23,853,990 of CM035227.1, forward strand.
GGTCCTATCCATTTATAAAGTTTACTAAACTAATTTGTAGGCTAGCCTACATTTTTGAAAAAAAATTCTATTTTATATTTTATTATTTATTATAATTTTTATACATATTTTTTTATTTTTATATTTTTAATTTTTAATATTTTATATTCATTTTAATATTTATTAATTTTATTATTAATTTTTATTTTTATTATGTTTAATTATTTTGAATAATCTAGTTTAGTTTTTTGATAATTAGATTGTGTTTTTATTAAGTTATGATAAAAAAATAGTTAATAAGTTACCTTTTTTTATCATAAATACTATTTAAATAATTAATATAATTTTTTTAAAAAAATTAATTTGGACCATTTAGGGCTACATATTGGCATACTCCATTTAGGTTTATAACTTGTTAAACTAAACCTATTTAAGATCATTTTTTTAAAAAACTTAACTTTTTCTAACTCAATCTACATGAAGCTTATGTTGTGACTTTAGGAATATAAATGGCACTCATGATGGATTCCTTAAGATAATTAAGACAATCCCATTGAATATCAAAATTTAATATTAATATATTTTGTTTAGAATAAATGATTAACTTGAACTTGAAAATTCAAAGATGAATTTTTTTGAAAGGTAGAAGTATTATTATATCCTATCTAAAATATAATAATTTAAAATTTTATTTTATAAATGGAATAAATAAAATAACCGATAAACTTTTGTTTGAAATAATATTTTATATGTAAAGAAAATTTTTTAGAAATAATTATAAATATGTTATAAAGTAAAATAAAATTAGATATTTTAGTAATTTCCTAAATAGGAATTATATGAAAAATAGATGAGGAAGGTGAGATAGAATAATAAGACATGAGATTTTGAGTTACTATAAGTGAATTTATGAGTATTAAGGAATTTTAGGGTAAGTTTTCAAAAATACCCTCAGGCATCTTTTTTATTTAATGATGCAATCTTTTTTTCTTCTTTCATTTCTCTAAAATTTTTTAACTTTCCTTGCAACTCTCTTTACTCCATCTCCCTTTCAATAAATCTGATGCAAAAATCATTAATTCCTCGTAAGTTTGTTATCTAATTACAATAAGAATACTTTTATCATTGAAATTTCTTCTCATTTTCCCTTTCATTATAGAGAAAATTAATGGGTTTTAGTTCTAATGAGAGTTTAGAATCCTAACAAAAGAATTTTTTATCTTTGGTGTGATTAGGGTTAGAAGGCCTTAAATTTAATCTTCTAGTATCTTCCTCTATATTATGCGAGTAGATATCCCACCTCTTTTTGTTAAGTTTTATGAAATTTAAGTTTGAATGTCATATTTAGGCTTTGTGGAGATTTAAATTGTAAATGCTTAATTAATGATGATTTTAGTTTGATTTGATGAAGTAAATGACATTATTAGTAGGAAGATAATGTGTATTTATGATTTAATGATGTTTAGATAGGTAACAAATGCATTTGCATGATTAATTCATGAATGAACAATGGAAAACTTTTTGAAAATGCATTATGTTTACCTACAAAGCATTTTGCAAAGTGCTTTTTTAGGCCCAAAATTCATTGAGCCATGAAATGATTTGCTACAACAAAATAATGTTTCCAAAAGCCCTATAGTACTTTGTGAAGTGCTTTGCAAAACAATTCCAAGGCTTAAAACTTATTTGTTTTAGATATGTTTTTAGTAAATCATATATTGTTTGAATGGTAATTAAGTTTACTTTTGAATGGAACTAGTTTTGTGTCAAAATCTAATATATATTTTGCAATATTACTAAAATAGTTAATAAAGGTTAGGAATTCAAGATTTCAAAAAATTAAATTTTTAAGTCCGACTTTCAAAAAGCATAACTTTTTCAAATTTTAACCATTTTATACAAAAGATTAGTTTATGGAAACTTTCATGTGAAACAAGTTTCATGAACAATAAACTTAAAAGAAATTTGAATTATTCATAAAACATCATTTAAAATTCAAAAGTAAAATGATTCTATAGTATGCAATACCCAATCTACATTGTGTTGTCATGATCTATAATGGTTCAATATAGGATGTATAGTTCCTAAGCATCAAAATAGGATAGTTTATGATATTTATAAGATAAATATGTAAATTGGTGATCATAAAATGAGAATTTAGGTGTTATGTTATATAATATGCATTGTAATTATCTTGTTACATTAATTATGAAACTATGTTAACCAGAGCTTAAGGTGTGATATGAGAAATAATTAGATTATGAAATATGATATAAAATATGATGTAAACTAACTTATAATGTCATTTAAATGATGGAATATGTTATGTGATCATGCATTGAGACATAGTAATGATTAGTAAATGTGATGAACATGGCTCATGCCATGAAATGAGAATTATATTATAGGTGATATGAACATCGAACAATCAGTTTTTGATAATATGCTTGTAAAATATATAAGGCAGATTTTGGAGGAATAAGGATGAAAAGTTTATAGAGAATACAAGATTGGTTTGGAAGTCACAAAGTAAATATATATATCTTTATTATTGATTGCTATGCTTTTTCAATATGAATTTGGAATTAAATTGTTATTGTTTATCTTTATGCGATGAAATCTTGATAGAATGGTTACAACTAATTCCCTTAAGGCCACTTGAGAATGAATGTAATAATATGGTTACAAATAAGCCTTTCTTGGTTATTTGATGTGCGAGTTGATATTTGTAAATATTTTATTGTATTGGATTTTACTAGAGGATAATTTGGTTAGTGAGATTAGTATATTATTTTATTTGTTTATATTGGATTATCTATTTATTAAACCCTAAACTCATTCCTTTGTATTTTACTTTACAAGTATATAGATTGAACCTTTATCACCACCTTTTGAAAGCTAGGTTTCCTAGCGTGCTTTTCAATATAGTTTTGGTAACACTGGATATTTTGATATGATAATAAATTTTACTCTTTATTTCATATATAGCTTATACCTTTATGTTAGTTAGTATAACTTATCTTTATCTTGTGAGGAACATAAACAAACTTAAACATCTTATCTTTTACAAACTTGTTTTGCCAGTGAACAAAATTCCTTTTTTTCCCTCCATTAATGCCTTCCTTTTTGCTACATTATCTAGTTAATTAATTAGGATAAGGATGAATAAATTAAATTATGTTAATGGAAACTCAATAATAAATTCCAAATCAATCATAATTGAATTAGGGTTGTGATATTTTTGAACTAGGATTTGTTCTCGGTCAAATTATAAGGAAGATGAATGTTGGGATAATGATAGGTATTTTTTGGAATAAAAGGTCAAATTTTAGCTATTTTCACTAACTTAATGGATGTTTGCTCTGTTGGCCTTAATAGGTGTTAAGTATAGTGCCATTTTTATTTCAAGAGATATCTATGTAGGATTTTAAATAAGATAGGGTTTGTGTAATATTCATTAACTTGAGGAAAGGGCATAGTAAACTACTCTATTTAACAACAAATTTACAAAATTTTAATAAAAATATTATAAAAATGTATATATTGATGTGAGTGAAACATAATTCATATATTTTAATAATTAATATTCGACAAGCATAAATGACATAAGTAACGAAAGAGATAACATTTTTCTTCCCATGTATTATTTTTAGAATAAAGGTAAAGTTTTTTACGTGCTTGTCATAAGATTTTTCATTCAAATTACACTATTTGTATAAATTGCTATATTATAAGTACAATATTGACAATTATTGCTATTTTTAAATTGAAATTATTAATATTTAATAGAACAATTAATATACATGTTAGAAACTGTTCTAAAAAATTATTTTTGAAAGAAATAAAGAATAGGGGTTGTTTAGTATTGCAAATAATGAAAAATCTTATTTAATTACAAAATTTGATTTAACCAGCTAGAATTTTCTTTTCACCTCTTTTCTTTGAACTAAGGCTTCATTTATTTTATGAAGAATTTTTTTGCAAGGAAATTTTACTTATTTGTATATTAATGAAAGAATAATATATTATATTTATGTTTTGTGATTAAAGAAAAATATTTAAAGTTATTCTAATAGAAGAAAATAATTTTTTTTTAAAAAATTCATAAAATATCATATATTTAATATTGAATATATAAAATATTTTACTTTATTTTTTTCACGATTGTTAAAATAAATAGATATATATATTTTTTGAAGTGGGAAATTTGGAATGCATGATGGTTTATGCCGTCATTGCTATGTAAGCCACTACCATTTGAGAGATAAAAAAGTCTAAATTTCGTCACAAAATAAGAGATCGCACCAGCCCAAACCTAACATAGTATTGAGATATGTCAACTACATTAGACAATTTGTCTTACCAGCTGTTAATGATTGGGACGTAGTCAAATTTGACCACAAAACAAGAGCGGATTTGATTGCAAATAAAGACAGTTTTAAAAGAGCTTTTAATAAAAAGACCCAGCCTAAAATTTTTAGCACAAGAGGATCAAAATCAATTTTGGGTTTTTTATCGATTTAAAAAACATTTATTACAAGAGAAAATTTTAGATAAAATTTATTAAGTATTTGCTGTAAAATTATCCATTAAAATTATAATGGATATATTAATTACTTTATTAATTATTAATATTTTTAATTTAACAATTATAATAAAATAAATAATTCATAATTTAAATGAAAAATTTTATGAGAAACATTCAAAGAATTTTACTTAAATTTTATCTTTATTGTAAACTTTACTCATTGTTTAGTTATGGAGAAAATGCAAAAAAAAAGAAAAAGAAAAAGAAATTGCATAGTAGAAAATAGGAAAGAAATACTATTTTTTTTTATATATATTTGGTTAGCTAATGAAGAAGATGGAAAAGAAAGAGAAGTGGGTAGAAATTTTTTATGAGTCCCCCAAAAAATTTATTCTCTCTCATTGTCAAAAGAAGATCGGAGAGAAATAAAATTTGTAACTTCACAATTTTTTTTAACCCTCAACATTTGTACATAGAAGATTATTCTTTTGCATTTCTTATCCATTTTTTCACTGTTATCTTCATCTTTTATGAGTTGTCTGATAAGTGTTTTTGAATGCAGTTTGTAAATATTCCAAAGCTAGTAATAACTTTGTGCTTCGTAAACGGAAAAAAAATAATAACAACTATTTATATTTTATAATAAATGTAATTTTTTTATTAACTTTATTAATGATTATTATAATTTTTGTAACTGTTCTAACTTTAGTAATAGTTATTACATATTATTTATCCTTAATAATTGCCATTATTTACTGGATTTAAATTTGATTTATTATATTGTTAAGTCAATAAAAATTATTAAAATATTCTTATTATTACTAAATATTATTATTTTTTAATAATGTATGTCTTATTATTTATTAATAGTGTAAAAAGATTGATTATATTGATAATGAATCAAACAACCAAATAAAGGCTTCGTTTTACATAAATAGCCGACAAGTTAAATGATGATTGATAGTTGATAACTGATAACTGATAAGTTACCTAAAGTATTTTGTAGAATTAGTTGTTAAACTAGTTAAAATTATAAAATGATATAAAATGACATATTAATAGAAATTAATATATAATTAAAATAATTTATATTTATCTAAAAATTAAATTATATTAACATAATTAAAAAGTTTAAAATAAAAATATAATTTTTAATATTTAATTAATTATATTTGATAGACTCATATATTTATTTACTTATATAATTTTTATTTTAATATTTATTATAAAATTATAATTACTTAAAAAATATAATTAATTATATTTTATGATATTATTTATTTATATATATATTTATACATTTATAATTTAAAATTAATATATAATTATATTAAAATTAAATTAATTATATTTTATAAAAATTATTCAAATTTATGTTACAAAAGGTATAAATTGTAAATTAATAAAAAAATTAAGGATAAATTTAGAAAGAATTTAAAGAAATAGTAGTTTATGAACCATAAACTATTCTAAGTAATTTATTAAATTAGAGTTTATAAGTTATTCTAGATGATTTATAAGTTAGTACGATAAATACTTTTTGAGGTTAACTTATAACTTATTGATCAGGTCAATTTAGTCAATAAGTTATAAATTAACTTATTTATTACGTAAAATGGAGCTAAAGCCTAGGAATATCATTATTATTTTAATCTATTAATTCTTTTTTCTCCTCATTGTTCTATTCAATCAAATAAAAATATTTTTTTTATTTTCTTTCTTCTCAATTATCTATTCAATTAAACACAACAAAAGAAGATATCTCCTTTTATTTCTTTGTACTCATTTTTTTTTCTTTCTTTAATTCTCTCCCAACTAAACAAAGCCGTAAAGTTTCTTTAATTTTCCCACAAAAATGAAAAATTTGTAATTATAAATTTTGTAAACAAAATTATAAATATTTCATTTATTATACAATTTATCCATACAAAATTAAATTGTTATTGTAAAAATCTATTCTATTTCTTTCTATTAATTTTCATTTATTATTTTAGAGTTTTTTTTAATTTTTAGTTGCCCCTTTAGGTCATCAAGAATGCGTTTATTTATTTTCTAATTTTATGCCTATAATTCTTAAAAAATACTCAATTATTCTACGAATTAATTATTTTTTTTATAAATGCTAAATTAAAAATGCAGTGGGGATGTAGGTCCACTGGGATGTAAAATGAATAGAATTCTGTGGCCATGAAATATCGGCGGATTGCGTGTGGTCCTGGATATGTGAAAGAGAAGTTTCAGTTTGTTTGACGACGCTCTGTGGTAGTCTCCAATCTCAACTTTTTGTGCATTTATCAGTCTGATGCAATACCGTAAATGAGAAAATAATTAGGACTGTGGGAAGTTCAATTTCCCGTTTTGTCCGTTATTATTTAATAAATTAAAAGACGTAAAATTTTTTAGTAAATTTTTTTATAAAATATAAAAAATTGTACATCCAATTCCTTTATTTAAATTTTACTTTTTAATATTTTTTATAAATATAAAAATAAAATTATTTTTAATAAATTTAATTAATCATAATTATAATATTGAGAATATAATAATTATTTTCTTACCACTTATAAAAAAATTCAAAGTCAAAATAAATAAAATATAGATAGTTATTTTTTTAAAAAAATACTTTTTCATTACCAATCAAATAATTTTAAATAATTTTTAAAAAGGTCACATAATTTTTTTTTGAAAAAAAATTTAACTTCTTATAGAATCCTACTTTCCATGGGAACCAAATAATTATTTGAAAATAGAAAAATTAAAGAAGGAAAATAGGGAAATATTCCTAATCTTATTGAGAATTTCAATACTTTAATTGTATTTTTATAAACAGGTGTATTAATTTTTAAATTTTAAGAATGATTAAAAATGATGTTAAATATCTTATTTGTTAACATTCAAGCAAAAAAAAAAAGATTAAAATTTTAGTATAACGATAAGAAGAAAATACTTTCAGAAAATAGAAAAAAATGAACAGACAAATGTTCTGTAGAAATGCTGGAAAAGGACTTACGGAAAGTTCTGGATCCCAATCTCTTGTTCTTTCTCTAAATTTACTCAATCACATATCGTGCATGCCAAAACACCAAGAGCTCCAAAACCAATCAATCAAATAAAATCAAAATAAAAAATAAATCGGAAGCACTCAAAAAATTATGATCAACGCATATTTTCATAATAACATTTTATATTTGTATCACTCCTTTACCAAAATTATAATTTTATTTACAAGTAAAAAATTTAAAAATAGTAGTGATAATATATAGATGGAATTGTGATTATATTATAATCTTTATATATTTGTTATACTAAAAGTTCATGTAAGATTTGAAAAAAATTGTTAAATGTTTTAAACAGACACTAAACATTACCCATAAAAATAATGTATGGAAAAGCAAGCAACCTGTTTGCAAAATGAGAAGAGTGCTAGCATTTTAGTACTATAATCACATTCGATATATTTTTTTAAAATTTTATTTTTTGTCATGGTTAGAATTATAATTTCAAAATAGAAGGTTGCATTTCTTTTTAAATGGAATTATAATTTATGCATTTTTATTTAAATTTCATATAAAAATTGAAAAAACCGTAAATTATTTTAAATATATACTAAATATTACCCATAAAAGTAATGTTTCAAAAAACAAGCAACCTAACTAAAATTACAGGGAAGAGACAGACAGTCCTTGCCTTAGAAGATTTGTTATGAACACCAAAAATCCAACTCACACAAATTAGAAAAAGAAAGAAAATAAAAGGATTTTAGGCAAAGAAATAAGAGATTCCATTTTTGGTGAGGTGGAAGCATCCCTTTTGGTTTTGGGTACCTATCCCTTCCTCTGCTCACTCTCTCTTTTCCATTTACAAAGCTACCTCTTTTCTCAGCCTCACACATCCTCTTTACTCTCTGCCTCTCTCCCCTCTTCACTTTAACTCCATTACTCTGCATAATCTCACATTTTCTCGTCTTTGTCCCGAATCTAACAGTTTCTCCCCTTCCAAACAGATCTCAAAATGACAGACCGAGTCTTCCCATCTTCCAAGCCCAATGCCAACGGTACTAACGGCACCACTGCACCCGCCGCCGCCACCAACGGCACAGCAGGCCCGATAAAATCCCAGCTTTATAATCCAAACCGCCAGCTTTACCGGCCTCGATCCAATTACAACCGTCGCCATCGTTCCAGCCGGAATATCAGCTGCTGCTGCTGTTGCTTCTGGACAATTCTCATTCTTCTCGCACTCGCTCTCCTCGCAGCCATTGTCGGTGCTGCGCTTTACGTATTGTATCGCCCTCGCCAACCGCAATTCTCCATCACCAATCTCCGCATTGCCAAAATGAACCTTACCACTTCCCCTGACAGCTCTTCCCACCTCACGACCCTTTTCAACCTTACTCTTATCACTAAGAATCCAAATAACCACCTCACTTTCTTCTACGACCCGTTTACGGTCACTGCCTTCTCCGATTCGGTGCAAATCGGAAACGGTTCTCTGACGGCGTTCAATTCCGACAAGAACAACCAGACCAGCCTCCGATCAATTCTCACATTTTCCCAAGATCTGGATACTGACTCGCTGACCTCATTGAGATCGGGTCTGAAGAAGAGGAAGGGATTCCCAGTGGAGATTCAGATGGACACGAAGGTGAAGTTGAAGATGGAGTGGCTGAAGAGCAAGAAGGTGGGAATCAGAGTTACGTGTGACGGAATCAAAGGAACAGTGCCCAGCGGGAAAACTCCGTCGGTGGCTTCGGTCACAGACTCAGAGTGTAAGGTCGATCTTCGAATCAAGATCTGGAAGTTCTCCTTCTAAATATTCAACTCGGATTAACTGCCCGATTGATTACAGTAATAATCAACCCAATCAACTTCTTCTCTTTTTATTTTATTAATTTTGATTATTTTTTAGATACTTTTTTTCGGTTTCAAGGGGATTTATTATGAACTGTGGATGAGTTCTCTAGCTGTGCTGAGAAAGTGGAACTCTATAAGAAAAAAAAATTTGAAATTTGAGTTTGTTATAGGAGATTTGGGGCAAGAAAGCCCTAAATTTTAGGTTTTATTTTTTATTTTTTATTTTCAATACTGTTAGTTTGCTGCTGTAAGTGGTTTCTTGTATTTTATAGTAATGCAACTTGGAAATTGTCTATCTGTGCATCAATGAGCAGTGCTCTGTCTTACTTTGCTCTTCCGTTTATTAAGTCCTTGTGAAAACTAATACGATGAATTCATCATAGTTACATCACTATTGTTGGGCTCTTGTGAATTGCATTGGATGAACTAGTTGAGAGGGACTGAAGCCAGATTAAAACGTGAGTTTGAATCTTAATGATGAGAGAATATTTGATTTTGCTTGTTCCTGTAGTTATATGGGTAGCAGGCATCTTTCTAAGAGGGCCATCTTTTGAATAGCAAGAATTGATTTTTCAACTAATTGAAGGCACTGAAATTGATGGGGAATGCATGGATCAGGTGGTATGTAGCCTTTCTGAATCATGTCCCATCATCTGCCCCTCTCTGCTGCTCTGTTCAAATTGCATCTGAACTGTTGCTGCATTTCCTTTCTTCATTCTTTTCGGAGCTTGAAATCACAAAATAGAAAGATTTATTTGTTTAGCTCTTCATTGTTAGTTGGTTTGGTTCATGGTTGGTAGTGGCTTCTTCTACGCGAAGCCACAGCAGCGATCTCAAGGCAACAGGGTTGTAACCGCACATCTTCTCTAGTATAGCAATTGAATTATAGAGATAAAAATAATTAATTATTGGTAGATTTGAGAATATATTTTAATTTTATATTCGGTGTAACCCATAATAATGATTGAATTTTTTAAGAGAGAATTGGATTTAAATGTATCTCGTGAGAAAAAATCATGATTAAATAATAAATTATTTTTATATTTTATTTTTTAATTGTAATTCTCTCTTACTAAAATTTTTTAAATCAATTATCTTTCAAGAAAAATAATTATTAGTAAAAGTTATGCCATTACAAAAAAAAAAATCATGTATATGCCATAATCAATTAATAATCAGCCACGATTATATTTCCATGCATATTTGAAAGAAATTCATACAAATACATGGTTTTATAATATATATATATATATATATATATATATATATATATATATATATATATATATCATACATTAATTTTGTGCAAAATTATAATTTTTATAAAAAAAAATTAAAAGCAAATCTTTGAATACTATCAAAACACGACGTATTGTAAATATCATTGATTGATATGGAAGCCGCAGTGGGTAATGGGTTGGGATCTTCAGAACACAGGAGGAGTCTTCTCTTTGAGGTGCATACTCCCTTCTGTAGGCAGATAAATCCAATTTTCCCCAACGCACATGTGGAGATTGATTTGGATTGGATACTTCCGGGCCTACATGTATTGAGATAAATGTTAATTAAAATAAAAAAATTGAATTAAATGGAAAAAAAAGAAAGAAAGAAATTGAAGAAAAGACAGTCGAATCTCACATGTGGAGATTCATTTGAATGTTGTCTGAAAAAATTATGTTGAATTCATGTTATTAAATATTATATCTTGAGTTCATTTTAATGTGGAAAAATACTCACCTTTCATTAAAACGCTTATAATGGGTAAAAAATATTATAAATATTAAAATTAAAATTAAATTTTTTTATATTTATTAAATTAAATTTTATAAATTTATCTACTATTTTAATTTTAATAATAATTTTTAATTTATATTTAAAATTTAATTTTGAATTTTATCTATGTACAAACACGTTACTGAGAATGAATATGGAAGTGATTGTCTCGTTCATCACCGTCAAGTGTACCGCGCAAGTGATTTCTGCGGGTTTTTGGTATGGTCGGCACTGGCTGGCAGGCAAGGCAAGGCAAGGCAGTTGGATCTCCCATGTTTTATTTTTTAATTTATTTCCCAATTGAGCAAATGACACGGAGACTGGGGTCTCTAAAAATCTTAAAGGTCATTGAGAAACGAGAATACCAGATTTCATCGTCTCTACTCTTCATCCAATTAAAATGGCCATCACCTTGGACTTTGGTTGTGGCTTCTGCTAAATTTATCAATAAACTCGCAAAGGATAAGATATCGGCATGCACTTTGTTCTTATCATCTTCGATTAACAGATCACTGCTTCGAGAATTATTAATGGGCTCTCTGAACTCACCAACTGAATTTCATGCTCATAATGTCTAGAAATATTATTTGGGCTGTAAATTAGACAACTTTATTTCGATTAATATATTCATTTCGGAATTGAACATATAATGCAAAATTTTTAATTGAGTTTTGAGAAACCAGACATCAATACAACCTCAATCTATCTAATTAAGTTAAATGACACTCCCTGCGTTTTTTTAAGTATAATTTAAGATAAATGTATAAAGTTTAAAGAATGTAATAAATAATTTTAATTTTTTTAAAAATGAATTATAATTTATTAATATATTTTTATTAAAAATACATTAATAAATAAAATTACTAAATATTGATTTAAATAATAAAAATAATATTTAAAAATAATAAATACAATCTTTATTCTTTATAATAATAAATAAATAAGAACGAAGTGAACATTATTCCACTCAAACTCAACGAAGAGAAAATTTTTGAATACCGAATTTGTTTGAATGGATCGAATTACCAGCTTCGGGTCATTGTCTGTTTCAGGGTGGATTTAATCGTATCCGCCCCTTGTGGCTAATTGCTAGAGCCCATTATTTAATAAGCAACACAAGTGAGATGTAAAATTAAATTTTAAATATAAAGTAATAATTGTTATTAAATATAGAATAATAATATAAATTTATAAAATTTTCTCAAATAAATATAAAATATTTCAAATTTAATTTCAGGTTTTATTTTTAAAATTTATAATATTTTTGTTATTTCATATTGTCTAGATATAAATCTAATATACCTCCTTTAATTTTAGAAGTAGCGTGTATATCAATACTTTAAATTATAAAAAATTTGAAATCAACATCAACCATTAACTTAATTTTTAATTTTATCAAATTATGTATTATTTAAAAACTTTTAAGTAAAAATTATAATATTATAAAATATTAGTTCATCTCATCATTTTTTTCCATATAATTTTGTAATATATTTTCAAGTATTTAATCAAAATTCTATATATATCTAGTTTAATTTCTATTAATTATATAATATGAAAATTATATGTAAAAAATAATGTAATAAATTAACATACTACAATATTATAATTTTTATTTAAAAATTTATAAAAATCAAATTATTTAATAAAAATTAAATAAATAATAAGTGTTAATTTTTAATTTTTACACAATTTAAAAATATAATATCTAAAATTTTAAAATTAAAAAGAATAAAACCTAACTGCCTTCAAATTGAAAAGATATTTACATTTTCCCGTCTGCTACTGCTACAACCACGGATTAAAATTACGCATCACATTTCTCAACAAATTAAATTTTTGACTCACTATGCCATCTAAATAATAAAATAAACAAAATGTTATACTTCCCCCCCCCCCAAAACACACACACATACTACTATGGCTCGCGTATGCATCACTTCAATAATTATTGACATATTATATAAAAGTCAATGGTAACTAAATAATTAATAGTATTAATCCAAGTGCTTTCTTTATATTGACATTTTGAGTATGCTTGCAAGATGATGAACATAAAATGATGGTAAACATATGCATGGTATATAGCATGATTTTTGCAACTGTGCCATGATAATATTGCTGTTGCAATCAATTTGCAATTGTAATTTATCATGGTGCTACTCTACAATCGTCCTACTGTTTACATTTATTCGTAATTTGATTAATAATTGTAACATAATCCTAACAATAATTAAGGGTCTGTTAATTCATTTTCCAACTTTCCCTTATTTGGATATTAAAAAATTTTGATTAATAGGAAAATAAATTCTAATCAATCAAAAAGTTGTATTATTTTTAAAGAAAATAATTTTTCCTTTTAAAAAACGAAATTCATTTTTCTTATTACTCAATACATCCATACCTGAACCCAAACTTTTTACCTTTGCACTTTGTTACGTAATTGCGATCATAAATAAAATTTATTTTTATTTATTAAATATTTTACGATAGATGCTCTATTTTTATTTTTATAAAATTTATTTTTATTTATTAAAGTTTAGAAACACATTTTTATGCAATATTTACTAAAATATTCTCCCTTTTTTTCTCATGATGGATACTCTATTATATAATATTTCGTAACAATTAATTAAACTAACTATGTGAATCTATGTATAAGATTTTGTAATACTTTTAATATATATTTTATTATTAAAAATTAATCATTATTGGACTATTGGGTACTAAAAATAATAAAAAATTTATTAATTTTTTTTAAAAGGTAAGTAAAATTATAATAATTTTAAAGTAAATAATTTTGATTTACTTTAAATAGAATTAATTTTTCTTTATGTCCCAAACATCAAAAAATATTTTTTCTCTATGCACTAAATAACAGAAAATCAATTCATCTTCCAAAATATGTTTTCTTAAAAAAATATTTTTTCGAAATTCTATTTTTCCCTAAACCAAACAGAATCTAAGAATCATTTCATAATCATAATATATAGTAGAGAGAGGTTTGCTAGGAAGATTGCCTAACGTTCCATTGATTCACCACCTTAGCAAAACCTTTTTTACAAATTATATTTGCACCGTTGATAAGTCGAAAGAACCGGAGTGACCTCCTCCTTTGTGCTCGTTTGTTTTTCTAATTATTAATCTTTTCGTATGTGCTCTTGTACGTACTTAAAGGTTTTTATATATAAGAAATTAAAAATTTTAAATATTTTTAATAATTATAAAAAATTATAAAATTAATATTATTTGTATCAAGAAAGATGTTTTCTTAAGAGAAATGAAGTATAAAATTAAATAGATCGACAGAATTGTTCTATTTACAAAATTTAGAATATATGTAATAATACAACTTTTCATCCAAAATTATATTTCAAAATATTACCATTTTTATTAAATTTTTGAATTTTTATTTACTCATAATTTCATGAATAAATAATTATGGTTGGTAAAATAAAAAAAATCTAAATAAGTCATCATACGTATATTTTAGCTATTTTTTTCCTTTTTTTGTCATTTTTTTAAGAAAAATAACATTTATTGTTTCTATAACATTTTATTTCATTTTTTTTTATCATCTAAATACAACTTTTACTCCGTGATATAGTAATAGAAATTAGTGATAGAGTTTGTTAGTTCATTGCTAGTATTTTTATTAATGCATTGTTTACTAATGTTATATATCACGACATTAAATATTTTAGCGATTGAATTTCATTTAATAATAATAGATTTTTTATTGCTAATTAATATTTTTTTAGTAGCACCTCTAACATTTTTAACATTTTAATGCCCAAATATATATATATATATATATATATATATATATATATATATATATATATATATATATATATATATATATATATATATTTGTTTATTTGTATGTGTATGTATATATCCGATATGATTATTTGGTATGTTTAACTAAATTACTAATTTTATTGGTCATATTATCATTAGATTTTAAGACAAATAATAAATATTTTTTGCAGACAACTTTGTAGTCATTACTCTAGTTTTTTTTTTTTTTCCTTTTTTTTTTATCAAAAGAGATGTATAATTATTTTGAGAATTAGAGTATTTATGAATTTTTTTCTTCTCAATGAATGTTATTTTTAGAATCACTATTCTAGTTTTTAACACAACAAATATCTAACTATTAATTTTAACTCATCACAGATCACAAGTCATTGTTCCTTTTCAATAATTATTATTTCCAGAGTCATTATTCTAATTTCTAACACAGCAAATATTTTTTTTTTGGTACAAAGAAATTTTAAATTGGGGAGAGGAGTGTTTGGGAGGGGGGTCGAACTCCCCCCTAGATACCACATAAACTTGGCCATCCAAGATTCAGTAGCAAAACACAACAAATATGAACTACTAATTTTAATTTATCACAAGTCACATGACCAATTCATTTCCTAAGTAAATATGCCCAGGAAAAGCACCTAGATATGATAGTTTATCCTTATTTTAATTTGGTAATCATGTTAGCTATTTCCTTTTAAGTTGATTTTCACATTTAATCATGCGGGTAATTGAGTTTACAGTATTTCTAACCAAAATAATATGTTCTTCACATGAACGTTAAACTTTTTTTTATGGAAGAAAGACAAAAGTATAGATTTAACAGGAAAAGTTAAGAAAACAAGGGAATATTAAAGCATAAAACTGAAATATTAGTATATATTTCTGAATGCGGCAATTTGCTACTAATAATTTTCAAATGAGAGTCTGCCTTCTAATAATTTCATAGAATACTGATTAAACTGTTTAGCTATAGGCCTAACCCAGATTTTGTTAGAAGAGTAATATTATAGGAAGTTTCATCTTTTAAGAGATTAAATATTTTTATTATTGAATTATTTTTAATATATTAAAATTTATATTTTTAATTTTAATTTATTTATTTTAAGATTTAAAAAAAGATAATTTAATAATAAAAATATTTATCCTCTTAAATTGTTGAGCTTCCCATAGCACTACCTAAATAAAATTGAGATACTCTCCGTTCTCTTCCCCTGCCCAATTCTTTCGATCCTTACTTATTGAGAGAACTACATAACCATTATGTATATTAAAAAGTTGCACGAAAGTTTGAAGTAACATTCTATTCCGGAGTTGAGAAAAGAAGAAAAACGAAAGGCAAAGACAAAAAATGAAGAAAAAGGTAAGAAAAGAAAATAAATGATTAAATCATGATTTTTCCTTCTATCATTTAAATGTTTAAAAAACACTCCAAATTAAATAAATATAAAATAATTAATAGTTAACAATTTTGAAAAACTTCTGAAGATTAATCATATAAGCTTCTAATAACTTCTCTTCCATAATAATAATAATAATAAAAAAAAAAACTTTCAAACAAAAAGAAAATTATGACATAACCCTTCTTCTCCCCTCCTTTCCTTCCATTGCCACGTCTAAACCTAAGATTAGTATCTTTAGTAAATTATATAAATTTCTCACTGCTCACTCCTGACGAATTACAAGGAATAGAGAGCTGGTCTAACAAATTTAATTATACATTCATCCATGAGTGTTAACAGCTACGATACTCACCTACTGTAGCAAATCGACAGGCGTATATTACTGTGAAAGCAAAATCTTAGAAAGCTTACAATACTTACCTATTGCCGAAAGATCTTTTCTCTGTACTATGACCACTTGAAGCAAAGATGATTGAACGAAATTTAGAAGTTTTGAGGTTAATTTTGATTATCTATACGCCAAAATAAATATGTATTCTATTGGTTTATTTGCAGGATAGATATTATCATGGAGTTAAGAAATAGAATTATCTTGATCTTTTGTTATCTCATTGAAAGTAAACACAACATTTCATCCTTTATTTATATTGAAAACACTTTTTTTTTAATTAATGATAGAAATGATAATTTACTTAATACAAATATACAAAATCTTAAATTCAATATGATGAGAAATAAAGTCTTTAAAATAATATTCGACACTAAGGTGCCAGTATTGAAAACATGATCCTTCATTGAAAATACTATTGCTCCCTATCCAAGCAGAATTTTCTGTTGATTGACTTTTAAGACATAGATAATGTGTAAAATGAGGGTGTAGACTTGTAGTTTACTTCATTTTTTCGTTATTCTTCTTCCAATCACAGCAGAAAAATTAGTGGCAAATTTTCCTTTTCTCTCTAATGCTATTCAACTGGGGGTTCGCTGCCAAGACAAAGCAATCAGTCATCCAGCGGGCTGAATTCCTCATTTAGCGCACCTAAGGTTTAATTGACCTTTACAAACGAATACAACAACAGAAAGAACCAAACGACTCTGCTCCAATGATAAATTCAAAGTTCTTTTGCTTTCTTCATTCTTTCAATTCAATTTCATCAACACTATCTGTTCGCCGACCATTCTAAACAGAAGCAAGTTGACTCGGCATTATATTTTTCAAAAACAAGGCTGCAACTTCAATACAAATCGTAGAAAGCTTCATCTTTATGTCCATAATATGTAACAATTCCCAAGTTGAAATATTATAAGATATGAACAGTCTTAATATTTTTGTATCTTAATAAGACTGCATTTGGCAAAACTTGATCCCGGATAGATATTGAAAATTCGTATAATCTGTGCGCATAATATGCAGAACATTATAAGATAGGAGTAATAAACAGGAAACAGACAAATGGAAATGGAAAATCATTCAACGAAATTGAGTCTAACAAAAGTAACATTCTGGTTCTAAACGAATTCCCAGGCACAAACTAGTTGCTATAGAGACCCATGGCCACTTCGCAACATAAATCTAATACAAAAGCAGACAATCAAAAAGCAATATTTGTACTTACATTCCACTCTAGCAGCATTGCTGAGCAAAAATTTAAACAAAAGAACTATCTACTACACTGCATATGCCCAGTATGAGTTGTTCAAACTCTCACTTGATTAACTGATCCCACGATCATGCAACTCGGATAATGAACAATTCTGAAGCCTCCGATCAATGTGCAAATCAATTATTCACCCTCTGAAACCAAGGATTATCCCCCTCAGATATCAATGGAGTGCAAATTATCATACCTCACTTGATCAGACACTGTCAAATCGATAGTCATATATAACTGTGAAAGCAAAATCTCAGAAAGCTTCTTCCTCAAAGTCCATTCATCCATGAGTATTAACAGCTTCCCAAACTAAATTTTTAGGAATAGGATTTGAAAGATCACGAGCCTGCAAGGCTGCTTTCCTGAGTGTCTGAACTGTCAGTGCATTGGCGTTCCAGAATGATGCAGAGTTGTAAGGCAAATTGTGTTTCCTGCACAGATCCTTAACAACAGGTGAGATTTTCCTCAAGTGGCACCTCGGCAATCGAGGAAACAGATGGTGTTCCACCTGAAATTGCAATCCACCATGAAACCAATCCATCCAAGCTGAGCACTTAATGTTAAGAGTCCCACTGGTCTGCTTCTCAAACCAATCAGTTGAGCTTGGTGGACCAACATACACACTAGATGAGAAGTGATTCAAACAGAACTGAACATGTTGTATCCCAGTGACAGCAAAACTAGCAATAACAAAGAGTATTCTTTCACCCCAATTAGGTAGGCAGGAAACCAGTAGTGGGTACCAAATCCAGAAAACAAGAAGCCCCAGAAGTTCCTGGCCTCTATAGGGCACCTTTCTTTTGGATAACAATAAGATGAAAGATTGTGCAAATAGATTTATTCTAGCAAAGCACATTACAGGATAAAATGTCAAATGCTGATAGCTAACCAAGAACCTAGCAACAAAATCAAAATTCATCTTTCTCTCATAGAAGCAAGAAGTAAGTGAATTAAAGAATTTGGAAGATACCACAAAGAAAGGCAGATGCTGGAGATCTGGATCGAAATCAAGACAATTACAGGCAATATGATGAGCATTGTGGTTCCACTTCCACCACGCTATACTGATCCCTGCGAGGCAATTCCCAGTAAGGATCTGAACAAACCGATTGAATTTAGGGCTTATCATTACCTGGTAGTGCCCAGAATCATGTCCAATCCACCCACTCTGAATCCACAAGAACCCCATTAACCCACCAGAAGCCACATGCACCCACGGGCTATCACAGCACAAAACACCATAAACACTCACAGAAAACATAATTGCCATGAATGAAAGTGCGAGGAACACACTGTGTCCTTTGTTTTCGAACAGACCCACCTTTGAGAGTTCGAAGAGAAGTTTCCGATAATCTTTAGATACCTCCGAAACAGAGTAGTCCTCGAGGTAATATCCTGTGAAGAACTTGTCAAGGTGTTGCCATGCGGTGCCCGGATGGTAAGCGACGAAAGCATCGGTAACGTCCTGGCCAGCAAGATTGAACAATGGAAGCTCGCCACCTGGGTGATCATTAGCCCAATCGGAGACGTCGTAGATCTTACCCTGTATAGAGATCCACAGATCTCCTCTTCTGTTGTGTATGCTGAGTTCTTCTTGCGAAATGTACTTCCTTGGCTCCGCCATTGCAAACCCAATGAAGCAGCAGAGAGATCTGTGAGGAGAGCCTCCCTCTACTCAGTATTTACTTTCTTTGACTCCACAGATGGGGAGCTTTGGCTTTGGTTTTGAAGTGAGGATGGAGTGATTTGGGGATATTGAAAGAGTGGTCAGATACATATCATTGCATATTCAGAACGACAAGGATTGAATAAGCGCCACCGTATGCTTTAAAACGAGATGCCTTTGCTTCTCGCTCCCTCTGTCTCTGATGGGGTCAATGGCTTCAGCTAATGCTAATTAGTTAAAAAGAATCTCCTTTTATTTGACAAATCGTGACCCCTCCCACCCACTTTCCCTAATTTTTTTTCTTCCTTTTTGGTGTAAAATTATTAAAGAGATTCCTCTTTCTTAATTTTTGCCGTCATTTCTGCATGTTCCTGATTTTTTTTTACCATTTATTATTTCTTATGTTTTATTTATTCATTTTCTGTGTATATATAAGCAAAGGACAATGAGAGTGCATTACTTGTGGCACTAAAAATTATATATGGCTTGTTTAACTTGTTTGGTGCTGCCCTTGAAAATTCATAAAAGATACCTGATGAATTTGGAAAGGTTGCTGTGATATTAAAGTATAATTCAATTTAAGGAAACTACATTTTTCGCTTGACTTACTTTTATTTTCAAGTGTTAAAATTGACCCTACCAATGTTTTTTTATCATCGACATTTTATCTATTTAAAGTTTTTTCTCATCTAATTTTTAGTAGAAAATTTCATGATATATGAATTAAATGAAGTCAAGTGAAATTTGCAGATAAAGTGTAAATTTTTTATACTTATGTGAATCGATATTAGAAATTCTAGATATTAATTCATATAAATATAAAAAATTATATTTTACTCATATATAATTTTGTTTAAATTCATTTAATTTATTTGCTATATAATATTTTATAAAAAAATTAAATAAAAAATTTAGATGAATAAAATGTTAACATTATAGAACATATATAAATGAATTTTGATATTTAAAAATATAGGTAAATTAAATGAATATTAATAAAATTACAAGCAGATGAATAGTATTTTTCTTTGAATTTATAACCCATTTCTTATGAAGGTTGTAATAGGAAGTTAGGATAGAACTACAAGTGTATCCAATTGTCATAGCTGTTCTTAAATTAATTATTCGTGATTAGTTTGATTTAAATTGTCTTATATATGAAATTATTATTAAAAAAATGTAACTGAGAGTGAGAGATGGTTGCATTCAAGGAATAGTCATTGAAAGTAATAATGTGATTTTCAAAGGGAAAAAAAACGAAAGATAAATAAAAAAAAGGAAAAAAAATAGGACCAAAACAGGCAAACTAACAAATACAAGTGGTCAGAGAGAGGATCATGAGTTGTATTAACAGGCTGGCTTGCGGCCAATACGGCAGTTTCTCCATGAAAAAAAGACATGGCAAAGGGAAAGTGAGAAGGGGATAAAGATTGAATGGTAGTTGGCAACATACAAGGAAATGCTGAGATTGCTAAGTGAAAGAAAATGCACAAACAATTGGTATTAATTTGCAATTTATTTTGGTGTTTTGTTTTTATAAAGAAAAGGAAGCAAATGCTTTTGGGAGGGCACAAATGTATTAAAGCAAAGGAAAATGAATCATAGAAAAGAGTATATAATAGTGACTGTAGAATATGCTATTTGGAGATCCTTTGCGCAAAAATATATGGTCCCCACAGCCCTTGTGATTGTTTCTGAAAGTGGTAGACTGGTAGTTGCAGTTTAATATTCGTTTTCACATGCCATCCGTGCCGCTTACTTCTTGTTGTTTGTGGGTTAATCATGATTTTTGGAGGAAAAAAAAAAGTATTTGATTATTGATATTAGACATCACTTTACTTTTAATGTTAATTACAAGCTTAGTCCGGAGATACAAGTGCATGATGTAGAATCCACACACTTTTATCTCACTCAGTGAGACATGTATTTCACTTTTATAATTTATAAATTCATGTTGCTTACATTACCCATCTCACATACAATATGCAAATGACCATCTTCACATAGATGTTTTTAATTCTAGTGTAATATTGAAAGTTTTAATACTATTATTTATATTTTTTTTACAAATTAAAAAATATTCTTATAATTTTAAAATCCATTAATTAATTTATCAAAATATAATAAATAATAATATTAAATTAAAATTATTAATGTTTCTCATCTTTACATGTCGCTAACGCTGTTGTTATTGTCCCACGTGAGCAGACCGAGAGCGCTGGGGGAGGAAGCACACCAAGCGTATCGAGTTCAAATTAGTACAACGATGAGAAAAGCTATTCCCTTCCAAAAAAAGCGAGTTGCAAAACTAGTAAAAAAACCGTGTCCTTCATCTGTTAATTCATAAATGGACTTTGCTATTATTTGAGTACAACTGCTCCAGCTGTAACTTTATTGTTAATTCATAATTGGACAATGCTATTAGGTTGTATTGATGATTTGGCTCCACAGAGAAGACAAGGCTCGTGGTGCCTTGGCATGGTTGCAATTATCTCATGAAATTGCGCACAATTTGCATCCTCCAGGGTATCTCTAGTACATTATTACATTGGGAATGTCTAATTATTCATAATTAGACTTTGAAAAAAATGTGACAACGTCATTTGCAACTTACTGGCATTGGCATTTGTCCCCACGGCAAGAGGGGCATTAATGACCCACCTATTTCATACATTGCAATGGTCGGAAGCCAATAATGCTCAACATGCCTTGGATTCGTCAATTTTATTTTTCACTGATTGCCAGTTATTAATTAATAACTACTGGGGTGGAGAGGAGAGCTGAGTTTGTCAGTTTCACTGTGCGAGTATCTTGATGCATTTATCTCTGATTCATTTTTGTCAAACTATGGGGTCTCCAGCTAAATTTAAGCAGATTGGCTTTGCATATTCAATAAATCTACTCCCACTCTCACATCCTTTAACAAAGCCACCGGGGCCCACAGAGCAAAATTCTTGCATATTCTGGAAGGTGTTAGTATCGTGAGGGAATAGGCTTATCTACTCTTCCAAGTGGTGACTGCTTGAACATGTCTTTGTTTTTTCCAAGATGAGACTTGATAAAAACCATGACTGTGCGGGTCAGCTCATCCTGATGAGAAGTGTATTCATGATCAGCTCCTTCTATGATGCACAATTGATGATTATATATTAACCTAGCAAAATCTGAAGCATCTTCTGCTGGTACAATCTGGTCCATGGATCCATGAACAGTCATCACACTGTGTATCAGCATTCACAAAAATTATAAGTAATGGAAGCACAGGAACATGGTTATTCAACTCTGTAACATTTCTGATGAAACAGATGCATGTTGTTAGAGGTATATTTGACTCACCTGCAATCTTGAGGGATTAATAGGCAGGAAGCAGCAGTATCAGTAGATAGGCGGTCTAGCAAACTTTCTTCAGTGACCCGATATTGAAACTTCCCTATTATGAGAGGAACATGCTTATCAGCCTGATAAATGTAAACTTATGGAGAAACATCAAATATAAAGCAGTGGATTAAGACACACAAATCTTTTTGGTAGTCACTAGAGTGGTCACCTTGTAATGTGTGATTGGCCCTAAAGGTTCATGATAACAGTGGAAGAAAGGAGTAGTATGCTGACCAAGGGATATAACCCATTCAACATCAATTCAAAATTAAAGATGATCTGAACTATCTCAAAATCATTCCTGGCAAGAATGCAACAGTGTAGCCACAAGACATTGACCTAGACATATTGCCATTGAGAAAGCCATCAATAATTTCATCTGGTAGCTCACCTCTTTTGTTCTTAACATCAATGAATCCATCTTGCTTGATTCTTTGAATGAAATCTTTGCCTAAGCGACCTTCCATGCCTCTTGCCAAATTAAACCGAGCAGACATATTGACAACAATATGAACATCCTTGTACTTTGAAGCATACAAGAGCACTGCATTACCCCCTACACAAGCCATAATAAGCCACCCATGCATCAGTTTTTTCAACTGGACTTAAAAAATAACAAGTAATTTATAACCCCAAATTGAGTTGAGGATAGCAAGCAGCTTACATAAGGTATGTTCAAATGCTTTCTTAGAGCAAACTTATATTCATCTACAGTTTAAGTCCTATCCATTTCTACCTTCTCAACAAATGCTTTGTTATACTAAAATTTCTACTCATGAAAGTCATGCTCTCATTTTCTCCTATTCTTTCGCGCTCTGTTGTACTTGTCCAACCATATTGGGCCATTTTCCTCACCTGTTCAAGATTTCTCATTTTGGAACATGTCTTCTTTATGGTATTAAACATCTACCTCAAGATATACCTCTCCAAGAGCACATACCAAACAAATAACAAACCCGGAAAAAAAAAATCTAATCCTTTTTCTCATGTATCTCCACAGTTTCTTATCAATAAAATATGGTTCCCTGAATAATTTTGCTTCAGAAAAAGGGGGGGGGGGGATAGTGGCTCCATAAGATTATAACTTCTTTATTAACATGGCAAAATCAAGAATGGAAACAACCAGAGTTTCACCTGTTTATAGGCCTTAATAGAAAACTGAAACATTCTTCATTTAGATAAATGTTAAATTGTATAGGAGTGACAGGCAATCTGCATTAGGGTTTCCTTATATATTTGTCTATTTTCCTTGTTGTCTCTTCGTTCCACAAGTGTAAATTAAGTTTGACATATAAAAAAAGAGTTTTACTCCGACCTTTACTGTGACCAACAATTGCTGCAACTACATATTTTTCCTCCCGGAAGTGTTGAACTACAGCTTGCAGGTCATCGGCTTCTCTATAGTAGTTACCATACTGAAATGAGCCTTCACTTTCCCTAGAAGATAATAATACAAGCTTGCTCCATCAGCACCCACATCAATATCTGATCAGTATTGTTCAGCATTTCGATAGGAGGTCCACCTTCATGTACCCTCAGATTTAAAAAAAAAAAAAACACCCCTATATTGAAACTCGTGATAAAGGAGGTGCTTTTCTTTTTTCATGTGGCTTCAGTAGATTTTGTACCAGTTATTTGTCAAATAATTGAAGTCAACATCAATAATAGCACTTAATAGAGCAGGCATCATTGACTTCAAAGGTAAGTTTTGTGAGCATGATTTGAACACCAATTATAGAGGACAACATTGGTGCTTGGATTTATATGCTTATTTGCATTTAACAGGACAAAACAACAGAAAAAAAAGAAATAGATCGTTAATGGAAGTGACAATTGAGGTCACCTGATGCATAAACCAAAGAGATTATGATCTTTACAGGTACTACATACACGTAGAAATCTGGACAAACCACTGCAGAACATAATATCTATTACTTGACAACCAAAATGATTCAACTACCCAGAAAGATAGATATATACATATACATATATATATATATATATATATATATATATATATATATATATATATATATATTTTTTTTACCTTGGGAACTCGTGCCAACACACAGATCACAAAACCTATTTCTTAACAATAACAATAATCATAACATACAAAACAAGCCAATCAATAACCCAGGAATATACGTCTTTCTATTTCATTAAAAAAAAAAACCTGTAATTCATGGATATAAATCTCTTCCTTCAAAAAAAAGAAAAATGAAAAAAGGAAAGCTTACCCATTTCCAGCAAAGTCAAAACGGAAGGCATTAATTCCATCTTTTTCAAGAGCAGCAGCAAGGTTCACCATAGGAATTCGCTCCTAGAGACAAAGTCATTGGGACATCTAATTAAGTTCAAGTCAATCAATTTCAACATATTATATGCACGTGCAGAGAGAGATTTATAAAACAGAAAATGAACTTAGGACACCTTGCTTCCATTAAGGTTGGGACTGTAACAGATAACGGCAACTCATGTTTTTTAAATAGAGCAACTTGTAGAGGTTTATTATATTCTGATCTATCTTACTTTAGTGTGAAGATAGTTTTAGGTACATGTTATGTCAAGATTAACAACCTTAGAAGATTGGAACCCATGGCACAAAATAACAATCTCTGTTGATCCAACATCATGTAAAATACCCACAAGCTTTTCACCATTGTAGTTCTGTATCAAAAGTCTCCGTTTCTGACTTTCTGCAGAGTCTAAAGGATATGAGCAGAGTAATAAAATCAGAACAAATCAAACAAACATTCACAAATCACTTAACCCCACTACAGTGGAAAATGAAAACACAAAGGAAGTTATTTTGGCACATCATAAAAATTACTAGGAATCTACTTCATTGTAACTAGCTTTTCTCTAGCTAGACAGATCAAACCCTAATCACAGCAACGAAAATTACGTCTCTTAGCAATGAAATCCTCTGTAATTTCCAGCGATATCCGCGTAAAACAAGTAATTGGAACTTAAATTCAGTTACCTCAGTGACAATTTATGAAAAATTAAAGTGGGTATAATTCTGGGAGCCAAAATGGTTGAAATTTGATGATGACTGGGACGAAGAAGAAAGGACAAAGGCTCACCAGAATTGCGAACTGGTTGAAAAGAAGACGGACTCGGACGGGTCATGGCTGTGGGTTCAGTAATTCACACTAGTCAGCGCTCCGATCCTCAATGAGCAGACGAAACAACCGAATTCTCCCTTTGGAGGCTTGTTTGAATGGCAGCTTACATTATCTCTGTGTGTAAACTGCAATCGTCTTCCATGCGTACATTATATTACGTCAACAACAGTTAAACTAATTTATCTATTTCTAATAATTTTTAGGTAAATAATTTATAATGTAAGAAATATTTTAATTAAATTAATTTGTAAAATAATATAAAATAATATATTAATAAAAATAGATATATAAATTAAATTAATTTATAATTATTTAAAAATTAAATTATATTAATATAATTAAAATATTTAAAAAATATAATATATAATATTTAATTAATTATATTTTATAAATTTATATATTTATCTATTTACATAATTTTTATTTTATTATTATTTATAACAAAATTATAATTTCTTAAAATATAATTAATTATATTTTATAATATTATATAATTATTTATATACATATTTTTACATATCTATAATTTAAAATAAGAGTATAATTATATTAAAATTAAATTAATAAAAAAATAAAAACAGATATAGAGAAAATTTAAAAAGATAGTATCCTATAAATTATAAATTACTTAAAATAATTTATTAGATTAAATTTTTTAATAAATTAGTGTATGAAATGTTTCAAGAGAGTAATTTATAATAAATTATAAATTTATTTATTTATTAACCGAAGCGTAGTCTTAATCTAAAATTTGTATTAAAAAACAAGTCTGGTATTTTTTTTTTATGAACTAACTTATTGTCTTTAATTAAAGAGTAATTTGACGTTTTCGTTCTTGAAAGATATCTACTTTCTCAATCCTATTCTTTAAAAATATTTTTTTTCAATTTTATTTCATTATTTTAATTTAAATCAATTAAATTATAATAGTAATTATTTATTAATTTATCGACAGAAAAACTTGAAATAGCATAACGAAGTTGTCACTCATCTCTTAAAATATGATGCAGAAAACTAGATGAATTAATCTATAAGAGAAAAAAAAAAAAGCAACAGTAAACTCCCTTTTTTAAAAAAAATAATCTAAATGGAGCCTCTCAAAATCAGAGAGGCAAACAAAATCAAATCAAGAGTTCATATCATAATTATCTTTACATATAACATAACAAGAATAATAAATTAAAGAAATGTCTTCAGCAAGCAAAGGAATAATAACATTCTCCATTGGACTGCAATTGATATTTAAGTGGGATTGCATTTTTTGCCCTTTGTTGGCCAAGCAATAAACTCCCGTCACACAAATTCCTCTACTTTTCATTTCTATCACATTCACTATAAACTATGCCGCAAACTATCTAAGATAAAGCGCATGCGCATAAATAAAAAAAATCATAAAATTATATACAACAAATAAAATCACAAAAATAAATCTAAAGCCATAATAATAATACAAAAGATCACGATCACAGATTTCCATAAATCACAATAATATAGGCCTACCTCCAAAGTTAAAAAAATAAAAAATGAAGAGTGAAAATACTTAAGAGTTGAGAGAATCTTTGAAGCCTTGGTCATAGAAATCAATCAAATTTAACAGATATTTAACGATATGATCCAATCGTTTCACCTCAGCTTCTCAATATATTCCTATCTTAAATTCGACACTAGAAACTATGACCCAAAAATACCCCAACATAAAAACACAGTAGTAACACAAGGAACGACATCTGAACCTCGTTCCCTTATTAGAAAGGAGTCAGAGATCAATATTTGACCGTACAAGCTACGGCGTGTAAGGAAAATTGGATATGGCTATTGATTATTTTAAAATTAAAAATCTTTATAAAAATCAGTTAATCAAAATCTCACAAAAGAAGCAATAAAATTATTCAACAATGCCTCCAACCATATCGCTACCCACACTACTCTCCCTAGAGTCAATGTTGACTCCAGAGTACAAGAATTGAATTCCACTGACTACGACGGAACCCCAAGAGCCTCAAACAATGAATAGATTACTGTACGCACATTTCTTCTTACCTCGGATATTTTGCGGCAAGTCACCTATGTATATTAATAATAGCTAAGAGCCCGCTGAAGCAACACCTTGAGCCCTCGCAGCAGCAGATGCTGCTGGGTTGGGAGATGGAGGCACTAGCTTGGATTGCGAGCAGTACTGTGCTTCAAATATCGGTGGCTGCTGCTGCTGCTGGCAGTTGACTTGGGCAAGCAAAGCCTTTATCTGACTTCTCGTCAGTGTTTCATGTGTAAGAATTTTATAATCCATAAAATATTTTAATACTCAAATAACCATAAATTTATAATCCATAAAATATTTTAATACTCAAATAACCATAAATTTATAAAGAGAAGTATAATAATTGCACAAATAAAATAAAGAGTTTTTGAATTATCTGATTTTCTTACTGCATCCATGATATCTAATTGTAAAATTGGTTGGATTATTGCCTACTCTTCCTCAAATAAATCTCAGAGAGAATATTGAAAATTATAAAACTACAATATGATGAAAGATTGCAGATCATCTTATAAAGAGGTGGGTAGAGATCCTAACCCTAATTAAAATCTAATTAGGATTAATTGGCTCATCACAATTAATTTAGAATAGTGTATATGCACACACTTTAGAGTTTTAATATAACACAAAGTCTAGGCATTATTATTATATTAATGACATTGAATTTATATTTAATTCAAATACATATTAAAATGTATTAGTCCACAAAATTTATTTTACAATCTCCTATTTGGACAATCACATTTTAATACATAATTTTGAATTACAATATGTGGCCACAATTAAACAATGTCATTAATACAATTCATACCATTACAATCATTGGTCAAATATGAAATTTCATTAAATATATACTTGATTATCTGATAGGGTTGAAAAGATATACATATATAAAATACCCATTTCAAAAGATCAAACAATATAAAATGTGTGCATAATCAATATATACAAAATGATCCGTGCATTCACCCAAGATGCTTTACAATAGTTTAAGACAGGGTCTTAATGTCTATATTGTCATAATACAATAAGTGCACTTTTTAATATAATAAAATGACAATATTATAAAATATCGAGATCAACACAATTTTAGTTTCAAAATACACAAATACTTCTACTAACGAAAATATCAAAAGATTCAATAAGGCACAAATCCAATACATGTCTTTTAAATATTCCTACAACTAGGCGTTTGGTTAATGGGTCTGCAAGCATACAATTTGTCAAAATATGCTCAATATGAGTAATATGCTCGTGTGTCTTCTCTCTCACAAATTGATATTTCATATAAAAGTGTTTTGTACATACATAACTTTTATTGTTTTGAGAGAAGTTAATAGCAGCAGTATTGTCGCAATAAATGGTTAAGGGTTTTGAAATGCTTTCAACTAAGCAGAATTCAGAGATAAAATTCCTTAACCATATAGACTCTCGAGTGGCTTTATAATAAGCGACATACTCTACTTCCATAGTGGAGGTTGTTGTTAAAGATTGTTTGACACTTTTCCACGATACAGCTCCTTCTGCAAGTATAAAGATATATCCAGATGTTGATTTCTTATCATCTGGACAATCAGCAAAGTCAGAATCTGAATAGCCTGTACAAATCAGATTACTGGATCTTTTATAAGTCAACATATAATTTTTTGTATCTTATAGGTACCTTATGACTTTCTTGACTGCTATCCAATATCTTTGACTAGGATTACTTAGGTACCTCCGAAGCACACTACTTGCAAAAGCAATATCTAGGTGTGTACACACCTGGGCATACATTAGACTACCAACAGCAGAAGCATATGGAACTATATTCATTTTAGATTTCTCATCACCATTTTGAGGACATTGGACTTTAGAAAACACTTCACCCTTTTGAATAGGCGTAGCACTATGCGAGCATGAAGTCATGTTAAATCTTTTAAGCACTTTATCTATATATGCCTTTTGAGACAAACAAAGCAAACCCCGGGATCTGTCATGATGGATCTCTATGCTAAGCATAAAAGACGCATTTACAAGATCCTTCATATCAAAATTCTGTGACAGTGCTAATTTTGTCTCATTCAAAAGATTTATATCATTACTCGCAAGGAGAATATCGTCAACATACAACACAAGGATTATAAAATTGCCCGCACTCATCATATAATAGATGCATTAATCCACTGCATTCTCCTTAAATCCAAGAGAGGACACAATCTCATGAAATTTGAGATACCATTGCTTGGATGCTTGTTTCAAGCTATATATCGACTTATTCAACTTACACACTAAGTGTTCTTTTCCATTCTCTTGGAAATCATCTGGTTATTTCATATAAACTGTCTCCGACAGGTCACCATTAAGAAAGGCAGTCTTCACATCCATTTGATGTAGCTCGAGATTAAGATGAGCCACCAAAGCCATTATAACTCGAAATGAGTCTTTGGTCGAGACTGGTGAGAAGGTCTCCTTATAATCAATTCCTTTCTTTTGCGTGTAACCTTTAGCTACTAATCTGACCTTGTATATTTCAATTTCAGCTTTAACAGTCCGTTTGATTTTGAAAATCCACTTGCACCTAATTAGTTTACATCCTTCAGGTAGTTCCACCAAATCCCGTACATTATTCTTGTACATTGAATTTATTTCATCCTCCATGGCATGAATCCATTCGGAGGAATTAGAACTCGAAACAGCTTCTGAAAAGCTAATAGGATCAGAATCGTCATTCACATCAAACTCATGTTCTTACAAATAAATGACGTAATCATTTGAAATTACCTAATGCTGAGTTCTTTGTGATCTTTTCAAGGGAACTTCCATAATTTCTTCATTTGGTTCATTCACCAGTTGGATCAATTCAATTATGGGTTGGATTGGATCAATTTGTGGTTCTATATGAGATGGTTCTTCAGAAGGCACTATCAGAGGATCAACACTTTGCTTATCAAGTGTTTGGGAGACATTGTTTTATTCTTTTCCTACTATTCGACTCATCCTCAAAGTAAACAGCACGATCTGGCTCAATAACTCTTGATAAATAGGATAGACAATAAAACCTACTTCCCCTTGAACCAATGCAATAACCTATGAAATACCCACTAATTGCTCTTGCTTCAAGCTTCTTAGTTTGTAGGTTATAAGGTCTAATTTTAGCTTTGTAGCCCTAAACATGAAAATGTTTTAAGTTAGGCTTCTTACTATACACTAGCTCAGATGGAGTCTTTGGCACAAATTTGCTCGGAACTTAATTCAACACATATACAAAAGTTCTTAGAGTATCACCAATTCTGGTAAAGTAGAATGAGTGAGTATGCATCGTACCATCTCTTTGAGTGTTCTATTCTGTCGCTCTACAATTCCATTCTGCTCTGGTGTGTTAGGCATAGTGTAACTAGCTTCAATTCCACATTCTTGCAAATATTTTGCAAAAGGATCAGGATTTCTTCCAGTTTCATCATATCTACCATAAAATTCACTGCCTCTGTCTGAATGTACTCCTTTGATTTGCTTTCCTAATTTTAGTTTAATTGCCACTTTGAACTTTTTAAAGGCTTCCAATGCTCCAAACTTTTAAATCTTGGTCCTTTTGCAAATATTTTGCAAAAGGACCAGGATTTCTTCCAGTTTCATCATATCTACCATAAAATTCACCGCCTCTGTCTGAATGTACTCCTTTGATTTGCTTTCCTAATTTTAGTTCAATTGCCACTTTGAACCTTTTAAAGGCTTCCAATGCTCCAAACTTTTCAAAAAGAAGCTCTACCTATTCAAATCTCGAATAGTCATCAATGAAGGTGATGAAATACTTGAAGCCTCCCATTGCATTGGGTGAGATGGGCCCACACACATCAGTATGATCAATTCCAGAACACTTTCTTTCCTGGTCTTCTTCCCTTTTCTAGCTTTAACCGTTAGTTTTCCTTTGATGCAGTCCACACAAACGCTGAAATCTGACAAGTCAAGTTTAGGTAAAACTCCTTCTTTTATTAATCGTTCCATTCTTTCTTTAAAGATGTGGCTTAATCTTCTATGCCAAAGCATTGAAGAAGTTTCCTTTAATCTTAGTCTTTTATTTCCAATAATTGAGTTGATGGAATTTTTAAAAGCATTATCCAAATCAATTTTATATAAGACACTATTTAAAATACCAGTTCCAACAACACAGGAGTCATAATATAACTTGAAATTATTATTCCTAAATAAACCTAAATATCCATCTTGGTCTAAACAAGTAATAGAAATCAAATTCCTTATCATGGAAGGTACAAAAATAACGTTTTTCAATTCTAAAACATGACCAATAGACAAATGTAAAGAAACAACTTTTATATGTTGAACTTGTATTTTGTCTCCATTTCCTAATCTCAAAGCTGTTTCACCCTCACTTAGCCTCCTCGGATTTCTCAGCGTCTTTCTTCTTCTTTTCAAGCCACTTCTTAAATTTGAAGTAGTCTACTCTTTTGTGCTCATACTTCTTGCAGAATTTACAGTTTCCTTTGAACATGGCTTTCTTTGGCTTATGTTGCTACTCCCTCACATCATTCTTCTTTCTTTCATGATTGGATTTCCCCTTATTATCCTTTTGGAAGGGCCTATTTGTTTGCCTAGAACTCGAATCATGAGAGATGAAATTTGCCACTTGCATCTTTGTCTTCTTCATATCCTCTTCTGCTTAAGTCACTATAGAAATCATCTCATTAATGGTTCATTCTCCTTTCTGAGTATTGTAAGATGTTTTTAGCATATCAAATTGAGGAGGAAGCGACTCCAAAGCTTGCTAAATTAAGCACCTATCTCCCAAATCAACATTCATACTTTTCAATCAGCTGTAATAATGCATCAGTTTCATTATATGCTTCATAACACCACTTACTCCATCATACACAATCTTCTCCAATAAAAACAGAAAATATCCCTTTTCAGCTTTATCAAACTTAACATATTTTTCAGCCACTGAATCCAAGAAAGCTTTCGCTTTCTAACTATCAGGAATACTCTGCCTAATAGTCTTATCAATAGTGTACTTTATCACCATTAGACAGATTCTATTAAAATGAGTCCATTTTTCATGTTGTGCTCTTTGGGCAGGGGTTGACTCTTCATTGATTTTCGGTTTCTCCTCACGCAAAGTCAGATCAAGATTAGATACTGTCAGATACAGTCTCAAGGATTTCACTTAGTCCTCATGATTGGTCACATTTAAAGTTTTCACAGAAGTCAGTTGCATAAGAACAGAAGCTGAGGAAAATTATTAAAATTTATGAAATTAATCATAAATTGCCAACATAACATGTTTGAACAATAATCATGCTTAAATTTTTTTCAAAATTATGTAACTATTTACAGTATAATGCTATGATACTTAGTACCGATGGGGTATAAGTATTATAACATAATACAAGAATTACATGCTAAATTTTAGAAAATTCCTAAAACCTAACACCGATAAAGTATTTAAAATTTTAGAAAATTAACATATAATCCTAACACTCATGTTATCACCTATAAACTACATTAATAGAATTATACCAATAGGATATGATTTTCATTAGTATAGTACTCTCCTAATTTTTATTATTCCAAAATTTAATTATCATAACAGTAATTTAATCAACATAATCTATATATTAAATAAAATATTACAAGAAATTTATGTAATTAACCCACGATAGGTGAATTTAATCACATAAAATTTAAAGGTATAACATGAGCAATTATAATCTTTGTATAAATTAATTAAAAAAATTTACGCAGTAGATAATTATACAAAGATTATACAGTAAAAATTTTAGGTCAAAATTTAATTAATTTAATACCAAAAAAAATAATGAAAAATATTTTGTTTCTAGAAAAATATATAAAAAAATTATCAAAAAGTCAAATTCGGAGAGTAAAGTTCAAACATATTTTGAATTATATATATATATATATAAAAGTAAAAGCATTGTAATTAAAAGGCATTGGAATCGTAATAATGCCTGACGAAAATTCATAAAATCTTTAATTCTTTATATATATATATATATATATATATATATATATATATATATATATATATTTATATATATATATATATATATAATTCAGCATGTATCTGTCCTGAGAAATTAAACTGCATGCCGTACAAGAAATTGAAAAATTCTTATATATATATATTATATATAAAACAGAAGGGCAGCACGATAAATGAAATTCAAGAGTAGCCTTATATATGTATATATAAAATCAAACATCACGCTAAACCAAAACAAGATTCAAGAAAACAAATTCATAAATGTCCAGTATGCATATACATGGCACGAGATTTAGGAATTTCAAACACTGTAAAAACGTAATTGAAAATTCCAAACAGTATGCTAAATAGAAATACATATGCTTTCCGTACAATTTCATATAAAACTGATAAATTAGGATTTCTTAATTCAACAACATACTGATTAAAATAAATAAAAATAATAATAAATTTAAAAATAATATCGTCATAATCTTATTCTGATTTATTATGACTAATACATACAAAGGATTCATACTTGGTAAAAAAAAATAACAAAAAATAATTTATACAATCTAACTCATCAATATGTATTTTCTGACTCTGATACCAATTGTAAGAATTTTATAATCCATAAAATATTGTAATATTCAAATAACCATAAATCCATAAAAAGGAGTACAACAATTGCACAAATAAAATAAAGAGTTTTCGAATTATCTGATCCTCCTGCTGCATCCATGATGTCTGATTGTAAGATTGGTTGGATCGCTGTCCACTTTTTCTCAAGTAAGTCTTAGAGAGAATATTGAAAATTATAAAACTGCAATGTAATGAGAGACTGCAACTCACCTTATAAGGAGGTGGGTAGATATCCTAACCCTAATTAAAACCCAATTAGGATTAATTGACCCATCACAATTAATCTAGAATAGGGTATATGCACACACTTTAAAGTTTTAATATAATACAAAGTTTAGATATTATTATTATATTAATGACAATAAATTTATATTTAATTCAAATACATATTAAAATGTGTTAGTCCACAAAATTTATTTTACATTATGTTCCAACAGAGCATTTGCTAGTGAATGAAGCTCCTTATTCTGGGTAGTCAGTATAGTTTTCGCATTGTTCTAAGCCCTCTCCAAAAATCTTTTCACCTCTTTCTCAACAAGAAGCCTAGCTTCTGTGCTCATGCTTCTACCATTGTCATCATAATTGTGAGTGACAATCGCCCTCGCAAGACTAGTTGCACTATGTTAAGATCAGGAGATGCGCCAGAAGTGACCTCATTTTCTCCAAAAATAAGCTCTTCGGCAACGCGTCCTCCCATTGCAACATTAAGTTGGGCGAGCATCTGCTTACGCGAAATACTAGTCTCATCTTTGTCAGGCAATTGAGTAACCATACCAAGAGCCATCCTTCGGGGAACAATTGTTGCCTTGTGACCAGGAAGAGCGCCTTCAGTATGAATAGCCACAAGGGCATGACCAACCTCATGGAAAGCAGTCATCCTTCGTGACTCCTCAGAGATGACAGCTGACTTGCGCTCACTTCCCATCATAATCTTGTCCTTTGCGTACTCTATATCAGCCATGGTCACAGCTTTAGCACCATCCATTGCAGCCTTGAGAGCGGCAATGTTAACCAAGTTAGCAAGGTCAGCACCGCAAAATCCAGGAGTTCCTAGAGCAATGACCATTGTATCAACATCATCAGCCTTCAGAACCTGTTAAAACAGTAACTTGATTGCCGCTAAAAACTTAGCCTAACAACAATCTGACAAATTGATAGCAAACTTAATAAAATTAGCCCACAATGTCACTGACAGTGCCCAGACTACGCCCTCTTACAGGTCAAAAAACTTTAATGTTTTGGGTGTGAGATCAAACACAAAAGTATTAACGATCAAGTCCATATCCAGCCATAGCTCAAAGGGAAAGCATGTTTCAGCAAGGTTTTGCACCAATAAAATTTTAGCGCTGACCAAATTCTATATATCCCTCTGCAAACAGTAAACAGAAAACAAAAACCACCCAAACCAAGTTATTAAATGAAATATATTCTTCAATGAGTATAACCATACCTTTGATAAGTAGTATTCCAGGATCTGCCGCCTTCCTTCAACGTCTGGATTGGGAACTGCAGCTTGGCGATCAACCCTCCCAGGTCTCACCAAAGCTTTATCCAATGACTCTGGCTAATCAGTAGCTGCAATCACAATTATACCCTCATTTTGGTTGAATCTGTCCAGCTCAACAAGCAACTGATATGAAGTCATCCTCATCAACATCAAATCCTGACTATTGCATCTTCCTCCAATAGAATCAATCTCATCAATGAAGATTATACAAGGTGATCGCTTCCTTGCAGCAGAAAAAAGATCCCTCATCCTTCGTGCTCCAACACCAATATACATCTCTTCAAACTCACTTCCACTGCATGAAAAGAACGGAACCCATAGCCCTTGCTAACATTGATTTTTCCAGTACCAGGTGAGCCAACAAGTAGAACATTCTTTGGAAGTTTACCACCAAGATGAGTAAAATGCTGCCACAAGGAAATGGAATCATCTAAAGACAGTACAGAAAAATAATTGCATCTGAATGCAGTTAAAGAAATAGAATAATAAATTATTAAGTTAAAAAAAAAAGGATAAGGAGAAACGGCAGCAAGGCATTTGGAGCCAGATGGTTACGATTTTAGATAGCCCAGTGTAAACAATTATCTTGAAACATGGCATCCAAAATTTGTTAACTCAGATTCTCAGAAGTAGTGACCAACAATGGAAGCAATAATTAGCATGAAGATGAGAAACAAATTTGTAAAAATAAGAAACTTATCATGTGACCAAACTTGTAAAAATAGAAAAAAAAAACTTATTATGTGACCAGACGTGCACCTTATGATTTCAGAGGTAGTGAACAATTTCTTCCAGCTCTGCTTTTGCTTCATCAACACCTTTTACATCACTAAATTTTTTACTTGTCTCCATGATGGGTTGCACTTCTTCATTTATATTCAATCCTGAGCAATGGGAAGAAAAAAATCAAAGTACAGCATTTTCATGAAATGCAAATTTAATACAGAAAAAATCAAATCCTAAAAATTACAAAGACATAGCAATACCTTTACTTTATTACTTATCCCCTTATCCGCCACAAGTGCTCCTACACCAGAAATCATAAGAAAGGCCACTGCTATGACGCTAATTATACGCCAGAGCTGCACTTTAAAATTGCCACCTTCTGCACCCACCATATGAATAGGAGCAGTTGCAGTTCCAATGTATCCATCTTTTGTAGGCTTTCCTGCATTTTTTAAAGCAGAAAAGCCACCTCTATTCTCTTCCTCCCTCACTGAACTAGAGACACCTACAGAATCACATATAAATCCAGTAAAAAAATTCCACTTCAAATAGTGTGCTAAAAGACAGTATTCCAGATTGCTGGTCAAGAAAAAAAAGAAATAAAAAATTTCAGATGCATAATCCAAATATCGCATTTTGAAGTAGGGAAACTGATAAAAAGAAGCATCAATCAGTAAAGGAACATGGACCATAAATATAGGTCAAAGAAAGCAATTCATAACAAAAAATATAGTTACAAGAAAATGAGTAGTAATAGCCATGGAGCCACCTTGCCGCAATGTTCTGAGCAATTGACTTTCATCCTGCCTATCGGCTCTCACTAATACTTATGGTTGTCTTTCAAATAGCTTAACTACAGCTTCAGGATCATTTTGACAGTAAAGTTCTTTAAGATGGGAAACTTCACTGGCTTCATCTACATTACATACTTGGTGAGCTAAAGAATCAACATAGCTGGACGGGAATCTCTCGTGAGCCTGTTTAAACCTATTCCCTACAGAAGTTGAAAAGTAACAAAGTTGATGCAATAAACAAATCCTTAGGCACAAAGTAATATGATTTCTAGGCATTTCAAAACATAAACATAGAAAATAGGCATAAACTAATTAAAATCTGATACGAAAGACAGATATATTCTTAAAACAAAAAATCTTCTATAAATATTCACCAAGGCAAAACATTATCGAACTAAAAAAGGCTACATAGTAAACAAGATAAGCAAAATTCAATACATATAGAAGCAAATAACACAAATTATACCTGCACCGCCTTCAAACTTACTAACAGGAATATAGGCTCTAACAAATAGACTTCTGAATGTGAAAACTCTGATTGATGCCTTGAACCTAAAAAGATAAATTATAGAGTTAGCTGACAACAGAGAGAGAATAAAAGATACAAAACATAGACAGAAATGGCTTCTATGATAAAGTAATAATAACTCACATTATAACTAACAAAAAATGCAAAAAACACATGCTCAGTTTGTCCGACTTCAGCACTAACGCACTGTGTTCGCTTAAGTGCATACTGCCTGCCAGTGTTTCAGAGTCATAAGATGAGTAATAATCTCACATCCGTTATCCATTTCCATTGATAATTTCAACATCAACAATGGCATATCTTTTCCTTTGAGTTCCATATTACCATTAGTTCACAACAAGCTCTGCTGCTGTATGTCAAAGGCAATTGTTTCTTAACGTCCAAAAAAATTTATATTTTCTGTTTCTTATGTCCAATACCGAATTACATTGTGCAATTCAGATTTTTTTTTCCAATTCAATCTTTATGTATGTCGGAAGGAACAGCGAAATCTGTAATGGTATCTTCCAAATACTGTATCCTAAATCCAATCATAAAAGACTAATCCCTCAATGAAGAATTGAATCCAGAAAATTAGTACAGCATACTGCTTACGGAATTCAACAAAACCATCTAAAAGTAAGGGTTCTACCGTCCACGAGTTACAAAATAGATTGAAAATCCAGCAAGCACATATGTAACATTAAATTGCATAAAGACACAAGATTTACGAACTGACCTGCGTCATTAAACGCATCAAAGCCATGTCCTATTGAGAGAACAAACAAGGTCCTAACAAATGTTTGACAAGGTTCCTCCTCACTCTCTCTAAGCATGAAAAGTATCAGCAAGTCAATTTCAAAATTTTCATAGGGTCAATGAAAGCGCCGTTGGAGAACTGAGGAGGCGGCAATCCCGGGAAGTGCGTGCGTTGCAGCTCTGCGAAAATGAGTCCTCTTTGGTTTTTGGACGCCTGTTCCGCAGGTTCAAACGGGTCCGTAGCCGTTGTGCCGTCCGCTCGAAGTCGTACTGTCCTAATTTCCTTTTAACTTATGTTCTCTCCCCCTTATTTTTATTTTCATATGGATTTAACTAGTATATATCCTTGTGCGTCTATATTAGATATTTATTATTTTTATTATATTAACATAATAAAATTTTAAATACTATAATAATGGTCATATTAACATTTTTATATTAAGTTATCGTTATGATAATTGTATATCATTCTCTTATAC
Source organism: Sindora glabra (assembly GCA_020226215.1). NCBI lineage: Eukaryota > Viridiplantae > Streptophyta > Magnoliopsida > Fabales > Fabaceae > Sindora > Sindora glabra. Next base: position 23,893,596 of record CM035227.1, read on the forward strand.
ATAGAAAGTCACGTCATCCTTCACATTTATTTATTTCATTTAATACATTGCTCTTTGGAGAGAAAATTTCTTCAACAATACTATGTAATTAAAATTAAAATTGGCTAGAATTTATACATTATGGTTATTATATAATGAATGTGAAAATGAAATTAATTCATTTTCAATTAACTTCTATAATGCTATGCAATTTAAGTAAATAGTTACTTTTAATTTTATTTTTATTTATTACTTTGACTGATTAATCAATATTATAAAAAATTTATACCATCACTTACACGTAAATATAAATATATATATAAAAAATTACAACTATGGTAAAATCTTTAAAAGAAAAGGTAAAAATATGAATAAAGTAAAAAAATACTTAAATTTTAATAAATTTAAAATTTCTTATTTTTTATAATTCTATTGGTTGTGATACTTGGATTAGAAAAATATTGTTTTTAAATATAATGTCATTTTATTTTTTTCTTAAAATAAGAGGCATGTATTAATAAAACCTTTAAAATAAGAATATAAACTTTAATGCATAATGGTAATAATCAAGTTTAAAAGTAGTATTTTTCTATTAAAAAATGTGCACTCTTTCATGAGCTTTTATACCTTTATATCGCTCCACATTATTATTTTATATATTAAATCTATTCATATATTAATCTTCAATTTAAACATATAACCAACACAAAATCATACAAATTGACTTTGTAATCCAATAATTAGCGAATCAAATCCACATCATACTTTCGGTGCTTGATAATAATATATGTATGTAAGGTTTTTATTAAAAAAGTTATAGTTTTGAAAATTTTATTTTTAATATTTTAATTTATCCATTGATAATAATTGTCATGATAAGAATAAATAAGTTATTGTTCTTGTTTAAATGTTATTGAACTATTTATTCTAATTATTTAATAATAATTTAGCTTATTGTATGATAAAAAAATTTATATATTAAATATATTTAAATTACATATGTTTAAGTTTTATGTTTATTTATTAGTTTAAACTATTAATAAATATTATATAAAAAAACTTACGCTAGTATATGTCATACATAAATATAAATTTAATGAAATTAACAATTATCATTTGATTTTGTAAAAAAAGATAAAAAAATAAGTGTAACAAATTCATTGTAAGGGTGTAAAATGAATGGACTGAATTAGATATGGATTAGTGTGAATACAAATCAATTTATATTACTTATAAAAAAAGAACTAAATTTTAAAGAGTTCAAGTCTTGTCCATATTCGTAAGTCTGCAAAATTTTAACAAGAAGTCCACAGACCGATTAGTATCCTTTCGATTTATATTACCTATGAAAAAAATAAATTAAATTTTAAATGATTTGAGTCCACCAATGTTTGTGGACTGGTCTTCGCACTTCAAGTCTATTCTACACTCCTAATCCACATCTTCCCATTAGTGCTTAATAAAAACAATACACTATTAACCGAACCTTTTTACCTTTTCATATCACCTACTTTTCTTTATTTATTTTGTGAATTAAATTTATTGATATATAATCTTCAATTTAAATATACAACTAATATAAAATTATACAAATTAACTTTGTTATTCAATAATTATAGTGTAACAAATCTATGTCTTCCCTCTAATATTAATAAAAATATACATATATGTTTATATAAAATTAAGCAAGAGAGATATACCACTAAATAACTTTTATTTAAATGTATTGATTCATTTATGAAAATTCATTTTTTTTAGATATGCATTTATTATTATAAGCATGGCTCCTAATTTTTTATTAATATTTATTTTTATTTGTATATGATTATTTATTATAATTGATTCCAATTATAGTAATTTTATTCCTTAATTAATTTTTTACATGTAACTAAAAGTAATATGATATTATTACTCTTTTATTTTATATTATCAATCATTATAAAAATATGCAAAGTTCATTTTCATTTTTAGTCATAACAACTACAAATTTTATAAATTAATATTATCATGTTTATTGATAACCCTAAGATTTAAATTTAATTCATTATTACTACTAAAATTTATAATGTAAAAAGTAATTTATGTAGTAGGTCAAATATAAACTATAATTTTAATAATTAATAAATATATTTAACTATATTTATTAATATAATTATTAATAAATATCTTTCATTAGAAAATAAAAATTGTTAGCTATTATCTTGTCATTAAAAAATATTATGCATAAATTTCATAAAATTAAATATGTTATTTTATATTACATTTATTTATTTAAATAAGATTAAGATTGAAATTTTTTATTGATTCAAGGAAGATTGAAATTTGAATTATTGTTTACTAATATTAATTAATAATTACAATATTTATCTATAAAAATGTCACAACCTAACCTAAATCGTGACTGGTGTGAAATCTATTATCCATTTTTCACCAACATATTCCAAGTCATTCAATTAAATTGCTAAACAAGCATTCACTTAAGCATTTAGACTAGCAAAATTTTGTTTAGGTAAAAATAAGGTATTTTCATTTATAAAAAAAAGTTTACACATAAAAAGAAGTTAGACTTACTTATTTCCTTTTTGTGATAAGAATAAATTAATCTAATTAACTCATAAAATATATTATGTGCCATCTACTTTTTTTCTCTATACAAAAACACTAGTTAAACGAAATATGTAATGCTTCTAAACCATCTCATAGAACGTCTTATGTCTCTAACTCTAAAGAGGTAGTAATAGGAATTTAACTTGTACATCTACATAATAAAACACAAAAAAGAAAGTCCAAGTTTTGTGAGTAAATCATCCTAGTACAAAGTAACAAGCTGCGAGGATATGAAACAATCCTTACTAGTTAGAGGTTATTCTCCTTATTTCTACATAGCAAACTTTCTATTCAAATAGGACATTAACAATCTTTAAGTTTTAAATAAAAGATCAAAGACTCTTATGCCTTTATTTAACATTTCATCACAATGACATCTTTTATTTATTAATCAATAATATGTAGAAATACACAAATAATTTCTCATACTTAAATAATGATTTAAACTCCTTGTGTTTCTTGAATCATTATTATCCTTTTACAAATTTCAACTTTATCCTTCTAGAACTTGCCTTATCTCCTCACAGACTAATATTAATTGATAGGATATGGTATTTCACAGTTTCCTTAAAATATTTTCAAAACTCTTACTTTCTCAAATTAATAGCACCATTCAGTTTGTTTATAATCAATCTTAATCTCATGCATATAACATTCAATCAATATCAATCTCATATACATGGTATGCAATATCCTAATCTAATTCAATTATCATCATACGTTTATTTAAATATGACTATTTTTTCTTAAAGTATAGTTAAATAAGTTTACTCTTTCTTATCACCATCATAGATTGTAATTCTATGATGACTGATAGATATTAGTCATAAAAAAATTAATGTCTATATTAATAAGTGGCATTTTAAAATTAATGAAAAAAATAAAATGATAATTGTTAAAATAATCAATGTTTATAGTTATGACGTGGCATTGTTAAAATTTTCATAGAAACTTATGACGATAGTTAAATTAAAAATCAATATTTATAGTTATACGGTGGCATTATGAAAATTTTCATGGGAACTAAAGATGTTAGTTAAATAAAAATCTAATGTTACTTTGTTGTGGTTAACATATTTGAAAATAAAAATGATATTAAGATGTTGATCTTATATATAACCAATGTCATAAGTGAATGCAAATCACTATATTTAAAAGAGCAAAAGAACTTAAGATGTTGGTGTTTAAAATAACCAACATTGAAATTGATTGCTTGGTGATATTGTTATAAATATTGTCTTAACCTTACATGTCAATTTTCTATCAATCTAATGTCATTTATTAAATACATCAATAGAAATCAATGTGTAATTATTTTGTTTACATAACTTTTATTTATTTTTTTGTTTTCCATCACTTTTACTTTATGAAACCCATTTTTCTAGCATTTTTGCTTTTAAAATTTCTTTGACAAGTCCCAAACCTTCACTATGTCTTTTCTACACTCAGAGTTAGCTTTGTGGTCATTTTAGTCATTAATAAATTCTTTAGGTACATTTTTCTCTCTTATTTTCATTATTATTTTGAATAATAATTGATTAAATTTAACTTTATCTAGTTCAAATGTTGATTTATATTTATAGTAATATTGTGCGAGCTTCATTTATCACTAAGTTTAAGGTTATATTATATGACTCTGGAAGGTCCTGCTATAGAAGTGAAAGAAAGTAAGCAAATAGTAGTAGTACATGACTTTAGAAAGTCCTATTATTATAAAAAGGACTGTAAATATTAAGAAATGTGTTATTTAATTTTGAATTTCTATTTCAATTGAGTTAATTGTAATAATCTATTTTTTATTAAATGCTATAGGACATTTTTACGTAGTAAGCCTTCTAGGGTAAGTTTAAGCCAATTAGTTTATTTTAATATTTTATTTATATATCATTTGTACTTATGAATTAATATTCCTCTTATTAATAGGCATTGAGTAAGTCCATTTAAGAGAAGTAAAAGTAGAAAAATATATCTACACAAGCTTTTCTAAATAGGCTATAAGAAGTTAAAGAAGGACTTATTAGTTAAAAAGCATGCTAAGGTTAAGCAAGGCAATGATGCTAGTGAGATATCTTCCATTTGTCACACAAATTTATGGAAATAAGAAAAAGTAAACAAGTAGGGCAGTACATGACTTTAGAAAGTTCTACTATTAGAAAAAGGATTATAAATATTAAAATTTGTATCAAAATGAGTTATTTAATTTTGAAACTTCCATTTTAATTAAGTTAATTGTAATCATCTATTCTTTGTTAAATACTCTAGGATAATTTCACGTAGTAAGCCTTTTAGGATGAGTTTAAGCTAGTTAGTTTATTTTAATATTTTTTTTATATATCATTTGTACTTATGAATTAATATGTCTTCTAGTCAATAGGCATTAAGTAAGTTTAATTAAGAGAAGAAAAGGTAGAAAAACATTTCTACATAAGCTTTTCCAAAGAGGCTATAAGAAGCTAAAGAAAAGCTTATTAATTAAGAAACATGCTAAAGTTAAGTAAGGTAAAGATGCCAATAAGACATCTTTCATTTCTCACACAAATCTATGAAAGTGAGAGAAAGTAAACAAGCAGGGGTAGTACATGACTCTAGAAAGTCCTGCTATTACTTAAAGGATTGTAAATATTAAGATTTGTATCAAAATATATTGTTTAATTTTGAAATTTGCATTTTAATTAAGTTAATTGTAATCATTTACTCTTTGTTAAATGCTATTAGACATTTTTATATAGTAAGCTTTCCAGGGTAAGTTTAAGCTAATTGGGAAACATAACATCTTGACTATATCTTTAGGAACTAAAGAACACCTTGGCTATGTTTAGGTTGCCAAATGTGGTGTTGGCCATAATAAAGTTTTGGCTTAGCAAAACGTAGTCTTGTATGATAATTAATGGTCAATTTAGCATAACTAGAAGTGAAGATTACTAATGAAATGATGAAAAATTTAGTATAAACTTTAAGGTAAGGCTGCAATAGACATATAAGGAGTACTTGCAGGCGCTATAGTGAAGTGAGATGCTTTATATCCTATAAGAGTAAATAACTAATTGGTAAATTATAGCTTTAAATCCCATAATGTCTGTCTAATTGATTTATAAATTCATTATTCCTATGAATAGGGTAGTTCCATGACTAATGCCTAACTATCTTCACAAACTCTTGATTAGTGGGGTGTGTTAACCTTTCTTACAATTGGCAAAAAGGACATGTTGTACTTAAAGTACTAGTTTCCATGATAGAAAAAATTATAAAGATCATACTTGAGGTAAATGTTAAACTTAACCATAATATATATATATATATATATATATATATATATATATATATATATATATATATATGTGTGTGTGTGTGTGTGTGTGTGTGTGTGTGTGTGTGTGTGTGTGTGTGTATGCATGTATGTATGTATGTATGTATGTATGTATGTATGTATGTATGAATTAGGTTTTCTACGATGGTGGTTCACATTGCACAGGATGTAGCCTGTTATACTTTGATGGTGGCAAGACCACCTTTGCAAAAGGTTTCAAACAAGTGGATTTTGGTTAGTTGTCAACTATACCATCAACTATTGCTTAACAATTAAGCCAATATGGTAGTTAGTAAGCCCTTAGTCTGTAAGGTTGAAATGCTAATCCTAAATAAAATGGTTTTGATAGTGGATGAAGCCCATGGAACCTTCATTGCATGGCCAATAACCCTTGTTTAATACTTAATGAAGGTATCATCATCATATATTCTCCCTTTTAATAAATTTTTTATAGATCTTTTAAAGTTATTTTAGTGTTATAATTGTCATTATTTGTATTTTAATAGCATTCTAATTGTGCTTCAAAAAAGTTGCAATGAAGCCTTAATAAGTCCTATAGGTAAGGATTTTAAAGTCATGCTCCCACTTGAGGTGAATGTGATAAGACTAAAATTTTTTATTTTTGTTAAAAAAACTTCCATCAAGTAACTCCTAAAGTTCAAGAAAGTTGATGTAACTTACATCTAGCTCTAAATTATGTAAGTTTGTGATATCTTATTTGATTAAATACAAATTAATTAAACTACTATCTGAATATAATTTTAACTTATGTCAATCCTTCTACAAGTGTTGCTATGACATTTTACCATTAATAAATGTCACAGATGGATTCCTAGATCCATATCAATTCATTGTGCAATTTGTGGCAAAAGAGGATAAAAAGCAATAGTACATTGTCAAGGCTTTACTATATAAGCCTAAGATAAAATATTACTTTGTGCTACACTATGAGAGGTAAGTCTTACTTATACATTAGTTGTGATATTTTTTTTTCTTAAATGAATTTTGATAGCTTAGTTATTGCATTATATTGTAATTACCATTAGATAGTTACCCTAATAGTGCCAAAAAGCATGATTATTGGATGAATCCTTTGTTAATAGAAGTGCAATCTATATCAAAGGATTCCTTGGAAAGGGCTCTAACCATAGCCTATAAGCAAGGCTTGAAAGTAAGGCTAGATAAATCCTTTAAATAGAAAATAGTGCAGGTATATTATTAATAGTAAAATCGCATCATATTTGACTTGAGAGATTATGCGTCAACGAGAATAAAATCACATCTTATTTTATTATGGTGCCTAAAATGGCCTAAAAATATAGAGTGTAGCTACTATGTCATGTGTTATATGTTTGATTTGTTGTTTAGTCATAAAATTCCCACTAAGATATGTTTATTTATAACTTCTCACATGTTATATTAATTAATTAAATCAATCTTGATGATCATATGTCAATTCTGTACAAGTTGCAGTACTTTAAGGAAAAACCTCAATCATACATTGAAGAAAAAACTCGATGAAGTTAGAAAGCTTTGAGTAAAATATTTTCTCTTAACTAGAACTGAATTGCAATGAATGGCTTTGAGTATTCCCGAATATTACTAATGTGTAATTAATTAAGTTGTTGTAAATTAATTACTTACTTATAAATGAATTGTTTTAACTTATAGTTTGATATGTAAATGATAGTTTGAAAATTTTGTATAAAAACTCTCATAATTGGTTGTGCTATTATCAATTTCTATCTTATTTTGCAGTTGTTATGTAATATTTTTACAAGTGTCAATCAGTTGTTTCTTATGTGTTAATTGGTTCTGTGCCTTTAAAAACAAATTTGGTGAGCAAAAAGACATTAATTTTCTACTTAAAACTAATGTTTTTTAGTTTACAACATTGATTATTTATACAACAATTGACATTAATTGTTCTTACTAGAATGACGTGATTATACTTTATATGTAATTTTCTTTTGCAAATAATTAGTTTGAAAAAAAATTAGGAGTGAAGCAACCCAAGCCCCTTCCAATCTTCAATTGATTCTCTCTTTAATTAGGTATGCTTTTCTTTCTATTTGAAGATATTTCTCTATGATTTTATATTTTTGCTCATTATTTTTTTTTTTTTGCAAAAATGAATCTTTATTAACTTGTTGCTAAATTTGTAGGGTTGTGAATTCATTGAAAAAATGTAGGATTTAAAGGTAAAGATTTATTTAATTTTTATTTTTATTTTTGTAATTTAGTTTTTTATTTCATAATTTATAATATCTTGTTTCTTTTCATTTTGATACAACTTTTATTAGTTTGTACAAGTAAGAAACTTGATTTTATTCATCTTCTTCAACTTTTAGTTGTATTATTTACTATTTATTTATATAAAATGTGTACTACCATTTTCTTAAAATTTAATGAATAGTCATCATATTTGCAAGGATTAGATTGAATCATGTTTTTCTAGAGAACTCCAATATTATATATTGAGCAATAGGTATTAAGAAAATATTTACCATATCTCTTATTTATGATTGGGGTATTCAATATAACTTCTCACAATTTTTAAACTTTTATTACAAAATTTATTATTTAAAATTACTATTATTGGGATTCTATAATTTTCATATAGGATATTATCTTCTATTTTTGAGTATAGTATTCTAGAAGGCTAAATACAGAGGAACAGAGGTAGTTTGGTGGGTGGTGCAATATATTGCTTAGATTATTAATATAAACCAAAGTAATGAATCTAAATTAAATGTTAATTATTTATAAGTGACCTATGTTAAATGTTACTTTTTACGTCTCTAGCATAAGATATGACATTAGATTTCTTATATCATAATTGGTATTGTTGAAATATTTTATAATTGTTTTGAAACTAATATGAAATATTATTTACAACAATCTTCAATCAACCATAGATTATGAAATAACATCTAATCCTCTAAACACCTAACTTTAATTAATTATTTTGTAAGAGTATATGTACTTAAAGATGTACTTTATATCTCACAAATTCATATTTATCCCAAAGGTTCCTTTTTAGAACTCATTTGTACAAAACAAGGGGCTATAATCAACTATGAGTTTAGTAGAGTTGTCTACTAACAACTTCAAGGCCAAAAGAATAATTAACTATAAGTTCAATAGACATATAGTTATAGTCAATTATATAATTAACTATCATCATTCAAAGGTGAACTTAAAGTTTCATATTCAATTATATATGTAATTATGGCCAACCAAAGAGTAAGCTCTTAGGCCATAATCAACTATATAGTTGAGTATAACCATCCAAAGGCAATCTCAACTTGTAATAATCGACTATGAGCTTCGTAGGAGCAATTCTTTAGGTTATAATTAATTATATAGTTGATTATTGCTTGAATTTTTAGAAATTTTGTATTGGAAAATGCTTTCACTTAACTAATTAATGTGTCCATCACATTTATTCCTTGTAACAACTTATTTCCCTATCATTTCAAGCATTTGTTCTTCACTTATGGCATTTATATTATATAAACAACATTAATCATGTCTCACATTATCATTTATGGCAAAAATCATCTCAAACCTAGGAAATACTCTTAAATCATAAAATTGTAACCAAATCAAGTAATTTAGCTTAAGATGGTCACCTACTTAGTATAGAAGAGTTGAAAAGAAGCTAAGATTAATGAATAATGGTTTCTAATCAATTAAAATCATAAGATTTGAGGTTAGAGTTTATTTTTGCCTTTTTGGCTCATATGACAATTTCATCAAAATTTCAAAAGAGAAATTAAGGAAAAACTTAGAAGAAAGGATGATCTTGAAATCTTTACCTTGATTGTGTAGAAAATTTAAGGAGAAATAATGTTTTTCTTACTTGACTGGATGAAAAAATGGAGGAAGAAGGAGATAATGAGGAGTTGGATGGTAGGTAAGGGATATGAGAAATGAGAAGTAAAAAAAGAAGTTAATATTTTATTCTAAATAGGGCAAGGACATTTTTGAAATTTTACCTTAAACGCCATAATCATATATCTACTTTTGAATATTTATAATTTCTAACTTTCCTATTCTCTTATACTTTCTCAATTCTTTTCTTCTTAAATTCTCTTCTTTTTAATCCTTCCCACACTTACTTTATTGCAATTTATCTATTTTGACTTATCTCTCATGTGGTCACCAATAAATTTATTCTATTCATTACTTTTTTCTAACAAAAAATTTTAAAATCATTAGGAAGGCATAATAAAAAAATAATTATTTGCTTAAATGTTATAAAATTACATATTATTTATTATAGTTAGAAGTTGTAAAATTGTAATTCGAATAGTTGGACATGTTAATTACATTAAGTTAGTGAATAAAATAATCATCAAAGTGACTACTTAAGTGGTATAAAATTATGATCTTATTCTTGAGATTATGGGCTTAACTCAAGACAACACTAAAATGAAAGTTGAATTTCTTATTGATTAAAAAACATTGAAATTTAAAATATTTTTATTAATATTTATTAGTAACTATAATATTTATCTATAAAATAATTCAAATATTTTTTATTGATATATAATAATCATATATTATTTATTGTACCGAAAAGTTGTAAAAGTATAATTCAAATAAGTAGGTATCTTAATCAAATTAAGTTAGGAAATATCATAATCATCAAAGTGATTGTTCTAGTGGTATTAGATCATAATTTTGTGGTAGAAATTATATAAATTCGATATATATACAGAGAGAGAGAGATTTTCTTGTACAAACCATGCATATTGTTTCTCTTTCTTTTATCAATTTAGTTATATACCTTTCTTTTTCTATCTATTCATTCTTATTATATATAGGTCAAACACCTAAGATTAGTGTCATTGATATGATATAATATATTTTTATTTTTATAAAAATATTTTAAATAACAGAATAATTTTATTTAATTGAATTCATTGATGACACATTCTATTTTTAACTCTACTTTACAGTCAAATAATTTTTTTGTTCATTTTCTTTTATTAATACATATTATTATTAACATTAAGTTATTATTTAGGAAAGTAATAATTATCAAATTTAATTCTTATATGATTTTTTCTCTTGGAAGTGATTATCTAATTTAAGAAAATATTATATACGACACTTGAAATTCTCTTACACTTTATTTTATTAATTTCAAAGTAACATAAAATTTAATTAATATTTTTAATGATGTCAATTAATTTTCTAAACTTATTAACATTCAATTATACAAGAATGATAACAATTATCATATTAAATATGATAAATTATATAGAATATTACTAATTTTTTTAATGTTATGCATTTAAAAATTATTAACATATTTAATATTTAAGAAGATAATAATAATAATAATAATAATAATAATAATAATAATAATAATAATAATAGTATTTAAATTGTGTAGTGTTGTCGGGCATGATAGTATAGAATGCGTATTATATATATATATATATGTATGTATGTATGTATGTATACGGTAAATTTAAGTTGTGACCTTTTCTTACATCCTGAAAATGTAATTGTTAAATTGGATGATACAATTTACGTAATAAGAGTAAACTGTCTCCTTGTGGCCTACAACCATTTGTGTAAGGTGAAATATGTAATATGAAATTAGACATGAGATATGCCTCGATGATGATAGCCTGCAGATGAATATAAAACCATGCTGAGAATTTGCACGTGAGTATGAAATGTGATGCAAAGGTCTAAATGGGTAAGTGTACAACAAAAAATGTAAGGAAAAATTATTATGGAATGTGATATCAGACAACGCTCTCTCAACTTTGTATATGTGCATTTACTGACTATAGGAAGTTTCGTCTATATGGCGTGATTTAGACTACCTATATGGCAATTCTTGAAAATGAAAATACATGAATGAGAAGAAGTTTACACTATATCAAGAGAGATGATTACAAACAAATGATGGGAAAAGTATAGGCAAGAGATAAATAAAGGTGAATGAAAAATACAATAAAAAAATTATCTCAAATGCCCCTTATAGCCATACATCTCCGTACATGTGTATGTATAGCTTACGTACATATTTTATGAGAATATTGCTCATGGTACAAAATACACACACATATATATGTGTATATTATGAATGACTTATAAATGTACGGATCTTGCCCAAGTTTTTGGCAATACAAATTGATGATGAAAAACATGCTTGCTTTGTATTGCAATCTACTCTATTTGTAATGTCGTGGATGCGTGGAACAGTGGCAATATTGGAAAGAAATGTGTATGCTGAAAGCAATATATGTATTTGTGATTAATGATTGGATTGTAATATCTTATGAGGCATGCTGTCTGTGTATTATTAAACCTTTTCTAGCTATTAGAAATAGGAAAAGACTTAAAGTAAGAATACAAACTCTAAAACAAATTCTATAAAAATTAATTAAATAATAGAAAATAAATCAGATTAGGAATTAGGAATGTACATTGTCTGCAAACTAGAATCGTAGTTACCATACCACTCTTGTCCTCCGTCACACCTGCGTCTGTTAATAGCTAAGAGCCCACTTAAGCAACACCTTGAGCATTGGCTGCAGATACTGTTGGTTTGGGAGATGGAGACACTGGCTTAGATTGTGGGCTGCCCCGTGCTTCAGTTATTTGAGGTTGTTGAGCAAGCAGATCTTTTATTTGACTTCTCACCATTGTCTTATGTCCTGACAGAGCATTTGCGAGTGAATGAAGCTCCTTGTTGCTGGTATTTAGTATAGTTTTTGCATTTTTGCAAGCCCTTTCTAAAAGCTGTCACTTGTTCCCCAATAAAAAAGCCTAGTTTCCGTGCTCAAGCTTCTACCATTGTCATCATCATTATGAGTGACGACTCCAACTTCCTTGCTCATACCATATTCAGTAACCATTGCCAAGGCAAGATCAATTGCAGCTCGAAGATCAGACGCCAGACCACCTGTGGCTTCATTTCAACCCAGCCTGCCATTAGAACATCAAGTCGAGCAAGGCGTTCTAGTCTCATCCTTGTCCTGCAATTGACAAATCATTCCAAGAGGCCTACCACGAGGAACAATTGTTGCCTTGTGAATGGGAAGAGCCCATTCAGCATGAACAGTCACGAGGGCATGACCTCCCTTATGGAAAGCGGCCATCCTCCGTGGCTTCTCAGAGATGAAAGCTGATCAACTTGCTCTCAGTTCCACATTATAATCTTGTCCTTGGCATACCCTATATGAGCCATGGTCACGGCTTTGGCACCATCCATTGCAGCCTTTAGAGCGGCAACGTTAATCAAGTTAGCAAGTTCAGCACCGCAAAATCCAGAAGTTCCTCGAGCAATGATCATCACATCTGCATCATCTGCCCCCTGAACCTGTTAAAACAATGAATTGATTGCAGGTAAAAATAGGCCTATAACAAGAGAAAAAAATTAAAAATAAAAAAACCACCCAGACCAAGTTACTATAGTAAGGAAATATAGTCTTCCATGAGGTAAAACCATACCTTTGACAGGTAGGATTCGAGGTTCTGCCGCCTTCCTTCAACATCTGGATTGGGAACTACAATATGGTGGTCAAACCTCCCAGGTCTCAAAGCCTTATGCAATGACACGGGATAATTAGTAGCCACAATCACAATTATACCCTCATTTTGCTTGAATCCATCCAGTTCAACAAGCAACTGATTTAAAGTCTGCCTTATGTCGACATGTCCTGATTTTGGCGTCTTCGTCCAATAGCATCAATCTCATCAATGAAGATTATACAAGGTGATCTCTTCTTTGCAACAGCCAAAAGATTTCTCAACCCTCGTGCTCCAACCCGAACAAGCAACTCCTCAAACTCACTTCCATTGCATGAGAAGAATGAAACCTCAGCTTCTCCAGCAATAGCCCTTGCTAACCTTGTTTTTTCAGAGCCAGGTCGCCCAGCAAGTAAAACAACGTTTGGGAGTTTCCCACCAAGACGAGTACAGAAAATTTGTTGACTCAGTCCCAGATGTGAAACAAGTTCGTCAAATTAGAACGGTTATTTAAATTCCTGTCCGCATTCACGATGTTACTGTTGCAAATGTTATGATAGCGGTAATTTTTTGTAACTTCATATTGTAATGATTCATCCTTTTACTCATAATTTTATTAATTACAATAAAATCACAATCGAGATTTAAAACCAAAAAAACAGATGTCTACCTTAGGATCTCGGAGGTACTGGACAATTTCTTCCAGCTCTGCCTTTGCCTCATCATCAACACCTCTTACACCACTGAACTTTGTACCTTTCTCCAGGTGGGCAGCACTTCTTCCTTTAAGCCCATTACTAAGCAACAGGAAGGAAAAAATTAAAAAGACAGCAATAATTCTCATCAAATACAGATTTTATAAAAGAAAAATTAAAACCTTAAAATTACTAAAAACCTAACACCTTTACTATATCCTTTATCCTCAATAAGTGCTCCTGCAGCAAAAAGCATGACCAAGCTTGCTGCTATGGTTCTAAATGTACTTCAAAGCTGCATTTTAAAGTTAGTTGTAAAGATAAATTTTGAAGTTAACTGACAATAGGGAGAGAACAGTAGAAATGTACTTCAAAGCATGACCAAGCTCCCTAACGTGGTGCTAAATGTACTTCAAAGTTGTACTTTAAAGTTAACTATAAAGATAAATTTTGAAGTTAGCTAACAATAGAAAGAGAATAGTGTAAGAATATTCAATTATTAGAATTTCATATATAATAATTAAAATATTATAAATATAATATTTATATTTAATTATTTGATAGATCTACAGCTATAGTTAAATTTAACAAAAATTAATAAATTCTTTTTAATTAGATCTTTCTTTTCGTTCTTCTTCTTAATAGTGGCTCTCAATGGGTAGAAATCATATATGTGAGAAATGAAGAGGGGACCTAACCATAATTCTTATTTATAAAATCTTAATAATTCTCCCCATAAAAGATTTACTGGGTCTTTGGCTTACACAACTGCTGAACTACACTAACCTTTGTGAATATGCTAAGCCTATACCTTTATGATCATAATTTTAAATGAATTTTATACATGTCTCACAATCGGGTTAAACTTTAATAATTTAGTTTTATTAAATTAAAAATTACCAATTAATAGCAACTTACTTTATGAAAAATTTCAACATTCATTTTGAAAATAAGACTTTAGATTGATTGATTAAAAACTTTTATTTGACCATAATTAAAAATAGTTTAGCCCCTTTGAGATAACATCACAATAATCTTATTTAATATAGTTAACTAACACTGAATTATAGCGGCTTTTATGCCTCTTATTGACATAGGACCAATTCATAGTTACAAGTGCTAGTGACTTTATCAACAATAGATTTTATTATGGCTATGTAGTAAAAAATAATATCAAATGTGATCAAATGTGTAATTTTCATTATCGGTTCTCCATGATTTCTCTAAACTTGATGAGAAATCTATATACTATATGTAAATCTTATTTATATTCTTGACATCATTCAATGGTGTCATTTTATGAGATACACTTTCTTAATGTTAAAGTCATGCTTAAGACATACACCAACTTTAAGAAATAAAATTTCAATACCTATAAGTACATGTGCAAGTAAAAGTATACAATAGCATAAAATATCCACTTTATGATGATCATCAATAAAATCAAATATCTTATAGAAAAGAGGGTCTAACATAACAAATTATAATATAAGAGTATCAAATATAGAAAATATGCTCCCACTAATTAAATACATCAAAGGACCCCAAGACACCTATACTCTCAACATATTTGCTAAAAACTATAGGTCTTAGTCCTTTAGTCAGAGGGTCAGCAATCATGTTGTTTATATCCATATGCTCTACAATAATGTCACTATTTTTTACAAAATCTCTAATTTTAAGGTACTTTATTTCTAAATGCTTAAACCTACGTGTAGTTTTGTTATTTTTGGAAAACAACACAGTAAATTTTATATTACAATAAATCCTTAGTGGATTAGAGATGGAATCAACAATGCGAAGACTAAAGATAAGATTCTTCAACCAAATAACTTGCGTAACTGCTTCATAACATGTAATAGTAACATGTAACAAAGTTAGCTTGCATAGTGAAAGAAGTCAAGAATGTTTATTTCATACTCTTCCAAGATACAACTCCTCCAGCTAACATAAAAATGTATCATGAGGTGGATTTCATATCATCCTAACAGTCAGCAAAGTGAAAATTTGTGTATCCAATAATCTCAAGATTGTTAACTTTTCTATAAACTAGCATGTAATTTTTTATCTTCTGTAAGTACCTCAACACTTTCTTAACAACAACTTAATGATCTATACCAAGGTTAGAAAGATACCTACTATGAACTTTCATTGCAAATTTAATGTTTAGCCTAGTGCAAACCTATACATATATAAGACTCCCTACTGCATTAGAATAAGATATGTTTTTCATTAATTTTCTTTCTAAATCATTCCTAGGACATTAACTAAGGTTGAGCTTATCACCTTTTATAATAAATGCATTCCCACCTTTATAATTTTGCATATTAAATCTAGTACATATATAATCAATATAAGGCCTTTGTGAAAGTCTTAACAAACTTTTAGGTCAATCTCTACAAATCTCTATCCTAAGAATATATGAAGCATTTCCAAGATCTTTTATGTTAAAAATCTTAGACAATGATCTTTTAGTCTCATGCAACAATTTATTATCATTACTAGCTAATAGAATATCGTTCATATAAAGAATAAGAAAAATGCACTTACTCCCACTAACCTTAAGGTATATGCACTGATTAACTTTATTTTTCTTAAAGCCCATGGAAGTAATTACCTCATCAAATTTAAAATACCATTGCCTAGAAACTTATTTAAGCCTATAAATAAATTTTTTAAGGTGACACACTAAGTGTTCTTTTCTAGGTTCTTGAAAACCTTCTAGTTGTACCATGTAAACTTCTTCTCTCAAGTCCCCATTCAAAAAAGCTATCCTCACATCCATCTAGTGAAACTCTAGGTCATAATGTGCTACTAAGGCCATAATAATTCTAAAAGAATCTTTAAATGAAACTAGTGAAAAGGTCATATTGTAGTCCATTCCTTCTTTCTGAGTATATCATTTTACCATCAATCTAGCTTTAAGCTTTTTAATATTTTCTTTAGAGTCTTTCTTGATTTTGTATGCCCATTTACAATCAATAGGTCTATATCCTTTTAAAAGCTTGACAAGCTCCTAAACACTATTGTGAGCCATAGAATGCATTTTATCTTTCATTGCATGTATCCATATATCGAACTATGGACTAGTCATTGCATCTTTGAAAGTTATAGGATCAATAATATGACCAATATCATGGTTATTCTCTCTAAGAAAAACTAAATAATCATTAAATATTACAAATTTTCTTTATTTGGTAGATTTTCTCAAGCACACCTCAACTTCATTCTCATGAACTTAAGTTACATCAGCAAAATTAGGAATTAGATTAGGAGGATGACTAAGAGGGAAAGGATTTGTATTTTGCTACAAATTATCTTTTTTTCTAATATTTATTGGTACTGCAAGGCTTTATAGATTTGACAAAGGGAAAGTGATATATCTTACGGGCTCATTGCTATTGATAACTTCCATAATGCTTTTGTCTGTAGTATCCCATTCCAAAAATTTTGCCATTTATAACTCCATAATTTTAGCTCCACATTCAGGATAATAGCGTTCGTATCTTTTGAAATGGTTTAAGTACCTTATGAAGTAGCAACAAGTAGATCAAGATTCAGTTTTCTTTTATTATAAATTTTAACTTTTGTAGGACATTCCTAAACTTAAAAGTGGTTTAACCTAAGTTCCTACCAATCCACAATTCAAAAGGTATTTTTGGTACAAATTCGCTAGGTACTCTATTCAATATATATAATATACATTTTATGGTTTCACCTTAAAGAGATTTAGGAAAATTAATTCTACTTATCATGCTTCTTATCATATCCTCAAGCGTGCGATTCCACCTTTTGGCCACATCATTTTGTTTAGGACTACGAGGCATAGTATATTGGGCAATTATCTCATTCTCTTGTAAGTATCTAGCAAATAATCCTATATACTATCCACTTGTACCATATCTGCCCTAATACTTATAACCTTGATTAGACCTAATAATTTTAATGACTTTTCCAAATTGTTTCTCTACCTTTATTTTAAAAATTTTAAAATTTTCAAAAGTATCAAACTTATGCTTAATTAGGTAAAGATAACCATAACGATAAAAATTATCAATAAAGGTAACAAAATATTTATTACCACATACAGTAGGAGTAAGTGGTCCACTAATATTAGTATGTAAAATTTCTAAAAGTTCAAAACTTCAAGTAGCCTCTTTGCTTTTAATCCTAGTTAGCTTACCTTTATATAATCAACAAATGTATCCAAATTTTTAGAATTAAGAGAAGGTAAAGAACTATCTTTTATCAATCTATTGATTTCCTCATTTGAAATGTGACCTAATCTTTTATACCATAACAAAAAAGACTTTTCACTAACTAAAGTTCTATTAGACACCATATTTTCAACATTCATACTATTGTATTCATTATTTTGGGCCAAGCATAATCTATATAAATTATTAATTAGCTTAAATTCACTAACAACTTTAGAATTTAAAGATAAATCAAAATTTTCATTCTTAATAATAAAATGACAACCATCTTTATCCAAAACAAAAATTGAAATCAAATTTCTCCTGAAGAAGAGTACATAGAAAATATTTTTCAAAATAAGTTTAAAACTAGACTTTGAATTTAAACCTATTGTTCCTATATAACTAACTTCCACTTTAGCATCATTTTCAACTTTAAGCTTAGCCTCTTTCTCACTTGACTTTCATTTGCTCTTAAACCCTTGCAAAATACCAACAACTTGAACAATCGCACTACTATCAAGCCACCATGAGTTTAATAGGGCACTAACAAAATAAAGTTCAAAACAAATGAAAGCTAGTGATGTACCTTTTTACTTATCCTTTTTCTTTAACCAAGATATGTATTTTTAACACTCAAATTTCTTATTACTTTTCTTTTTGTAGAAAAAATATTTACCATCTTTCTTAATGATAGGTTTTAGACCATTTATCCTTTTTGTCTTATTATTACCTTAGCTTTTGTTTCCCTAAAACTTATTAGAAGTTTTTAACCTAAAAGTTCTAAGCTTGTTGGAAATTTTCTAGTGGCTAGGTTTGGAGTTAATGGTAAGTAAGACACTTTTATTTTATTTTTCTTTTAAGTTTTTCCTTCTTAGAAACATTTGAATATAAGATCATTGATCCTCTAAACTTCATTCAAGGTATTATAGGTAGTTTTAATTTAGGTGAATTCATAAGGGAGAGAATTGATAGCATGGTGAACAATGAATTTGTCAGGTAAGGTGATTTTATGGAAAGCTAATTTGTTTTTTATATAGACCATTTTTATGATGAAGTCTTTAACATTTCTAACAAAATCATACCTCAATACTCATTAGCTAACTCATAAAGTTCTCAGCCTTAGACTTGCTAAAATTTTAATATATTTGACTAACAGTATCATAGAATTCTTTAGCATTCTCAGTCTTATCCAACCCACTCAAAAAATGCTTAGAAATAGATCTTTTAATGGCATGTAGGCGTATACAGTTCGTTTTATCCCACTTGGAAAATAACTCCTTTTGTTTAGTAGTACTTTGAGCAATTATGGTTACAGGCTGATCGATACATAAGGCTATGTCTATGTCACTCGTAATTAAGGCAAAATTCAGGTCTTCATTCCATTTCTTATAATTGGATCCATGTATAATCTCAATGATAACTTGATTATCATTTATAGAAAAAGTCACTATTCAAGAAAAGATGCAATAATTAACCTATAGATAATTTAAAAGAGAATAAATAGCTACCATTCCTGATGTACTACAAAAACTTGAAAGTTTAGGTGCATAATCATATTCTTCCCTTTGGGTAAAAAATATGATATGTTAGTAAGTATTCTCCTTATAAGGTTAGTATAAAAATGTCCAATTTTCAAAAACTCATCCCCTTTGAGCAAATAAACTTTCTAAATTAATATATTTCTAACCATGATGCCTTATACCCCATACTAAAAATTTTTTACATGATAGCCCTATTTGGACAAACGATTATATAAGATAATTCTAATACCATCTTGTGATTTCTGAATAAGAAAATATTTTATTAATCACTATAAGTGAGCTACTTTAGTAGCAAAGCACTTATAGTTATTAATAAAAAATTTTCTTAAATTGAAAAAATAAATTATCTAAAATCTCAATTTGTATACTTAACTATATGTATGCAATGGGTCACTCCTAATGTAATGTCAAAACTTAATACATCTCAATAAACTTTTAAATAATGTTGCATAATAAAATCTTGAATAAAATTTAAAATTAATATAATTATGATATTTAATTATATTCACTCCTCAAAGTAAAAGAAAAAAATTAGGAAGAGTGAATATCACCAATGGATTTTAAACATATCACTCTATTCTTCCAAAAGATTTCATAATTTTATAAGTTAAAAAAATATTATTTAATTAATTTAAAATAAAATTAATAATAAATATTTTTAAAGCATTTCACAGTTTCACTGTGTGATATATTAAAATATAATTAATATATAATTAAAAATAATTGATATACATGATAAATATTATTATATATAATTAGTTCACACATGAAAACTTATTCACGCTAGGAAATTGCGTGAAAACCCATTCACTAAGTTTATAATGCATGTGAAAACCATTACGCACGCTCAGGAATCGCGTAAAAACCCATTCACTGGGTTTATAACCCATGCGAAAACCAGTAGGGTTCTTTGCTCAGTCCAAATGGCCAATTTCACGACCACTGTGAACCTGATGTTGATGATTGGCACAGAAAGGCAAAAACTCACATCATCTTAAACTAACGACGTTAAACATGAAAGCAGGGAAAAAAGGGAAGAATATTTTGACGGTTTCCAAACAATTTCATATAAAAAATGATAAAGTAGGATTTCTAATTCAATGACCATAATATATGAACCAGAGACATTCATTAGTAAAATTATTAGAAAATATGCTATAATTTCATTAAATCTTTCATGCTTTATGAAAAGCACAATATACAATATAACTCATCAAATTCAAATATCAACTTTATATTGTTACCCATTGAAAACTAATCCATAATTTTTTCGATAAAAAATTTATGATGATGCATTAAAGAATTTTAAAATAAATATTATAAATTGATTGTATGATTTTATTTTAAGAATTATACACGTAAGATTTCATCATAAATCTTAAATTAAAATAATACGAAATATAATTAATTATTTTGAGTTCTAATATCTTATATATAAACTCTAATACCACATGATAAATTAGGATTTCTAATTCGACAATCCTAATATATGAACCAGAGACATTCATTAGTAAAATTATTAGAAAATATGTTATAATTTTATTAAATCTTTCATGCTTTATGAAAAGCACAATACACAGCATAACTTATCAAACCTAAATATCAATTTTATATTGTTACCGATGGAAAATTAATCCATAATTTTTCTAATAAAAAATTTATGATGATGCATTAAAGAATTATAAAATACATATTATAAATTAATTGTATGATTTTATTTTAAGAATCATACATGTAAGATTTCATCATAAATCTTAAATCAAAATAATACGAAATATAATTAATTATTTTAGTTTTTAATATCATACATGTAAACTCTGATATCACATATAATAATTTCAATTATTAAAATCTCGTACGTGATAATTAAAATACCGTAAATATAAAATTTATATTTATTTACTTGATAGATTTGCAATTATAGTTGAACTTAGTGGAAGCTAACGAATTCTTTTCAATTAGATCTTTCCCTTCATTTTTCTTCTTCATAATGGCTATTAATGGGTAGAAATCGTGTATATGACAAGTGAATAGAGGATCTAACTATAATCTTTATTCATAAAATCTCAATAATCCTTTCCATAAAAGGTTTACTGAACTTTTAACTTATACAACTGTTGAAATACACTAACTTTTGTGAATATACTAAATACATATCTTTAAGATCATATTTTTAAATGAGCCTCGTATATATTGTACAGGTAGATTAAATTTTAATTAATTAATTTTATTAAATTAAAAATTACTAATTAATAGCAAAAAAAAATGCTGTTACGATAATATAATAATAAGTCGTTCTTATAACTAACAAAAAAACTGCAAAAAAACACATGCTCAGCTTGTCTGACTTCAGCACTAACGCACTGTGTTCACGTGAGTGCGTTTTGCCTGCCCGCGTTTCGAAGTCACAAGATCAGTGATAATCTCACATCCGTACGTTATGCATTTCCATGGTTGCCCCACGCCCATTATTGATAATTTCAACCTCAACAGAGACTCATCAACAAAATGAAGCATTAAATCCAGAAAATTAGCAGAGAATCAGGACTACGAAATTCACAGAAACTGGCTGGCTAAGACGTTGGGTTCTGTAACTCCCTTACTTAATAACGCCTTATTCCTTATTTAATAGATAATTAGCGCATACTAAAATGCCATTTGCTCCAAATTACTCGGAATATCTCAAATATGCTTATCTCAAACACATGATCAAAAGTCATATAATTACTCACAAGTTCAACTTTACAAATTGTACATCCATCATATACAATGTCATCAACTATACAAGTATTTACAACGTCAAATACTATTGCCCTTTATCATGAGAGCCCTTGGAAGCATCACCTGGAATGGTTAGTCACAATACAGAAAACATGAGAAACAAAGTTTCTCAGTAGCTAACTAGTGTTATAAAAACATTTCAAACCACTCCAGATCCTTAAGCAATTAAGACATACGTTTCGAAATCCAATAATCATTCATCAACATATTCAATATTATACTATTATAGGAAATACGCATCACACACACAGCAATTCACAACAATCATCAAGTCCATTAAAGGACTTATCACAATATCTAGATGGCCATCTCAAACAATCGTACCTAGGCTTCACACAGCATCACGCTGTCTTCCCGGGATTCCCGTGCCAAAAGGCCTAACACAGTATCACACTGTCTTCCCGAGGTCCCTAGCCATAGGTACCACAACACTCACAATATCATTCCGGGGACTCGAGCCATAGGCCGAACATAGTAATCTACTGTCTTCCCGGAATGCGCACACAGCAATTTCATATTCATTCCATACAATGGCATAAAACACATAAAATCATGTAATTAGAAAACAAAGCTTAAGGATAAAGCTAGCTACCTTTCACAAGCTTCCAATGTGATGTTCCTTTTTGCTCTCACCAAAAACTCCTTTACCCTTTCTCTTGCCCTTGCAAGATGGCACTCCTCAGTCTATACAAATACACATCATAACTTATATTAGAACATTATCACTTTCCCTAATCCTCATGTATTCTTTACTTTCTCCACCAAATTAAATGCATACTTAGATGCTCTATACTTTACTTTCCAACCTTGAACTAACACATAAGAACATTAGAAAAGGATCCAAGGGCAAAGCCATGCAAAACATGAAGGATTAAAGCCAAAAAGATCACTCAGCAAAGAACACGGGGGTACCATACCCCGTGTTCAGGGCCGTGTTTCTCACTGGATGGCTTCAAGGCTTCACTGGCTTAATCAGAGAAGAACACGGGGGAGAACACGGGCCGTGTTCTACCCCATGTACATCACTGCCCTTCAGTCCTGAGGTAAACACGGGGGAGTGTTGCACCCCGTGTAGAACACTGATCAGCTTCGACGAGGAACACGGGGTACAACACGGGCCGTGTTCTACCCCGTGTACCTTGCTGATCCTCCGAAAACACACTAAACAGCTAAAATTCCTTCCTCCCTTCTTTTCTCATCCATAGTTTTGGCTTCTCAAAAAGGGAAAATGCACACAAACACTTCCACAATCAAAATTTCACCTTTCATAGGCTTTATAATTCATAAAACTTATTCTAACTTCACCAACTTAGCCAAGTTCTAAACACATCATGCCCATACTACACATGCATCATTATACCCTAAAAACCCAGGTGTGTAACCATGATTTCTTGTTGTTTTTACACCAAACCAAAACCATAAATCAACACTACAACATTCAAAACATCATCAAATATGTTCAAATCCTCCTAAACTCCATGTTCAATTACCCTTAACTTTACCAACTTCAAGATTTCAAGAAAATAAGAAGAGTACATTAAAGAGCTCTTAGAGGAGAGCATTTTTACCTCTTAGTGAAACTTGAAAATCCTCACTTGGGACTCCCCAAACTTAACCAAACTTGAGCCTTTCTTCACTCTAAGCACACCAATGGATAGAGCTTGAGGAGAAGAACAAATTTTCCCTTCTACACCTTAGCTTGAATCTCACTATTTTTAGGTGAAAAAGCTATGAGAAACTTTCTCTCTCTTCCTTCTCTCTCTCTCTCACGTCTAAGCTTCTTTCATGGAGAAATTCTGCAGCTTTTTTGAAAAAGGAGAAGAGAGAAGACTTTTCAAGAAGCTTCTAGGGCAATTTGGTCATTTCTAAGATTCTCAAGGGTATTTTAGTCCTTTTTCACCAAAAGTAAGGCTATTCTTGCCATTAATTTTCTAGCAATGACACTTGTCATAAGTCCATTGGTCACACTAATTAAAATCACATATTGCACCCCAAACTCTTGGTTATTCATATTAAATTCCAAAGCCTTAATTACTTTCACTTTAACCACACCCGATTCTGCACTTTTGCAATTTAGTCCATAGGGTTTCTGTCTATTTAAAATTCCTTACACTTTCAGACTCAGAAAACTTCCCTTTTTAGGGTTTCCTAACCTCCTCTGATCATTCATACTATTTAGGGAAATTAATTCTTTCCCTACCACCCCTTTTTCTCTCAAAATTTCGTTTACCTTATACTTAAGTTCCTTTGACCTAAAATTCACCCACCAGACTAATTCAATCATGCTCTTCGTTTCTACCGCCTCAGAAATTAAAGATTCAAAATAATAGAATTGAAAATTCGGGACATTACAGGTTCAACCGACTACGAGTATGAGAATAAATTGAAAATCCAGCAAGAACGTGCGTAACATCAGCTTGCATAAAGATTCAAGATTTACGAACTAACCTGCGTTATCAGACGCCTCAAATCCATGTCCTGTTGAGAGACCGAACAATGTCCCAACAACATTTTTCTACAATAGACAACAAAGTAAGAAAAGTAACGGTAAGTTGAATTCAAGAGCTTCGTAGGCTTAGGTTATGAACGAAGGAACTAAGGATTAACGAAACAGGAACTCGAGAAGTGTAGTAATGCAGCTCTGCATTTTTTCCAATTTTTTCGGATACACACCAATTATAAACTAGTTAACTTCTAGTTCATGTACTACTGATTGTAGTAAACTTTTTTCTTTACTTTTGACTTTTATTTTCCCTTCTTTGTGCACATTGTGAGATTATGTTTCCTACTACCCTAATTTATATAATTATATCAATGAAGTGGATTTTACAAAAACGTTATAACTTAAGAGCATTGCTATAGTACCGACAAAAGAGGTACAAAATCAAGCTCCCAATTTTCAGAATACAATCATATTCATTAATTGATTGTTTAATTGTCAAAATTGACCCTTCAAATTAATTTATTGATATCATGTCGTACATAAATTTGGCTCTCAATTTCGAAGCAAACAGCATTTTTCGTTCTATTAATGCTTGTATGTTTCATTTCACGTTATTAAGCTTTTTTTAGAATAATACGGTGTTTCCACGCCTTGTTTCCTAATTTTATTTTCTCATCTTTAATTCAATTCTTTAAATGATTTAATAACTAATGCATTTCTTTTGTTTTAAAATTTTAAAATATAAACATATATCATCTTTTTGTGTAGGAATTATATATATGTGTTTACTATCTTTTATGCTATAATATTAGTAATATTTAAATAATGCCAATAAATATATTTAAAATTTTTAAATAATATAATTATACTAAAAATTACATAGTGGCTTAAATATAGATGGTATAATGTTCTTGGAATTTTAAAATTTTGAAAAAAAAATATCTCACCCCATACTATAATTGTTCGAAGTTAAAGAAATAAATTATTAAAAATTTACAAAAAATAGTACATTTTGTTGTATTTAAAAATAAAATAATTAATTTTATTAGAAATATTATATATATTAGCATTAATTAATTATTAAAATATTTATTTAAATAATTAATTTTATATTTTAACATTAAACATAGAATAGATCGGACCCTAGTTTAATGTGTATGATCCGTGATAGGTTGGATTATGCACAAACTTATATGGATAAAGGTCCCAACCTACAGCCCTTTAGTGGTTAGTAGTTTCCTATCACAAATCTGACCTTAAATAAAGATATCAGGGTTATTATTTGATATTGAAAAATAAGGATTCTCACTCCTAAAAATTTTCTCTCCCTTTTCTCTCTATCTTGATAACCTAATGGGCGAAATAGGTTGTAATTCTACTCATCATCATCATTCAGATCAGTCATGACCTCATCAAATTATGCTCCAGATACGCTCATAATTTTGTTATGATCAATTATATATTTTAAAATTTTAATTCATACTTCCAACAATTAGTATCAGAGCAATGTTGATGCATGAATTTATCTGATTATGAGCAATTTTAATTCTCTTGGCAAAATTCATAAATTTTTTTCCTTCTTTCTTTTTCGATTTATGAAACCCTTGAAATTGGAATTTTTTTTTATCCTAAGATAATTTGGAATTCTGATTGTATGGATGTGTAAAATATCATGTTATTGCTAGATTACATTTTAATTTTATGATTGTTATGAATCAAAGGAATGAAAAATTTGGAACTGAGGATTTTAATTTTGGAACAATTTGGATCTGTTTTTCTTTTAATTAAATATTGAATCTTGATCTCAAATGCATCGAGAATATTATTATGTTATTTGATTGCATTAAATTTATGATTATTGTGGATTAGTTTAAATTTTTCTTAGAAAATTTATGAACATAACTATACGATTTTGAAGCTTTTCCTTCTGATTAATATATGAATTTATGTTAAAAATAGGCTAGATATAATTTTTTGGTATTAAAAGAGGTTAAAAATAAATTTTTTGGAGCTTGAAAGCCATTAATGGCCGAAAAATCAGCAATATAAATGAACCGGACAAAGAAGGAAGATGAGAGGTTACTGCTGAATGCACGCGTGTGATCCACGTGCTGGTTGGGCATGTGAAACACACGTGCCATAAGATGAACGGTTCTATCAGCACATGATATACACGCGCCAGTTAGCGCATGTAATACATGCGCATGCCAGATCAGTTTGACTTTGACCAGATGGCTGATCAGGCACGAGCCACACGCGTGTTGGCGGGTGAGAGTCACGCGCCTGCCAGTTGGCCTATCCGTGCTAAAATCAAGCCCACACCCTGGCTTACGCGCGTGTTGGCGCATGTGTTCCACGTGCTAGGCCTTTTTGGGCCCAGTTTTGAGCCACTTATGTGAAATTTTATTTTCTACCTTCATGTAATTTTTTCAAAATTTTTTGGGGCCAATAAGTATTTATTTTGAATTTTGCAAGATTTGTATTGTATAAAAATACATTTTATTGATGGAATTTTGGCCTGAAAAAATTCATGAACATTATTCATATTTTTTCTGAATTTGGTGAGTTGTCACTCTCTCTAGTTATGAGTATAACTATATTAAATAAGTTTTGAGTCCTTAATTATGAAATCTTATACATACATGGATACTTAAAATTTTTTAATTCACACCAATGATGGATAAAGGATATAATAAGACCATTTTTCATAAAATACTATCCTTCTAAAATATTTAGGAACATATTGCATTGATGATGAATACACTCCATCGGTGTGACATTATTAATGTAATTTTAGGATTTAGACTCCTTAAAATAAGCATACAGCAATTATAATATTTCAATATTTCTTATACCTTATCGGTATGACTATATTGATTACATTCTTGTATGGACTCTTATACAAGCCAAGTCATATGGTAAATGTATTTTTTATATCATTTTGTTAAATAGTTGTTTGACTAATTTGTTTAATTGGAAATCTTATGTTATAATTATGTTATGCACACATAATTAATAATTTCCCAATCTTATGCATCAGTCTCAGTCTTTTAATAACTATCTGTAAGAAGGACTCTTAATAGAATAGATTATGATGAATGGAGAGAGTCTTTGAATATGTAGCTGACAATTTCTAAGGAGGATTTAACTCTTAGAGAACTAAAGTCGGCTGATCTCTTATCTAAATCTAATACTACAGATAAAACTTATTACAAACAATGGTATGAATCGAATCAGATTTGTTTAGCAGTGATTAAGTTTACTATTAAAAAGGGAATTAGAGAGAGTATCCCAGATAAGGACATTGTTGTGGAGTACATGCAAGCTATTGGTGAAAAATTCAAGAAGCTTGATAAAACTTAGAAAGTCTACTACCTCTCTATGTTTGATAACACTTGTTATAATGGAATTTCAAGCGTCAGAGAGCACATCATGAAAATGATTCATTACTACAATAAGTTAAGATCATACAATGTTGATCTAGAAAATAGTACTTTGGTCTATAGAGTTCTTCAGTCATTGCCAGCTGAATATAGTTACTTGAGAGCTTCATATAATTCACAAGAAGGAGAGTGAACAATAGACTAGATGATTCTATAATAACTCAAGAGGAGGAGACTATGAAAAGTAATCCACAACCACATTCCATCAACTACTTATCTCAGGACTCCTACAATAAGTCAAGTGGAAATGATAAAAGAGGAAAGAAACCAGAGACACAAATATTTGGAAAGCCTAAGTTCAAGAAAAGTGGTGATAAAGGTAAAGGACAACAAAAGAAATTTAAGGGCAAGTGCAATTATTGCAAGATCCCTGAACAGAAAAAATCTCTATGTTATAATTAAGCATAAACAACCTAGAATGAGTTAGAATTCTTCCATTTTATGGAATCAATTTTAGGCCATTTTTCTAAAGAGAGATTATAAAGATTGGTAAAACAAATGTGTGTTGTTAAACTTAGATTTCTCATATTTTTTAAAACTTTTAAGTGTGGGGTTGTAAAGTAGAGATGGGACCATATAATCCCTAGTTGAAGAAATTAGATTCTAGAACAATCAGTGAGTTCTTCATTAAGTACTGAATTGGATCAAGAGGTTATAGATTTTATTATCCCACTTATAGTACTAAGATAATTAAGTTTGATTGGACATTTTATTTTGATGATGACTTGGATAATGGGAGTTCGATGCTTAGGGCTATTAATTTAGGTGACAAGGCCACCATTCTACCTATACCTATTTTGATTCCCTCACTATTAGAGGAGATAATGTTGATAGTTCAGTTCATATAAATAAAGATCCTCATGTTTAAGAACCTAATCAACTAGCCATTGAGTTTAGATGAACTCAAAGAGTTCAAAGGCTTATAATACCAAATGACTATATTGTGTACTTGTAAGAATTTTAATAAATTTAATGGAGTAATTTTGTCATCTTAGTACTTTATATTGATGATGTTTTGCTAGCTAGTAACTTGATCTTTTTCTAGATAAGTCAAAAATGCATGTTATCATGACATTTTGATCTTTAGCAAAACATCTTTTATTTTAAAATTTAGATCTATCGTGACAGAACTCATAGTATTTTAGGGTTTGTACCAAGCTAATTTGATTGAACAGATGCTTGAAAGATTTAAAATGGATACCTATGCATCTAGTCCAACACCTACTTAGAAAGACGATATGTTGTCTCAATCATATTGCCCTCAAGCTTGAAAGGGCTAAAATAGATAAGATTCTTTACACTTCCGCTATTAGTAATCTTATAAATGCACAAGTCTGCATTCGTTTAGATATAGCTTTTGCTATTAGTGTTCTTAGAATATACTTAAGTGATCCTAAGATGGATCATTGGAAAGCGGTCAAGAAAGTAATGAAGTATTTTTTAAGATACTAAGAATCATATGTTAACTTATAAACAATCTAATATTACTTGAGAGTATTAGTTATTCAGATTTTGATTATGTCTTATACATAGATGATTATAAGTTAACATCTGAATACATCTTTATGATCTTTGGAAGAGCTGTTTCATGAAAAAGTGTTAAACAAACACTCACAGCTACCTTAACTATGGAAGCAGAGTTTATCGCATGTTATAAGGCCACTTGTCAGGCTATACAGTTGAGGAACATGATACCTAGCATGCAATTGGTTAATTCTATATCACGATCTCTATTAAATTTTATTGCAATAATTCTCCTGCTATGTGCTTCTCTCAAAACCACAAGAATTCTAGTCATATTGAATATTTTGATGGTAAACTTATGTTCATTAGAGAGAGAAGATTGTTGAATCTCGAAATCGCATTGAACATAGTCCTAGTAGAGACATGCTAGGGATCCGTTAACTTAAGGCTTACCTATAGGAGTATTTAAAACTAAGTAACTCATATGAGTCTTATTAAATCTTTTGATGAAGTTTTAGTTTAGTGAGAGTATAAGATATGCTCATTTTATTTTGTTGATGTTTGTGACCAGTAATTACTCATGTTGAAATATTGGTGATATATTTTATACATATATAAATCATTGGCTTCCTTATCAGATTCAATGATTTTGAGTTATTTCTCTTATGAGTTATGGTTAAAAGACTAATCTTATGTATATCCAATTCCTTTGAGATTATGAGATATTAATTTTATATCACTTATTTTCCTATCGGATTTTGTGATTCTGTATGATCTCATTCCACTAATGTAATCGTTGCTCAGTTTGGACGTTAAAACATTGGTAATATGTTTTATACATATATATAAATCATTTGTTTCCCTATCGAATTCAATGATTTTGAGTTGTTTCTCTTCTGAGTTGTAGTTGAAAGACTAAACTTTATTCTGTTCTTTTCATATTATAAGACATTATATCACTTATCTCCCTATTGGATTCAGTGATTTTGTGTGCTCTTATTATTTGAATTAAGTTTATAGCTTAATGTATAACTAATTACTTAATTATTGATATTTCAATTATTTCATATAATTAATTAATACTATCCAAGTGGGAGATTGTTGTATTTAAAAATAAAATAATTAATTTTATTAGAAATATTATATGGATTAACATTAATTAATTATTGAAATATTTATTTACGTAATTAGTTTTATATTTTAATATTAAGCATAGAACAGATAAGGCCCTAGTTTAATCTTATATATATTCAATTCCTTTCGGATTATGAGACATTAATTTTATATCACTTGTTTCCCTATCGGATTCAGTGATTCTGTATGATCTCATTCTACTAATGTAATCGTTGCTCAGTTTGGATGTTAAAACATTAGTAATATATTTTATACATATATATAAATCATTTATTTCCCTATCGAATTCAATGATTTTAAGTTGTTTCTCTTCTGAGCTGTAGTTGAAAGACTAAACTTTATTCTATTCCTTTTATATTATAAGACATTATATCACTTATCTCCTATCAGATTCAGTGATTTTGTGTACTCTTATTATTTGAATTAAGTTTATAACTTAATGTATAACTAATTACTTAATTATTGATATTTCAATTATTTCATATAATTAATTAATGCTATCCAAGTGGGAGATTGTTGTATTTAAAAATAAAATAATTAATTTTATTAGAAATATTATATGGATTAACATTAATTAATTATTAAAATATTTATTTACATAATTAGTTTTATGTTTTAATATTAAGCATAGAACAGATAAAGCCCTAGTTTAATGTGTATGATCCGTGATAGGTTGGATTATGCACAAGTGCATATGAGTAAAGGTCCCAACCTACAGCCCTTTAGTAGTCAGTAGTTTTCTATCACAAGTCTGACCTTAAATAAAGAGATCAAGGTTATTATTTGATACTGAAAAATAAGGATTCCTACTTCTAAAAATTTTTTCTCCCTTTTTTCTCTATCTTAATAACGTAAAGGGCGAAGTAAGTTGCAATTCTATTCATTATCATCATTCAAATCAGTCATAGTCTCATCAAATTATGTTTCAGGTGCGCTCATAATTTTGTTATGATCAAATATATATTTTAAAATTTTAATTCATATTGCCAACACATTTAACGTCGAATTTTACACCAAATGCTAATACATGTTATTATCATTTTAAATTTTCTATGCATAATATTTTATCTCTATAAAATTTGTATCATAAAAAAATATTATTTAATCATACTTAGATAAAATTTATATTCAACTTTCTACCACTTCAATTTTATGCCTTGAGCACTGAATTCTAGATCCATCCTCAAAGTATCAAATATTATAATATTAAAAAGTATACATAATTAATATTTATTTTAATTAAAGAAAAGTGTGAAATACCTTATCAATTTTGAAATAATTCCATTTTATTTCTTAGTATGAAAACTTGCAACACGAAAAGAAAATTAGATACTTACAAATTAAAGTCTTTAGCTAGAGAAAACTTTTAATTAACAATCATACCTACATCACTAAGCATTTTGTTAAATTACTTAATTTTTTAGAAGTCTTTTAATTAACAATGTATATTGATTTATTACAACATTTTATGCATAATTTTTATATTATATAATTAATAGATATTAAGTTAAATATATATAAAATTTTAATTAAATAGTTTCGAAATATATTTATATACTATTCAAATAGAGTTTAATCGCTATCATGCATCATCCTACGATGCATTGTCTTACCATATGGCACCACGAAGTTTGCCACGCTAAAAAAAACTAAAATTATGTTGTCGTTGGCTAAATCAAACTCACAAACTCTACTATCAAATCATTATTTATTATCACTAGACCAATCACTTTAATAAGATTAAGTACTCTTACAATTTTTCATTACAATAAATAATATATAATTTTTATCAAACTTAAAAATATAGTTATTTATAGATACATGTTATAGCTATTAATTAATATTAATAAAAAATATTTTCAATTTTCAATTTTTTCATCAATAAGAAATTCAATCTTTATCTTCATATTATTTTATTTTCTAATGATATTAAAAACATATATATTTATTAAGTTTTAAACTTTTTTAACTTTATCCTTGTTTTTACCTCTTCTTTTAAAGGTTTTATAATGGTTTCTAATTTTATTATATTTATATATAACATATGATGATGTAAATAGATTCAATCTAATTTTAATTTTATAGTAAATTAAATACAAGTTCATACAAATAAAATAATATACAATGACATTATAATTTTTTATTTAAAAAATTATATAATTTAATAAAATAATTAATTAAGTAAATAATACTTGTGACATTGCAATTTTTTTATAGTTTAGAAGTTTTATTTATGAATTTTCAAAGTTAATGAGATAAAATTTAACAACTTCAAAATTGAATGAAATGTTTTACAATTTTCTCTTTTAATTATAATAATATTTTATTATTTTTGAGACTTTTAATTGCTATGAAACAAGATAATGTATATATTTACATCTCAAAATTAAAAAAAAAAAGAAACTTTTTTATTTATTAGATTATTAATAAAAATCTTGTTAAATATATATATATATATATATATATATATATATATATATATATATATATATATATATATATTTATATTTAACAAGGGGTGAAACACCGCCCTATTATAGTAAATCTTAATAACGTGAAAAGAAACATAATAATATAGCTTACTATGTGGCATCTATTGACGCCGTGCTTGGAGCAGCTCGTTTGATTAGCGGGCTGCAGGTTGGCACATTTGTCGGCAGGTCTGTGCGGAACCACAATACTAAATTTGAGATTCGTTAAAATGCTGGTTAAATTTGACCGGATTTGCGTCGGTTGCACGGAGCAATCAGTGGATGGAGCCGGCCGACCATATATGATTTTTTTAATTTTTTAATTTTTATATAAGTTTAAATTGTTAACTCATGTAAAATTACACTTTTTTTCTTATTTTTTATTATATAAGATTATGTTATAAATTATTTCTGAATAATATTTTTATTTTATAAATATCTTATTATTTATATTATGTATACATAAATTTTTTTAAAATTATATATAGATTTCAAATTTAAATATATCATGACTTATTTATCAATGGATAAATAATATTTTGACATAATCTTAAAATTTTTATTATTTAAAATTTTAAAATATTTAAAAAAACCTCACAAAACCTGTTTAGCCATGAATTTTTTTAGGATTGAATTAGAACCCTCAATATAATAAATTGTAAAGTATGAAAGCCGGCTCGCCCGTTCCCACTTCTAGCAGTGCTGCAGCAAAGCCAAGATTGCTTAGCATCAAATTTTCGTTCATGTATTTTTTGTGATGCACTCATATCTCCCAATAGCAAAGACTCGCTTCGTTCACACACACACACACACTATATATAGACTCGCTTCGTTCACACACACACACACACACTATATATATATATATATATATATATATATATATATATATATATATATATATATATATATATATATATATATATATATATATATATATATATATATATATATATATATATATCCCAATTAAATAAAATTAAATAATTTTTTAATATTAAAAAAATAATAAAAATATACTTGAAAATCACACACACACACTATATATAGACTCGCTTCGTTCACACACACACACTATATATATATATATATATATATATATCCCAATTAAATAAAATTAAATAATTTTTTAATATTAAAAAAATAATAAAAATATACTTGAAAATCACACACACACACTATATATAGACTCGCTTCGTTCACACACACACACACTATATATATATATATATATATATATCCCAATTAAATAATTTTTTAATATTAAAAAAATAATAAAAATATACTTAAAAATATATATGATGATTAGAATAAATATAAAATTAACTTTAAGTGCAACTAATCAACATGGTGAAAGTTTGGGAATCATCATCATAGAAATAATAAAGGTAGAGATTATTGCCATAGAAGTGAATTTCAAAAAGCAATAATAACACGAAACAGATAACAAAATGAAAATTTTACAATCAAAACTTTTACACTTTAGTTTTTAATATGATAAGTGATGTCTTAAAAAAATTACATCAGATTATTATAAAATAGATATATAAAATTGGGACAATATTTATAAAAATACCATTGTTCCATTAATTTTAACATCACTTAAGTAAATAATTGACTAAATTTGCTTAGTGTTCCACAAAATAATGATTTGCCTTATTTTCGATGTTGATTAAGTAGAAGACTAACATCTTAAGTTTTTCAATATTTTCAAGCATAACCACATCCAAATAAATGTCATAAGTTAAACAATCGTCTTAAGTTTCACAAAACTTAAAAAATGCCACTGAATTAAAATAAATATTGATAATTTTTCTTAATTATTATCTTATTACTTCAAATAATTTTTAAAATATTATTACATCATTATATATATATATATTAATTTTTACTTTAACTAATGTCTATCTATCAACATCTATTAGTAATTCTATAATAATAAATCCTTCATTGTTTTCACATTTTTGTTATTGAACTTATTTTTTGAAATTATTAAAATTGAGATTTTGTAATATCATAAGAAATGTTAGTTTCTATTTTTAGATTGAGTGTTATATAAGGAGAATACATGGAAAATAAGAAAGATCAGGGAGGTAGGAATAAAAGGAGAGGATTAAGTTAGGATATTCTGTAAGAAGGAATTAATATATGGAAAATAAGGAGTATCAAGAAGGAAGAAATAGGGAAGAAACATATCATGTTAATTATTTAACAAAACTGACATAATATTCAATACATTACACATCATTTTTTCTTTAAATTGATATATAATATTATTTGCCATGATGCTTCAAAAAAAAAAATTTCAATTATTTTTATATAATAACCAACATTTTTGTTATTTTTCCCCAACAATTAATCAATGTCAAAATAAATATATAATAATACTTGATAAGACGTTAATTGAAAATCAATATATAATCCGTTAAACATTTAATATCTATTTGCATTTTTGTTGTAATATACATTTCGTTTCTTCATACCTAACCTAACAATACAATATTGTTTTGAGAAGTGTGGATAATTTAACTTTACATAAATACCACTTAATTGGAGCTACCAAACCAATTGGTTTGGTTCCTTCGTAGATTGGCCATCAACGGATCGGACCAAATTCGGTCCACAAAAATTGTGGACTTCCATTTAGGGAGTCTAATTCTTAAGATATACGGACCGTGGATTCACAGATCAAATTCGTGGACTTTTTTTTATGAAAAAGGTGATTGTAAGACTTTTAAGATAATTTTAAGTCTAAAATAATAATTATAAATTCAAATATTATACATTTAATATATTCTCAATTCACACCAACAATTCAAGATTAAATAAATTATAATAAAAATTTATAAAATTTGAAATTAGTAATTTAAAAATAAAATCATTAATTTAGAAATAACTTATTTAGTTGAATTGAATTAAAAGATAAAAAATTGAATTTGGGCTTAAGTAATAAATTAAATAAGTAAAAATTTATTTAATCTATTTATTTAATTTAAAGGTAAAAACGTTAAAAAAAATGAGGACCCATCTAATTTTGTCCGCGTTAGATCTGCGTTCAAATGAATCCATATTTTATAAGTTCTAATACACATTTTTTTTAACTTATGGATCTATCAATGGAACGGAAATCGTTTGAATGGTTTTACACTTAAAATGAAATCAGTAAATTTACTGCCGTGTGTAATTCACCTTCTCCGAAGAATTTATTTATTTATTTTTTAATAGCGGGAGAATTTTGCAATTTTTTGAGTTTTGGCGGGGAATTAAAAGCATAGCGTGACACTTTTTCTCTACACATGCGATTCATCATTTTTATTTATTTTTGTTTCCTAACACTTGAGTTTTATTGAGAATGACGACCGTCGGTGAAAAGCAATTTTCATGTAATTACCGTAGAACTCTTGCACCATCCTTGCGTATATTAATAGCTAGGAGCCTCCCGAAGCAACACCTTGAGCTTTGGCGGGGGCGACCGCAGCCGCAGATGTTGGGCTAGGAGATGGAGGCACTGGCTTGGATTGTGAGCTGTCCTCTCCTTCAACTATTTGCTGGGAGTTGAATTGGTCAAGCAAAGCCTTTATCTGACTTCCCGTCAGCTTCTCACGTTCCAACAGAGCATTTGCAAGTGCACGAAGCTCCTTACTGTGGGCAGTAAGTATAGTTTTTGCATTGCTGTATGCCGTCTCCAAAAGTTGTTTCACCTCTTTCTCAATAAGAAGCCTAGTTTGCGTGCTTATACTTCTGCCATTGTCGTAATAACGGTGAGGGACAACTCCAACTTCCTTGCTGAGACCATATCTAGTAACCATAGCCCTTGCAAGTCTCGTGGCTTTCATAAAATCATAAGCTGCACGAGAAGTGATTTCATCTTCTCCAAAAATAAGCTCTTCAGCAACACGGCCTCCCATTGCGACATCAAGTTTGGCAAGCATCTCCTTACGTGAGATTTGAGTTTCATCCTTGTTAGGTAATTGAGCAACCATACCAAGAGACATCCCTCGAGGAACAATTGTTGCCTTGTGAACAGGACGAGCCCCTTCAGTATAAATGGCCATTAGGGCGTGACCTGCCTCATGGAAAGCAATCATCCTTCGAGACTTCTCAGAGATGACAGCTGACTTGCGCTCGCTTCCCATTATAATCTTGTCCTTTGCGTACTCTAAGTCAGCCATGGTCACAGCTTTGCCACCGTCCATTGCAGCCTTGAGAGCCGCATCGTTAACCAAGTTAGCAAGGTCAGCGCCGCAGAATCCAGGAGTTCCTCGGGCAATGATCATCACATCAACATCATTAGCCTTTATGACCTGTTTATAACAATAATTTGACTGCAGGTAGAAACAGGCCTATAACAAGAGGTAAAAAAAACACCCGTACCAATTTACTAAATGAAATATATTCTTCCAAGGGGAAAACCGTACCTTTGACAAGAAGGA
Source organism: Sindora glabra (assembly GCA_020226215.1). Taxonomy (NCBI): domain Eukaryota; kingdom Viridiplantae; phylum Streptophyta; class Magnoliopsida; order Fabales; family Fabaceae; genus Sindora; species Sindora glabra. Next base: position 23,931,593 of record CM035227.1, read on the forward strand.
TTCAAGGATCTGCCGTCTTCCTTCAACATCTGGATCTTGAACTTCAACATGGCGATCAAACCTCCCAGGTCTCACCAAAGCCTCATCCAATGCCCCTGGATAATTAGTAGCTGCCATCACAATTATACCCTCATTTTGCTTGAATCCATCCAGTTCAACAAGCAACTGATTTAATGTCTGCCTCATGTACGACGGGTCCTGAATTTTTCTTCTTCCTGCGACAGCATCAATTTCATCAATGAAGATTATACAAGGTGATCTCTTCTTTGCGGCAGCAAAAAGTTTCTTCACTCTTCGTGCTCCAACGCCATAAAATATCTCTTCAAACTCACTTCCATTGCATGAGAAGAACGGAACCCGAGCTTCTCCAGCTACAGCTCTTGCTAACATTGTTTTTCCACAGCCAGATGGCCCAGTAAGTAATACACCTTTGGGGAGTTTGCCACCCAGACGAGTAAAGCGCTGCCAAAGGAAAAAGGATCATCCTAAGACGCTACAGAAATTTTATTAACTCAGATTCTCAGAAGCAATAATTAGCATGCAGGTGTGAAAGAAAACTTGTAAAAATAAAAAACTTATCATGCAACCAGATGTCCACCTCAGGATCTCGGAGGTAGTTAACAATTTCTTCCAGCTCTACTTTTGCCTCATCAACGCCTTTTACATCGCTAAACTTTGTATCTGTCCCCATGCTGGCTACCACTTCCTCACGTATACCTAATCCTGAGCAATGGGAAGAAAAGATTAAAGGACAACATTCTCATCAAATACAGGTAAGCTACAAAGACATAATGATACCTTTTCTAACTTCTTTATCCTCATGAAGCGATCCTACTACACTACAAAGGAGGAGAAAGCCCACTGCTATGGTCCTAATTGTTTGCCACAGATACACTTCAAATTTTCTACCACCTGCAGCCACCATATGAATAGGAGCAGTTGCAGTTCCAAGACCTCCGTATTTTGTAGACTTTCCCACATTTTTTAAAGCAGAAAAGCAACCTATGCTTTCTTCCTTCCTCACTGAACGAGAGGCACCTACAGAATCACATATACATCTGGTAAAAGATTCCAGTTCATATAGTGTGCTAAAAAATATATAAATAAATAAAAAGAGAGAGAGAGAAATAAGAATTTTCAGACTCATAATCCAAATATCACATTTGAAGGAAAAGAAATTGATACGAAGAAGCATGAATCAGTAAGCCAATACAGAGCCACCTCGCTGCAAAATTCTGTGCAATTCACTTTCATCCAGCCTATCGACTTTCAGTAACGCTTTTATGTATTCAGAAAGTGCTGAAGGATTAGTATGAAGAGATGGTTGGCTTTCAAATAGCCTAATCACGGCTTTATGATCATTTCGATGGTAAAGCTTTCTAAGATGGGCAACTTCACTGGCTTCACCTGCCTTACGTATTCGGCGGGCTAAAGAACCAACATAGCTGGACTGAAGTCTCTCATGAATCTGTGAAAATCTATTCGCTACAGAAATAGGCATAAATTAATTCAAAGTTTGATCCGAAAGACAGATAAATTCCTAAAACATAAAACCTTATATTAGTTACCAAAGCATTACGTTTTGAACTAAGAAGGCTATATAGTAAAAACATATAAGCAAATTTCATAAAGTAGATATTAGACTCAAAAGTCCAACACGTTTACAGGGTATATACCTACACCTGCACCGCCTTCAAACTTAGTAGCAGGGAAATATGTTCTAACAAATAAATTTTTGAACTGTGAAAATTGTGATTGATGCCTTGAAACCTGAAAAGATATAAATTATAAAGTTAGCTGACAATAGAGAGAGTATCGAAGATACAAAACATAGACAGAAATAGCTTTTTGATAATTAATATAATAAGTATAATCGATAACTAACCAAAAAAGAAAAACACGCACGCACATGCTCTGATTGTCAGACTTCAGCACTAATGCACGGTGTTGACGTAAGAGCATTAATTTGTCTGCCAGTGTTTCAAAGCCATAAATAAGATGAATGATAATCGCAAGATTCGTTATCCATTTCCATTGCTAGACCAGGCCCATAATTTGCCACTAAAAAGTGACTTAATTCATAGATTATTGATAATTTCGACCTCAACAAAGTCTCATCACCCAAAGAAGGATTAAATCGAGATAATTAATTAGTATAGGATATTGATTCCGAAATTCACGAAGACCATTTAAAAAGTTGGCTTCAATCGACTACGAGTACTAAAATAAATTGAAAATGTAACAAGAACATACGTAACATTAGCTTGCATAAAGATTCAATATTTACGAACTGACCAGCGTTAGCAAACTCCTCAAAGCCATGTCCTCTTAAGAGCCCAAAAAAAGATCCTGACGACTGTTTTCTGGAACCGATGACGTTCTTTCTCACTCTCTCTAGATAGAATATGAGAAGTCTCAGTGAATTAATTTCAAGAGTTTAGTAGGTGTCGGTTATGATCCAAGAAACTAAGGATTGATGAAATCGTACTGGAAACCGATAAGTGCGTTGCAGCTCTGCATTTTTTTCAATTTTTTTTTCGTTTACACTCCAATTAAATGAATAATTAACTTCTAGGTGGTCGTAGACTATTGAATAAAGTAAATTTTTATCTTTTCGTTAATGGAGATTATATATATATATTTTCCTTCTTTGTGCATATTAATTGGATTATATCTTTTACTCCCCTTATTTTTAATTATATATTAATGAAGTAGATTTTATAAAAAATTTATAATTTATTCGTGACACCAATTAATTAATATTTCAACCAGGCAAATGCAGGTGGGGATCATTAATTAATAATTATTTACTTCACATCACATCCTTTTTTTTTTCTTTTTTAACTTCACATCACATCCTTACTGGTTCGAAAGTTAAAATAGATACATCGTAAAACATTAGGTCAACCCTTAAGTTGCTATCAAAAACAACAAGAATCCCAATCCACTAAACGCAGGAAAAGTCAAAACTTTTTTCACATTTCATAGTAGATATCCAAATTTTCAAAAGATCAATTGTTGCAGGAAGCAATCTAATATGAGCTATGACTGAAAATCAAGACACATACACAACTCCGAGATATGTTGTTGCCAATTTAGCTCGGATGACGAGGACATGCAGTGAGGAGGAACACGAAATTAAAACCCATCAGACACAGCGACAGAATTTCTAAATGAAAGAGACGAAACAATTGAAAAAGTTCCAAAATGAACAGTAAATAGTGTACCTTCTATCACTATCCAAAGGTACATAAAGGTATAGAGTGATTTGAAGTCTCGTTTAGACTTCGCCACAAGAATATTTTCCTGACCAACCTAAGCGAAAGAGTCCTATCTTGTACCTGAAAAACGTAATCACCGTTGCCAATCAGGGGCTTGGTTCTGATTGTGGTGCTTGCCGCATGACGAAGGACCTAAGTGATCAAGCCCTGCTATGTTGAAAAACTCTTTCTGAGAAAAAGCTTTGAGACCCAGAAAATCTTTCGTCGTTTCATCATTCTTACCTTTGTAATTGATTTTACAGAACTGCGTAATATCTGTTGGTTTCGAAACAAGTTCCTGTGGATTCAGCATGAATCCTTTCGGAGCATCTTCGAACCATTAGCCAAAGGCAGAGAGCTCATCATGTCATGGAAAAGAGAAGACATCGTTTTGTCGGCAACTTGCTCCTCGTGATCAGAAATGATTCCAGCTGCTTTATTCCCATAAGAATCTCGCCAAGTCATGCCAAAGCCAGGAACAGCAGCAGAAGATGAAGAAGCCATTGACGGGGAGCTATCATACCCTGCAGCAATTGTACATTCAGACACGTCAGCCTCAAGCCGGTGGTGGGCTTTCGGATATGAGGGTGAAGTGTTGCTCACTGTTAAACCCATTTGTGAAGCCTTTTGCAACAAAGCCGTGGCAGACGCATGAGGCAAAGCTGCAGGTAATTGGAAGAAAGAAGACTGCAAATAACTAGGGTTAGGGTTTTCATAGAAGGATTGGTCTAAATGTGTTTGAAGCAATGGTGAGGAAGAAACATCAAGGTGCCTTAGTGGGCTGCCTGCTAATTCTGCCACTTTGGGTTGGGAAGCCAGCAATGGCAGAAATTTTGGTCTTAGGTTAAATTCTTGTTCCTTTTTCACTGGCAACGTTTGGGGGCCATGACTTGGAAGTTGGATCTCTGAGGAAGACAGCTTGTCTGATGAGATTGTTGCTCTTGCACTTTCCTGTGCTAAAGCATCACAGAAGGATCTGTGTGTGATGAAACTGTCCCTTCTGTAAACCATATAAAAAGGCAAGCACAAAAGAAAAAAAGGGACAATTCAATAGAGGACACAAAGTTTATATCAGTACGTTTACACACACACACACACACACACTCTTCCTCTTGCCTTTTTGTATTTTTCTAGCACATTATTTTGATATTAAAAAGATTTTTGTATATATCTCCCCCCCTTTTAAATTTTTAAATTTCTAAACATAAAAGGGGATCCGATACACATTTAAAGAACATGACCACACTCTTTATAAGACTCATTGTGAAAAATATCAGTGTATTTAATATAACTCTCAAGAACGAGCAGCAAAAGCACTTTCTGGATATAGAATATACATTTTTAATTGCCAACAATATCATCAAATGAGTCAATTTTCCCCAATATGTTGATATATATATATTCTATTTTTGGATCTGTCAAAAGTGTGTGTATATAATTTCTTTCCATAATTTTATGACTGGAATTGATTATATTTGTTCATATATATATATATATACCTAGAGAAAAGCGTTCCGCAGTCACATCTATACTCTTTGGTGCCACAAATTTTGGAGTGGGCTTTCAAGTCCGACTGAACTGCGTAACGCCTAGAGCACTTATCACACTTCCATTTCTTCTCACCGTGCTTCCTGCAAAAGTGCTTCTTGATCCCAGTGAGGTCCCCAAGAGCCCTTGCCGGATCATGGTGAACACATGTAGCCTCTGGGCACACATACACCTTCTTTCTAACTATATCTTCGTTTGTTCTTTGCTTTAGCTTCCATGGCAGATTGTGACCTCTTCTGTGAAGCTGGAGATTCTGTTCTCTCCGAAACCCTTTGTTACATATATCACAGATGAACCGATTCGTTGCCAAGAGGGTCCTAGGGGACAAAGCTATCACTTCAGCATCTGGGTCTGAATAAAGCCAGCAGGAAAAAAAATCTTGATTCAAGTGATACTATTGAAAAAATTAATAATAGACAAATTACAAGAAACAAATTTTTCTTTTTGCACTAAACACAATATAATAATATGTAATTTATATACCTGGGTTGCCTGGAAGACTTCTCTTTTTTCTGGGTTGTGGTTCTTGGCATGTTGAAGTAGGTAAGAAGGGTTGAGGGTAAAGATCAGAGCCAGTATTCTCATTTCTAGTGCCAGAAGTAGAAGCACTGATTTCAGTTGACGCACATGTCAAATTGGACATACTTGTCAATTAAATGTAGAGACAAACCAGAAGAAAATTACAAATATTAATATATGACAAATCGACCTTTGGATCAGCGCTTAGACAAGAATCACACACAGAATCTGAGATTGGAGTCCAAAACTTCAGTTCAGAACATTAAACTGAAAAATGCAACTTATGAAGACTAAAATAGAACCAAAAGCTGCTTTTCATATACACAATTCCAGACTCTAATATGTAGGTCTAGCTGGATAATAACACCATGAAGATACTAAAAAATCCTCTTAGGCAGAATTGATTTCCTACTAAGTCGATGAAATTTCTCAAGAGTTGTCTCTGGGTGAGAGAGAGAAAGAGGAGGGGGGGGGGGGAGAGAGGAAGATAAGTGGATGAGAATAATGGAGGATATATGCCTTTGAAGCTTTCCATAATCCAACCAAGCTGGGCTGCTTCTGACGTCCACTTTCTGTCTTTTCCTTTGTCCTCTTCGGCCTTTTTCTAAAATTTTCCTCTAGCTCAATAATTGCGTTACATTATGAGATTATGATGTATAATGTTATCTCCCTCTAAATTTAAATGCTTTGATATATGTTATCAAGTAATATTACATTCACATTCATCATCTATTAACTTATATTTTTTTATATTTACAAAAATCACAGAGTACAAATTAAAAGTACATATATATATATATATATATATATATATATATATATATAATTCGCATTATAAAATAAACGTGAATTAGATTAATTGTTGTATATTGCTAAATATTTTGAGGGCACTGGTTGATTGTTCTGGCCAAATTCCTCTCCCCTAAAAAATAGAGATAAAGCAGCCCATAAGAGAGATGATGAGAGTTTGATTATGGACTCTTAACATCAACAGGTAAAAATCATTAAAAGGTTACTTTCTTCTGCTTCTCGCACTGCCATGGATCATAGTCTAGAGTTGTTAGACCTGGGCTTCGAAAATCTCATTATGTCACAAAGCCTAACGTCTAAATGAGTGTCCTTATTCTTTTTTTTTTTTCTTTTTTTTCTTTGGAAAATAATGATTACCTTGCAGGCTCTTCATTTGTACATCAAGCTTTTAAGCATTTTTCTGTGATATCTCTCACGCAAAAAACAAAAAGAGAAAAGAAAAGTAGGATATGATGAGCGTAGCTTTCAAATGAACTATTATTTATCCAAGTGATCCAGAGATGCGTGTCTTGGTTCACTTTTCCTGTGGAAGCTAGCAAGTGCGCTGTAATTTGATCTCACAAGTCACATGTCCTTTTTAGCTATTCATATTGTTCTTTCTTTCTCATCTTTTTTCCACCGCCCAAAAGACATAATAATTATTAAATTATTATAATATATAAAATGAGGCTCACCTCTCATTTAATATTTTTTTAGCATGAATGATAGAGGGTACATTCTAGTTGCTTATGGAATGTGGTTAATTCCGACTTGAAAGTAGTAGAAGTTAATTTTATATACACGCAGGAACGTGAAGATTCCTCCGAATTTAATTGTTATTAATTAGAATTTTTTTATTATGAGTTATCCTTGTATTTAAGTTAAATTTTTATATCAAAGTAGAATTAGGATATCTTGAGAAGTAAATATTTTTTAATTATAAATATTCATGCTAACAAATAATTTGAAGTATGAAAAAATATGATATGAATGACCATAAGCATTACTTGGGAATCCTTTTAAAAGTTAAGGAAGATGTAATAATAGTGATTAGAAAGTTATGAGATTGTTCACTAAAGTTGAAAGTCTTCACAAACATTACATTGTAATATTTTTACATGGTTTCTAAAAATTTTTCATGTTAAATTACTTATGTGTCATTGTGTTACTCCAATTATTTCAATTGTCTGATACTTAATTGAATGAAGAGTAGACATTTTTTTCCCAACATTTGATATTAAAGTTCGATTTGGTCTTAATAGGAGTAGGAATTCAAGATAATAAGAGTTTAGTACAATTTTGTGTGTGAAATGCAGACAGTAAATAGATGATGTTGATGCTAATGTTGATAATGGTGATTAAATGATGATGACAATGATAATAATAACAATGATGGTAATGATGAATTGATCTAATGAATAATAACATATGTTGTGTAGACAGTTGATTCGCTCATACAATGATGAATGGTGATATAATAAGGAAGAGAAAGTAGATGGTGTTGATTTGAAGGAGAGAAAGTTCCACGTAATGTTCTATTATATTTCTAATGAAATATGTTAATTGAGGTAAAGCATAGTGATTCAAATTAGAATGGAGGTTAATGTAATTTTTGAATAATTCAAGGAAGATTGATGTATTTTTTTCTAGTTTAAACAATGTACTTGGCATTTTACCAAAAAAATAGATACTTGGCATAAATAATTTTAATTTTATTTTTCAATTCAAAATATTAATATTATTGTCTATTTTATTTCAATAAATAAAAATATATTCTTAAATTTTATATTTTGTTAATAATGATTTCAGAATATATACTTATTAACATACAACATGTAGAAATATTCAAATATTAAAGTTTGTTTAGGTAAATAACTAATAAATTAGTTATTAATTGATAAATTAATTGGTAGTTAATAGTTAATAAGAATATATTTACTTATTTTTATTTATTATTTAAATATTAATATAATTACTTAAAATTTAATTGGTTATATTTGTAATATTATATATTTATTTACTTTCTTATTTTTTATTTATTCATATTGAATTAATGATCTCAAGTCAAATATTTACTTATATAATTAGAATATAGGCTATTATTTAATTAAAAAAGGGATAAATAAAAAAAATTGGAAAGCTATCAATTATAAATTATAAGTGCCAAGCTAGTGAAAATTATCAAATCCAAGTTTATTGAGAAAAATACACTAATCTCCCTGGATTTTAATGAAATTATAGAGACTTTTTCTCTAATTTCAAATCCTACACAAATTTCTTTTAAAACATAAAATAATCGTACACATAAACTCAAATTTAAACTTTTCTTAAATAAAATAATGTGAAAAGAAATAATATACTATATGATAATTTTAGTATTTTATTATCAAAGATATATTTTACTTAAATTCAAATGATTAAAAAATTATGACATTTATAATAAAATTTGATTTTTTCTTTTAAAATTTTAAATATTTAGACTTAATTAAAGCATATTTTTAATACAAAATACTTAAAATATCTTATATTGGCATATATTATTTTATTTGAATATATAACTCTTTTTATCATTTTATTAATGAAAAGTTTACATTTAAATTTAAGTATAATTTTGTTTCATGTTTTAAAGATGATTTAAGTAAATTTTGAAACTAAATGAAAAACTCATATAATTTCGCTAACTTTAAGAGGAAGTGAATATATTTTTTTTTAATTTATGTTTTCAAATAATCTAGTTTATTTATTATGTCAAATATACTCTTACTGTTACAATCTTAAGAAAATCATTATGCGGGAAAATATATGTTTTGCCTCTCTATTGTCCTATATATTTAATGGGAGGGAGTATGTCAGGAAAATAATTTTCTCAAGATAGATGATGAAAGGAGAAGGCTAATATTCAGAAAAGCGAATAATTAAGGAATTAGGGAGAATGAAGCAATACAATGCAATTCACGGTGTCCACTTCCTGTATGCTAAGTCACAAATGAAAGTTCTTGCATATTGTCCTCAACTCCTTAACAATTTATTAGAGAAATATACATTTTGTCAAATTTTGTCATAATCACACTGCATATTTTCTTTGCAAATGAATAGTGTCAATCGAATGACTAGACTAGTTGTAGTATGGGCCCTCTCAACCATGGAATCACATAATTTTTCAAAATATTGTGATAACTAGCCATTGAAAGCCCACACGGATGGCACAATCTTATACCTTCCAGGTCAAGTGGTATAAACAAGAAGAGTTCGATTCTCCCTTCCCTTTAGTCCCTTTTCCTTGTAAGACCCCCCCCCCCCCAAAAAAAAGGTGATAACTAATTTAAGCGAGAATGTGATAAGTGTAAAAATTATAATTGTTTTAGATACTTTAAAAATATAATTTCATTTCATCTACGAATAAACTTCTCTTTATAATAATATTTGATTTTAAATAAAAGAATTTATTATATTTATAATTTTTCTTTTAATTATACTTATATTATTATAAAATTTATTAAATTTAATAAGAATTTCACTAAAAATTCATTTCATTTGACTTAAAATAAATAGGTTTGGGCGACAATTATTGTCTAAATAATGAATATATCATTAAAGGTAGATTGGTATAATGGGTCAGTTCACACAAGTCAACCCCTAAATAGGTTAAGCCAAGCCTATCCACATTATACAAGAACTTCCATGTTGGAAGTCTTAATTCAATTCTTATGTGTTGCAGGTTAGTTTGCCAGCTTTTTTATTTTATTTTTTATTTTTTTAAAATTTTAAACAATAAAAAAATTAAAATCATTCAAAATTACCACATTTTCATCCATATATAAGTTATAATATATTTTAAATTTATATATAACTTTAAAAAATATTATTTATACAAAATATAAATTATAAAATATCCATAAAATAAAAATATTATGCATAAGTTATTAATAACTAAAAATAAAAAATAGGAGTCTAATTTTATATTGATTAAAAATTTAATCTACATAAAATTTACAAAATGCAAAAGAAAATCATTCGGTTCATCCACGAGTTAGCCCATATAAGTTGTAGCCTTCATAGATTAGGCTAGTTGCAACTTGAATTTTTTAGGGCCTTAAATCCTTCAAAGTCATAGGTTAACATGCTGGAAATTTTGGCCTATTTCAATAACTTTAATCACAACACTACTAAAGTGCTATTTAAGCCACAATTATTACTTAAAAGATAAGTCCATCATCACAATCTTACCAAAATACTAGTGACCCTAAAAGTCCTCCACCTTTCATTAGCCACAAATTAAAACCCTCTTACATCGAACTTATAACCTTTAAGATAAAGTAATAACTCAATACTATTAGACTAATTACCTTGGTAATTATTATAATACTTAAAATTTTGTATTACAAGCGTGTGATATAATTGTTTATATAATATAATATCTAATGTTTTTACCTAGCATAGATAAATGAGAAGAATTCTTTGGGAAAATCTTGAATACATTGCCTATTAAAGCCCTTTTATATCGAACATATGACTTCTAGGATATGGTAACAACCTGATACTATTAGATTAACCACCTTGATAATTATTATTATTATTATTATTATTATGCTTAAAATTTTGTATTACAAGCATGTGATATTAATTGTTTATATAATATAATACCTAATGTTATACATAATGTAAATGAATAAGAATGAGAATTCTTTAGGAAAATCTTGAATACATTGCCCAAATTCATTGTCTTCCTTAATGCATAACGAGTGACTTTAATGAAATCTTATTTAGTTATGAAAAATTAGGAGTAGACTGTTAGATAATAACAGGGCTATGTTGCTAAAAAATTGCCTTAATAGTTGTAATATGACAAACTTAGGTTTTTTAGGACTTTTATTTATATGGTCAAATTTAAGAGTTGATCCTTATAATATCTAAGCTCGTCCTAATCAAATCTACGCTAATGTTCAATGGATTCTTATGTTTCCCAATTATTTTGTTATTCATCTTCCAACATCACATTTAGATTATTGTCTAATATTCGTTAATCCATGCTTAGGAGCTAGCTAACTCTTCTAAGGCCATTTAGCATGGAGCTAATGTGGTATACTCACACTACTTTTGCTTAGCTAGCTAGTGATAATTGGAAAGATATTTTAGTAATTTACCCTTCTTAATCTCAAGCTTTGTTGATGTTGTTAGAACTTGGAATAGTAAGATTTTTTAAAATATATTTTATAACAAAAAAGCATATTTTAGCAAAGGTTAGAAAATTTGAGCTTAGGTTAGTTGCAGGACCAAATAACTTTCTTTTGCAACTCCAAAAAACTCTTAAAAAAAGAGTAACATGACTTATCGGAGTGTGAAAAGAAAAGCTGGAAGATGAAATCAATATTGGACTATTTTCTTGAAAGGGATAGGAATACTTATTTTTTTTCATATCACAACCTTAATTAGAAGGAAAGCTAATAAAATCTCTTGTTTAAAGAAATATAAGGAGTAGTGGATTCATGATCCATCTAATATGCTAAATACGATTAAAAATGTCTCCTATAATTTTTATGCTTCAAATTTAAATGTCCAACCTTCTTCTATAAAATTTTGTGCCACTTGACCAATTGTCCTCATTGAAAATGTTAAATATTGTTTAACTTTTGTTTTAGAGGAGTTTGAAATCAAAACAACTAGTTTCTCTCAAAAGCCAAACAAATCTTCAAGGATGGATGGTCATCATTCTGTTTTTGGAAATTTTTTGGCATATTACCAAGTTTTCTATTATTAAAGCCATTCAAAATATTTTTGTTGCTAGCCAATTTTTTAAATACAATGATAAGACCTTTTTTATTTTGATGCTAAAAATTAGAAGCCTTGAATACATTAAATAGCTATAGCCTGTAAGCTTATGTACTATTGTGTATGAAATTTTGTCAAAAATCATAGTTAATAGAATTAGGCCTTTCTTAGATGATCTTGTCTCATCTTTTTAGAAAGCTTTTATTCCTAATAGATAATATGTAGATAATATTATAGTCACACAAGAGTTATATCATATTCTTAAAAATAAAAAGGGTAATAAGGGAGTTATGATCATTAAAATAAATCTTAAGAAAATATAAAATAATATTAAGTGGAGCTTATTTGAAAAGGTTTTAAAATTTTATAGATTTCCCCACTAAGTTTAAAAATCATATCTTCAGTTGTACTTGAACTTCTACTACTTCCGTCTTTTTTAATGGGAGTAAGTTGGAGGCTTTTAAACCAACAAGAGGTATTAGGTAAGAATATCTTATATCTCCTTATATTCTCATCCTGTACATAGAGTTTTATGAATATTTAATTCAAAAAAAGGTTGAAAGTAAGAATTGGTTTTTTGTAACTACATCAAAATTTAAGCTAGCTTTTTCTCATTTCCTTTTTGCCAATGATGCGATTCTTATCGCTACAACTTCTTTATCTAATGTTGCTAGTATTAAACTTATCATTGATCAATTTTGTAGTATGTTTAGTGTCTTAATTAATAATACCAAGTCATAAGTTTTTTTCTTACCAAATTCTTCGAAGAATAGCATCACTAAACTTTTGCATTCGGAAAGCACAAATGATTTGGGAACTTATTTAGGCTTTTCTCTATAATTTAATTCTAGAGGTAACTTATACAATTATATCATTAATAAATTGAAGTTTAAATTAAATGGTTGGAAAATAAAATTCTTGAATCTTGCTAGAAGACAAGTTCTAATTAAATCCTATTCCTACTAATTTCCTCTAATATACATTACTTCGCAAGAAAATTTATAATAAAATTGAGGGCATTTTTAGAGATTTTTTTTTAGGATCAACTAAAGAGAAGAGAAAAATACATTTAGTTAGTCAGGACAAAGTGACAAGTCATGTCAAGAGGGAGACTTAGGTATCCAAAAGATATATTTTAGGAACTTAGCTTTAATTACTAAACTGTAAGTTTTTAAAGGATAGAAGTAAACTGCAAGTTCTAATTAAATCCTACTCCTACTGATTTCCTCTAATATACATTACTTTGTAAGAAAATTTGTAATATAATTGAGGGCATTTTTAGAGTTTTTTTTTTATCATCTAAAGAGAAGAGAAAAATGCATTTGGTTAGTCAGGAAAAAATGACAAGTCATGTCAAAAGGGAGACTTACATATCCAGAAGATATATTTTAGCAACTTAGCTTTCATTACTAAACTACAAGTTTTTAAAGGATAGAAGTAAACTATTTGTAAATTGTCTATTTCATATGTATGTTCACAATAGAATTAAAATGCACTCTTTTTCTTCCTTTATTTAGCAAACTATGAGGAAAATGCAAAGTTATCTTGCTAATAGTTTTATATAGGTTACTTATAATGGTAGCTATAAGAGTTTTTAAAATAAAAATTGGACTAGATTGCAACCTCTTAGGTAATTTTTTTTAGGGTCCTTTAACTAGAAAATAGGAAGAATAAAAGGTTTGCGAGTTATTAATAGGACTTGGTCATTGGAATATGGATATTTTGTCCTAGTTTTTTTATACTTCTATGATTTTTACTATCAATGCCATATATGTCAATTTTTCTAATAATAGAAACTCTAAGTTAATGCGAGGTTTCATGAATAATAACTAATTTTCTATAAAGCCAACTTATGATTTAATTATAACTTCTATGAAAAGTGAAGCTACTCACTCAAAGCTTGAAAGAACTTAGATTTGGAGAGTTCAAATTCCTTTAAAGAATTAACTTCTTATTTGGTTATTAATGCACAATAGTGTCAAAACCCATTTTATACTTAAATACATAAGTACTAATATTAATAGTTATTCTGTTCTATATGGTAATAAGGAAGAAACCCAAATTCATCTATTTAGAAATTATTTTTCTTCTAAAGTTATCTAGTTATAACTTCAAGTTCCTTCTAATTTGCAGGCAACATTTGCTTTTGATGTTCATTTTTGGATTGTCTCAAATTGTAAATCTTCTACAATGTGTCATGAGTTTAATATTCGATGGAGTATTATATTAAGTATAGCTCTTTAGTGTATTTAGAGACTTTGTAACTTGATAAAATGGGAGGCTCTACTAGAAAATTGGTTTTGTTTGAATGTTAATAGTGCTACCATTCATTCTTCTTATTTTTTAGGTGCTAGTGTCTAATATAAGATTGTTTTGATAGATGGATTATTGGTTTTTGTAAAGGTCTTAGAATTATTGATAGTGTATTAGCTAAAGTATGGGCTATGGTTAAAAGATTAAAATTAGCAATTCAAATGGACATCAATATATTGCAAATTCAAATTAATACTAAAGCTTTGGTTAAGGCTTTTAATAGTAATCTTGATGGAAATCTTTTAATTAATCCTTTGCTACCTGAATGTATGAGCTTTCTAGAGAAAATTTCATGTGGAAAGATCACTTATATCTTCAAAGAAGCAAATTAATTTGCTAATGTTTTAGTTAAAAAAGCTTTGAGTGATCAACTCATCCCTCCTATATTAGATAATCCACCTAAGGATGTTATTCCTCTTTTCTTGTATGATGTTTCTTCTACTATATATCCTTCTATTTCAACTTGTAATCTAGATATTGGCTTGTTTTTAACATATTTTCCCTATCTAAAAATAATAATAATAATAATAATAATAATAATAATAATGAAAAAAGAGAGAAAAAAAAGTTATATCAAAACCTTATTAAAAAATAATAATGAAAGGGATATGGATCCCTTCTTCTTCTTCTATCATTTTTTTTATTTTTGAAAAAAATAAAAATATAATTTTTGTTTTAAGGCCCATTTTTATTAAAATTAATAATTATAACCAAAAAATTATGAGAGTATTTCTTTCAAATTTACTTAATTAAAAAAAGGGAGACAATCTCCATCTCCTTTTAATTGAAAACTTATGATTAAAAGTTTTATTAACTTCTTTTGTTACTCATTATTTTATATTTTATTAATTTACAGTATTTTGTTTTTTTTTTAAATTCAAATAAATGAAAATGCATTTTCGATCATTCGTCTATTTTTTTTAATTCTTTTTAATTATTTTAATTTTCTCTCCTCCAAACTTTTAAACATATCCGTGCATTTTAATAAATATAAGGAAGTTTTCGCTCCCAAAATTATATATTTTTCACTCTTTTCTTTTAATCCATCAATATCATAAAATAAAAAAGAAGATGGCCCAAGCGAGAGAGAAATTGTGGGAAAGTGGGCTTCACTTAAACATCTTTGTTTGTCTCATCTTTGGGGCTCCCGACTTGTCCAGGCCTGCCTTAAGGTGTCCAAGTTTTTTGGACAGCGGATGGGGCGGGGGATTGTTTGTCTTTCATTTGATGAAAGGACCTTTCTCGGCCTTGTGCCACGTGGATTATTTTCTTCCTGACGAGTGGTATGAGGAATAAATAAATTATGGAAAAACTATAGTTTACCGATGCGAGGTTTTATTATTTTTCATTTTATTCATTTATAATTTTAAAAGTCGTAAGTTATTTATTTGTAATATTTTACTGATCTGAATTATTTTCTATCAAAAAAAATTAATGGAGATCAAAATAATGTCATTTTAAATGTTATTTACTCCGTGAGAAAATTTGAAATATGGAACAAGACATAAATGGATTAAAAATTGAGAAAAGAACTAATAAAAGGAAAACGAACAATCATAATGGGAAGCTTATACATTTCATAGCCATTTACGTACCTGACTAAGATTTAGAATGGATCTATCACCTAAATCAAAAATATCGAATCTTTCAAATACTACGGTAGGAGCTGATTAGCCATGGCTATTGGTTGGAACTTGATTCATAGCTACAAAGTTACCTTTTAACGGTAAGATTTGATGGGGTGTTTCAAATTTCAAAGTTATATAACAAGCCTTTAATCAGCATAAACATATAATAACATGAAAATAAATAGAAGCAAAATCAGTATATTCAATTTGGCAGATTTTTTTTTTTTAATTTTGAATTTATATTTAACTGATAGTATTGTTAAAATATGGCAGCTAAAATAAATTATTTTCCTTGCCAATCCATCCTGTCTAGATTGGTTTAGATAAACCCTCAAAAATTTGAATAGGAATACAGATATTCTAGAAAGTTTATCCATTGTCACCTGATTATACGCACACAACGTTAATGTGATTGGATTTTAATATACATTTCATTTAAGTAAGAGAATGATCCGATGACAAGTATTTTACTGTCACAGGCATTTCAGAAGAACATCTCTATCTTAATTGACGCAGAAAGGCCAATGGAAGGATTAAACGATCTCCTGAATTGGCCGATAATGTTATATGCTCTGAAAAATTTCCACAGCCTAGTCTTTCTCTCATGAAGAACAAAGTCATAATGTACCGCACTGTAGGAGGATCATTTATCCTCAAGTCCTTGGCCAGTGATTGGTTTCCTACATATGATGAGGTTATATAGGATCATTAAAATTAGTTATTTATATATTATTATATAATATGTAATATTTGATTTAAAAAAATTAGTATATTATTAGATTTGATAATGTATGGTACCATTAAATCTTTTCCTATTATAATTGCTCGTTTTTTCTTCTTTTAGTTCTCTTCCTATTTTTCTACCTCTTTATGTCGTGTCTCATATTTCAAATTTTCTCGGTCATTAAGAGTTTTGTGGTTATAGAGTAGATGATATTTAAAATAATATCATTTTAAACTCTATTAATTTTTATGAATTAAAAATAATTCACGTGAGTAAAGTATTAATAATTTAAATTATACATATAAGTAACTTATAATTTTTAAAATTACAAATAGATAAAATGAAGAGGGGTAAAGCCTCAGTATAATTTTTTTATAAATTAATTTATAACTTGAACTGATTAATGATAGCTTATAAATTGTAGCTTATTTTTTATAAATTTATCCTTCTTCTTTTAATTAATTAATAATTCATGCCCTTATAATAATTAATTACATTTTATGTAATTATGTTCTTATTTTAAATAATAATTAAATGAAAATAAGTAGTAAATAAATAAATAATATTATAAAATATAATTCATTTAATTTTAAAAAATTATATTCTAATTTTGAAATGTATATAAATATTTAATGTCATAAAATATATAATTATATTTTAAGTAATTATAATTTTATTTTAAATATTAATTAATAAATAAGATCATAACTAAATAAATAAATAATATGTATTTTCGTAAGATATAATTAATTAAATTTTAGATAAATATATTTTTCATTTTAAATATCTTAATCAAATCAATATAATTTTATATAAATTAATTTAGTTCATATAATTATTTATATTAAAATATCTTTTTATATCATTTAATATTTTTAACTAATTCAACAATTTATTTTACTAAATATTTTTAACACAATCAATTAATTTTTCAATTATTAATAATTAGCTAACAACTATTACCTATAAATTAGATTATCAATTATGATTAACTAACTGTTCAGCAACCTACTTTTAAACAAAGGCCTAATAATTGTTACAATATAAAATATACGTACATATGCTTGTGTATTCATTAATCATTCTCAAAGAACGTGTGTGATTTACAAAACGGGTGCTTGGCATCGAGACAAAAGGACGTACGAGGAGGAATTTAAAGTGAACTAATTTTAATATATATATATTGGGTAAACTACCGAGACAAAATCAAAAGAAGAAAGAATTACACAGGTACTAAGGCTCCATTGTGCAAGTAACTAATAAATGATTTAATAGTTAATAAATTAATTAAAGTATTTCATAAAATTAATCATTGAACTAGTTAAAATTATAAAATAACATAAAAGAATATATTAATAAAAATAGATATATAATTAAAATAATTTATATTTATTTAAAAATTAAATTATATTAATGCAATTAAGAAGTTTAAAATAAAAATATAATATTTAATTTATCATTTTATTATTATTTATAACAATACTATAATTATTTAAAATATAATTAATTATATTTTATAACATTATTTATTTATATGCATTTATATTTTTATATATTTATAATTTAAAATTAGGATATAATTATATTTTTATGAAAAATATAAGCTTATATTATAAATAACATGAGTTGTAAATTAATAAAAATAATAAAAATAGATTTGAAAAAGAATTTGAAGACTCAATAAATTATAAATTATAAATTATAAGCTACTTTAGTAATTATTTAAAATATAATTAATAAATTTTATAACATTATTTATTTATATTAATATATATTTTTATATATTTATATTTAAAATTAGGATATAACTTATTTATTTATATGTATATATATTTTTATATATTTATAATTTAAAATTAGGATATAATTATGTTAAAATTATATTAATTATATTTTATGAAAAATATAAATTTATATTATAAAGGATATGAGTTGTAAATTAATTAAAAAAATAAAAAAATTTGAAAAGAATTTGATGAGTTAATAAATTATAAATTATAAGTTACTCTAGTAATTTATTAAATCAAAGCTTACTTTTTCTCAATAAGTTAGTGTGAGAAAATACCTCTAAAGGTTATCTTATAATTTATTGAAGCTAACTTATTTATTATACAAAATAAAACTTAAATGAAGAGTAAAAATTAATTAAATTTTATTTAATTATATTCTTATTTTAAATAATAAATAAAAATAAGTAATTAAATAAATAATATTATAAAATATAATTAATTTAATTTTAGAAAATTATATTTTAATTTTAAATTGTATATAAATAAAAATAAACATTTAATATTATAAAATATATAATTATATTTTTAGTAATTATATTTTGAATATTTATTAATAAATAAGCACATAAATAAACAAAAATATGTAGTTTCATAAAATATAATTAATTAAATTTTAGATAACAAAATTTTTATTTTAAATATTTTAATTGTGTTAATATAATTTAATATAAATTAATTTAATTCATATGATTATTTATATTAAAGTATTTTTTATATTATTTAATATTTTTAACTAATTTAACAGTTAATTTTATCATATATTTTTAATACAATCAATTAATTTTTCAATTATCAATAATCAACTAACAACTATTACTCATAAACCAAATTATCAATCATTAATTAACTAACTTATTAGTAACCTACTTTTAAACAAAGGCCTAATTATAGTTAAAATATAAATATAAAATATACGTACATATTCTTGTGTCTTCATTAATCATTCTTAAAGAACGTGTATAATTTACAAAGGGGGTGCCTGGCATCAAGACAAAAAGACGTGCGAGTAAGAATTTAAAATGAATTATATATATATATATATATATATATATATATATATATATATATATATATATATATATATATATATATATATATATGTATGTATGTATGTATATATGTATATATATATATTGGATAAACTACCGGGACAAAGTCAAAACAAGAGAGAATTACATAGGCGATTAAAATACCAAAATACGTTTATTTTATAAAATATTTTTCGCTTTACCGCAGTTTCAAAATTATTTACCAAAATACACAGGACGCCACACTGTATGGCGTCATCGGCCGCAGAAGAGCCGCTGAAGGCGCCTTTCAACATGGCACCTTCATTGCAGTGAATTTCGCTGTACGAATTCAGTTGTGCGGGCTGAGAGGCGCCATTTCACTTGGCGGCTCCCTAGCACTTCATAAACTTAAGTTTATAACTTAAGTTGGGGCTGGGAGGCGCCAAGTAACAGCCCCATTTTATAAATTAATTAAGTTTTATAAATTTATATATTTATTTATATAAATTTTATTTTATTATTATTTATAATAAAATTATAATTTTTAAAATATAATTAATTATATTTTATGATATTATTTATATATATTATAATTTAAAATTAAGATATAATTATATTAAAATTAAATTAATTATATTTTATAAAAAATATTTAGATTTATATTATAAATAGTGTAGATTGTAAATTAATAAAAATATAAGGATAAATTTGAAAAAAATTTGAAAAGATAGTAATTTATATATAAAAAAATTTGAAAAAAATTTATATATTTTAAAATTACTTTATTAATAATTTGAAAAGATAGTAATCCTTATATAAAAAATTTGAAAAAAAATTATATATTTTAAAATTTATATAAATAAATTTGAAAAGATAGTAATTTATATAAAAAAAAATTTTAAATTACTATCTTTTCAAATTTGAAAAGATAGTAATTTATATATAAAAAAATTTAAAAAAAATTTATATATTTTAAAATTTATATATAAAAAATTTGAAAAAGATAGTAATTTATATATATATTTTAAAAAAATTTTAAAAAAATTGAAAAAAATTTGAAAAGATAGTAATTTATATATTTTATAAAAAAAATTATATATAAATTACTATCTTTTCAAATTTTTTTCAAATTTATCCTTATATTTTTATTAATTTAAAATCTACTCTATTTATAATATAAATCTAAATATTTTTTATAAAATATAATTAATTTAATTTTAATATAATTATATCTTAATTTTAAATTATAATATATATAAATAATATCATAAAATATAATTAATTATAATTTTATTATAAATAATAATAAAATAAAAATTATATAAATAAATATATAAATTTATAAAACTTAATTAATTTATAAAATGGGGCTGTGGAGTCGCCATTTCACTTGGCGCCTCCCAGCCCCAACTTAAGTTATGAAGTGCTGGGGAGGCACCAAGTGAAATGGCGCCTCCCAGCCTGCACAACCAAATTTGTGCAGCGAAGGCGCCATGTTGAAATGCGCCTTCAGCGGCCCTTCAGCGGCCGATGGCGTCATACAGTGTGGCGCCCTGTGTATTTTGGTAAATAATTTCGAAACTGCGGTAAAGCGAAAAATAGTTTATGAAATAAACATATTTTGGTATTTTAACCTACATAGGCACTAAAGTGAAAGGTAAAAATTCCAATAACACTACCAAGTTGAGTTATACACATGTAATCCCAGAGTAAACATGCATGAATTTCATTTTAGCAATGTTATATATATGGAAAATAAAATTTAAAAATAGGTTCAAATTTATATCATAGACTATTAATGAAATATAAAATTATAAGATAAATTTATGAAATTTAACTTAATGAATATAAAAAATTTAAAATTTATTTTTAATATATATAACTTTTTTTATACCATTTGTCATGTTTGAGTAACACATCCCGTAAAGTTGTCGGCTTATTTATATAATGTTTTGCACACAAGTGATTCTGCAAATCACAACATTATAAATGTGTTTTGCATCTCTCTTTTTTTACTCCCAACTTTTTTTTTGTCTAAGAATAATGTATTTAATTATACATGTAAGAATCTCTCCACAGTGAAAAAAAAAGGAAAAAAAAGTGAGGTGGGTAGTCCATATGGAGGCTAAAGTAAACGTAAAAATGGAGCTCCCACCTTTGGAACTAGGAAAAAATACTAATTTTGTGTTCCATTTTTCCATTGATGTAACGTTTATGGTCCCAATAAAATAATTGAAAGAGGCTTTTGGAAGCTTGTGGACTATGTTTTAAGAGGAGCGCAGCCCATAAAAACCCAAGCATTAAGGAACTTTTTAAGTGGGGACTTTTGCCACTTTAGTTGCCTAATTTTATTTATTAACCCCACATTACTACAGTAAATACATGTATTTTCTATGCACTGATCTTGCATTAGAGTGTGGTTTTGTCTATACTTAAATTGTGGGAGATTATCACTAGGAGATTCTTCTTACGTTAGGCTGTGTAGATTCCGAATTGTCCCCACCAATGTCCACGGCAAGCATGCCACGTCTGAATTTGTTAAATATTTATAAAATAACAGAAATTGGGAACGTGTTGACGCACTCAACGTTCCTGGATTGTGGCCGTAGTTGTAGTTAGTAGTGGTTGATGTCATCACCAAGCTGTCTTCTCCCAGCCCAAAGGACAAAAATAGTTGGGCCCCACTCGTGAGAAATGGGGTTCGGACTCTTCCCCCAATTATCACCTCCACCTTTTCCTTAATTGGGAAAAGATCCTCCCTTCCCCAACCACGCT
Organism: Sindora glabra; assembly: GCA_020226215.1. Lineage (NCBI taxonomy): Eukaryota > Viridiplantae > Streptophyta > Magnoliopsida > Fabales > Fabaceae > Sindora > Sindora glabra. Next base: position 23,953,718 of record CM035227.1, read on the forward strand.
GCCATTCATTTTACACTTGCATCTTCCTTTTTCCTCCGATTACCTTCCACTAATAATTTATGCATTGTTTTTACATGAATAATTTTGAATTTAAAATCACAACATAAGAGGAAAATTTTAAAAAATAATATCAAATATAATTAAACTATTATAATCACCAATAATTTATACAATATTTTTGACCGACCATTTAAAAAACAACTTGGATGCTTTTTCTTCAAAATAAAAGTTCAATCCCACAAACATACGTCTTATTTTAACCAAAACTCTGATACCACCTGAATTATTTGTTTGAATACTTCTGCTTTATATCGATGTACACACTCTTAGAAGAAGGCTAACTTTTTTTTGGGCTTTATTTCCATTTAAGAATTAGTTATGTGGCTAGGATTAGGCAGTAAAAACGTGGATATTTTGATCCATGATGATGATGGGAGCAAGAGACTATTTTGGTTGTTGAGAATTAGGAGAGTCTATGGTTGTAGCCATGCCATGACACACCCATGAAAGTTGTCTCATGGCATGGTGACAAATTTGGGCTCATCCTTATTTCTTTCTGTTTCAGCTTTGAATCCATCTGGCAGTCAAGAGTTCACACTTTTGAGCCTTCTGTCTATGTCTTCGTACATACATATGTATAAATATATATATATACAATACACACCAGATCCAACTATTATTAATAAAATATCTGCATATCTCCCAACAGTTTCCAGAAGAATATATACTGTTTGCTTTTGAGTTTGATCTAATAAAACCAAGCAAATGATAAACTTTTATAATCTGGAGATACCTCATATGCCTTTACTCCTTTTAAAGTGGTGGTTTTACGTGAAAGTAAAATCCAAGATTCTACGTTGAATGTAGTCAACAAATTTCAAAAGAGAAGAACAAGAACAAGAATTAAGAGGGGATTCAAACTCCTTTCCAGGTAACTGATTCTGCCTTGACAGTAACAGCAACATTAATTTGTGAACTATGTGAGGGTTAAACGAAAAGAATAATAACCACATACTAATTTCTCGCCAGAGAACCATGTTACTCAGTCAGCCGAAAGAAAATATATAGAGACGTGTTTGATTGAAACCTTTTTTTTTTTTTTTGCAATAATCGGAGGACTCTCTGTCTGCTTGTTTCTTTCATTCCCCTAATCATTGACTTCACCAGAGCACCACTTTGAGTTGAATGAATCATGACAGCATTAACCGTTTAATCGTAAACACAGAATCAAAAATTAGAATGGCAGTGCAAAAATAAACAGGAACAGAGAAGAACCAAGAAATTCCTCATTTTCAATTTTTTTTCAAATTATTTACATAGACAGATAAATGAGATAGCTAATGCCCTATCTACGGCCCTGATTGCTTCATAATTGGGAATGGGACCCAATCTACTGAGGATTCTGACTGACTTGATCATCATCGACCAACAACAACAGCACTAAACCAGATACTCTATACGCGTGTTCCCTCTCCATACGCGAGTATCATTGGCCCCCTAAACCATACTCGCAGACTTATTCCAGCTTCTTTGGCTACTAACCATCCATCAAGGAAGAAGGCAAAGAAGGAAACTTAAGCTATTTCTCTGAAATTATCTTCTACTCATTTCTTCGATTACAATAGTAAAAGTAACAAACAGCTCTTACTCTAATTAGATGATTTCTTTTTTTTTTTTTTTTTTGACGGCAGAAGAACTTAGATTATATAATTAGTTAATTATATATATTTTTTTTTCTTATGGAGATGAATCATACCCAGAGAGCACCGACTTGGACGAGCTTGGGGACGAGGTGGCCACTTAGATGGAGGGCGACGAGGGATTCTAAGCCACCGACGCAGGTGCCACCGATGAAGACGGAAGGGGCGCGGTTGCGGAGGGATTGTTGATCATCATCAGAGGAGGGAGGGAGGGCAGCGATCTCGTTGTCGTCGAGTTCGATGACGGTGGGATGGACACCGATGGTGGCGAGAAGCTTCTTCATGACGTGGCACATGCAGCAGGAGGATCGGCTGAAGATTATAACGGGGTGCTCGGAGATGAGGCGTTGGATTCGGGTTTCGGCGGATTCGTCGATGTCGATGGATAGAGAAGAGGAAGAAGGGGAGTTGGTCATGGAGGAGGAGGTAGTGGTGGTGGTGGTGGTGAGGTCGAGTTGGACGATGTCGTTTGAGCAGCGGCGTAGGCCTTGCATCGCTTTCTCAGAGACAGAGTGCAGATGTCAACGGTTAAGTGAGGAGGAAGAAGGGCAGAGTCGGAAAGAGAGAGAGTGCAAGTGGGGGAGTTGGGGAGTGTGATTTGGAGTAGAGTTTTTATAAGGAAAGGAGGCTGTGGTTGCTTACATCACAATGTACTGTATTTCCCTCACCCTACTTTAATGCCTGTGTCCTACCCCACGCGCACATACAGTCCTTTTAATTTCTCTTTCTTTTTTCTTGGGAGGGGTTGGCATTTTTTACCTTATTTCTGGACAAAATATTTAGTTTGAATTCCACTTTAGAACATTAACCTTGCACTCGGGGAGAGATGTGGTTAAAAGAAAATTTTGACTTATTTTGAGTGAAAAATATGAAAAAGAAAAAAAATAAAAAAATAGAATCTATGATTCATGTTGGAGTGACCACAATATATAAAATTTTATTTAAAATGTTCTAATTATCATAATTATCAAATTTTATAATTAATATTATTATTTATAATTATTTTTTATCTTTTTTCACTCATAATACTAAAAAAGGTGAAAAAATTAAAAATATATATATTTAATATTATTAAAGTAAAATTTAATAATTTAATTCAATATTTTTAATATATTTTAACATTACAAATAAAGAGATAGATGGATAATCATAACAAAAATATAAATAAGGGACTAATAATACTAATTAAAAAAAATTGAATGATATAATAAAAGTAAATATAATATTTAATTCTTCATTTATAAAGGTAATGAAAATTACATCCTTAAATTTTATAAGTAATACTATTAATCCTTTTTTTATCATAATTATCCATCTTTTCATTCACTTGTAATATTAAAATAAATAAAAATTATTGAAATTAATTATTAAATCTCATCTTACTAATATTAAATATATATTTATTTTGAATGTATTCTTTCTTTTTATCATTAATTTTAGTATTATATATAAAAAGATGGATAAATAATTATATTAAATTAAAAATAAGAAACTAATAGTATTAATTAAAAAAATTTAAAATATAATAATTATCACTTTTATAAATAAGATATTAAATATTATGTTTACTGACTAGCATCTTACAAGAATTAATACTACTATTTATTTTATTTTACTTTTTTGAAGTATTGTCTTTTATTTTACGGATTCTACTGTTTTTTTAAATTACATCTTCTTTTAATTTCTAGCTAACTTTTTAAAAATTTCTCTTCTTAACTATTAAATTATTAAAAATTGCCAGCAAAATATCTCTCTCTCTTTCTCGTAAATGGGTAATTAGCAATTTCACATATTTATGTTTTTTATTAAAAAAATATTTAGAAAAAGTGCACGAAAGTATTTCGATAAAAAAAACACAGGAAAGTATAAATTATAAATATATTTCAACTTTATATATTTAAACTATTCATTATTGATATGATAATGTATAAATAAAAAGGATCAACAAGAATTATGTTATGATTGAGTGAGATATTATAGAAAATAAATAAATAAATACGAAATTGTTTATTGACCAATGACCTACTTCCAACTATATATATATATATATATATAAACCAATGAAGTTTATTGAAACATAAAGCAGACATTACGTGACAGAAGGACAATTCATTTCCAATCTATCTATATTTGGTTAAAGGCACCAACCTTGTATGATCCATAGTCGATGATGAGACGTACATGTTGTCTACGGTTCGACGGTTCGAAAGCGAATGGTCGTTTTTCAGAATAAAGAATAAAGGATGCTATAAGTATAAAAAAATATGAAATTGCATTTTAAGTTTTTATATTTATTTAATTAAATTTTATAAATTTAACATAATGGTTTTATTTATTTTTTATAAGATATTTTTATAAAAAACTTATTTTTATATATAAATAAAAAATTATATATTTTTATAACTTATAATTAAAAATTATGATACTTAAAAGAATAATAATAAAGATTAATTTCCTTCTTTTAAGCAAGAAGTTAGCTTCTACCAAATTTTTTATATTATATTAAAGTTATTTTTTATTATTTTAATATTTTATAATTATTTTTTTATAAAATATCTTTTCCGTCATAACAAATAAAAAATTCGTAATTTACTTTCCAAATCCAGATTTTTTTTTCCCGCCCAAACAATCAGCCTTCTTTGAGAACAAGGACGTGAAAAATGCTACCACGCCACGAACCGGAAAGGCGCGTGGGACATATATTTACGGTCACGTAATATGGTTGTTCGGAAATAGTGGATATTTGCCGGTGATATGGGCGTGGAGCAGTCACATGGTCATAAGAATTATTACGAGTGACGTCACATTGACTTGGACGTGGAACGGTAATATCGAACCGTGACGTAACCAAAAGTTAAAGCCCATGGTGTAGTAAAAAGGAAAGGAGCTGACGTGGACTGAATGCTCCGCTGTTGTGGTGGATCCCACAACCATGACATAATCATCGGAGGGGGTTACACTTTCCTCGTCATCGCGACGTTACCGGCCGACACGTGGCGAGATCTTCTGCTTTCCTTCAGGCAGGGAGGGCTTTTGATGAAAGAGTGGGGCCCAGCGAGCTTTTGGGCTGCGAAGGTTGGAACGAATGAGAAGATTACACGTGGTTGTCCTCATGCTCAGATAATGGTAATGGAGGAAGGGTAGTGACATGGTGGTGGGCTGTGGTCCCTACCATCACGGAGCTAAAGTCTAGAGGGGTTGAAGCTGCACCGTTGATGGTGGCAAATATGGTGTCTGCCATATGGTTGCTCTTTGCATTGCATCACCGTCTTTGGAAGCCATGGCCAGGGGCCCTTCAATCCCTTCACTTCCAACTCCACATTTCCTCTATCTTTTATATAATTGCATCTCTACCTCCATTGATATATTGTTTTAATTTTGGTTGGTAAATGAAAAATATATATATATATTTATAGAAAATATTCTTCATAATAATACAATTATAAAATATTAAAATAATAAAAATAGTTTATATATTTAATATTAAATATAAAAAATTCAAATAAATATAATTTTAAAAAAGTTATTTTTTATTATTATTACTTTAAATATCATTTTTTAATTACAAATTATAAATATATATGATAATCTTTATTTACATAAAAATGATATTTTTTAAAAAAATAGATAGAGCCTACAACTCTTATAACCAAATTTATCGTAACTGAATTATCATGATAAGCATCACTTTTTTAATATTGTAGTGATAACTAATATTATTTTTAAAATTTTTCTATATTTATTATTTTAAGTTTGTATTTTAAAGATGATGAAAATTATAACAGTACCTTTTTTTTCAGTGTTATCAGTTTAGACGAAATTTAAAATTTCCTACCTTAGTGGTGTCACAAAAAAAAACTTATATAACTTATCAAAGCCAAGGATCAAGATTTTATAATATTCCTAGCACTAAAAATGTATAAAGTGACTTACTAATTAAAAAAAAAAAAACTATCGTGGATAAAAACATGCATGTAATCAAGTACTGAATAAAGAAGATGCAATCCAATAACCAAAAGCGTGCATCAAGCGGGAAATCAATCTGCTTATAAGTTGCCTTAACGAAAACAATGGACAAATTTCACAGCCCAATCTTGTCAAATTTGATAAATTGTTAATCTAGAAATTTTCATATCAACGGATTAAAGTTTTTCATCTCTCTAAAATTGTGTATACTAATAAGATACTTTTAAAAACAACAATTTTTCTCATCTGAGATCAAGTTGTAATTAATTTTCTTAAAAATTACCTTTAAGAACGACTAATTAATGATTTGCCTTTGACATGTTTAAAACAAAGTAACTATTTAATGTGATACTGACTCAAATACTACCAAACTACTTACAAAAACATTTTCTTCTTTGCTAATGTTATAAAAAGTTTTCCCTCTTAATTCAGTATCTTCGGATTGTTTTTTTTAATATATAAAATAAATAAATTAAATTAAAAAATACAAATTCTAATATATTAAAAATAATCTAACAATTAAAATACATAATTTCTTAAAAAGTAAGATAAAGTAATTTTGAACATTACCTTTTTTTTTATTTATCTTTGTTTTTAATGTATCGAAAAGATCCAAAGAGTCTATTTCTTCTTATGTATAATTAGTGTTCAACTTTAATAGGGGACATGTTTACGATTGGAAGTACGTCGTGTGTAAATTATAATGTAGTTAAATATTTTTTTAATAATAATTGAAGTGATAATTAATTTAATATATATAAAATTTTAAATTTAAATTTAAATATAATATAAAATAAAATTATAAAAATAATATCAAATATTATTATATTATTAGAATACTAATATAATTAAACATTTTTATAATGTAGAAATTGTTGACGCAGTAAGTCGGCGAGATGCCGTCGACTAGTTTAGATCTAAAATTTATAAAGCAGATAACCTCTCGAGATCCCAGCCTTGTTTCCGTACGGTGTTTATATGGAACTTTACAAGATTACCTTTTATGTATAAAATTCAAGACAGTTGAAGATAAAGAGAAAAATATAAAGAAATAAATACAATAATAAAATATTTATTAATGAAAGAGAAAGATAAATTTGAAAAAAATATTTAATATTTTATTAAAATTTTAAAATAATAGATAAAAAAGAATAAAAAAATTTTAAAAAATGTAACAGATAAAAAAGAATGGAGTAAGTATTATTTTTGAAGAAAACCCATGCTCTTCTCTTTGGCTAACAGGATTGGTATGCAAATAGTTTAGGCGGTTTTATTTAATTTATTTCAAAAATTATACAAAAATGAATATAAATTAAATAAAAGTTTATAATTTTTTTAAAAAAATTATGTTGTCTTTTAGCCTTTCGTAGTCTAATTATTGATTATGGGTTATATAGTAAATTACCATTATGATTGGGAGATGCGGTGATTGATTATTATATAACACAAAATTAAAAGAAAAGATCGAAGTCACATAGAGCCATTATTACATAGGGTTTGCACATATATATATATATATATATATATATATATTAGTCAGAAATTGCTATAGATTCTGTTACTATGATTAGATTGATGAGTTTGTGAAAATGGGCCGCCATAATAAGGAAGGATGGGCGCCAGACTTGTATCGTTTTGTGGACACTAATGGTACATGATGTTGACGACGGTGATTTATTGGATCTTGAAAATGAAGGCCGTCATTTGTATAAAGCAATTATACAGTATTATTAAATCAAATTTTTAACAAAAAAGCACTGAACTCATTTATTCTTCATCTGAATTCGAAAGCATTTTGCAATATCAAATCATTTAAAAATTATTAAAATTTTATTAATAATTTTTTAATTATTTTTTATTTTTTAATGATGTGATATCTTTCCATTTATATTAACACTATAAAATATTTTACATTAACAATAATCAAATTTAAACACTTTTGGTATTCAGATTAATTACATTCATGTATTATTTGTTTAAATTTTAATTGTTTAAATTAATTACTTCCATTATTTTTTTTAATCTGTCGTTTAAATCAAGTATGTATCTGTTGTCTGTTTTCTACCTTTATTCATCTTATTTTAATAAATACTCAATCACTTCACATATTTATTAAATTTTGATAAAAAAATTAATTAGTAAAATATAATTCATTTTTTAATTAAGATTATTTGTTAATATCTTTTTCATTATTATATATTTATTTTAAGAGTAGGCATAATATTTAATCTCTTGCTTATAAAAATAGTGATTATTATATCCTTCAAATTTCCTAACTAGTATTATTATAATCACTTATTTTTATTTTTTTTATACATATTCATCTCTTCTTTTACTTACAATATTAAAATTTATAAAAAAAATTAAAATAGATCGTTAATTACCACCCTATAAATGTCAATACATATTTGATTTTTTTGTTATTTTTTTATCATTTATTTAAGTATTATGTGTGAAGAGAGGAATTGATAATTATAAAAAATATAAAAATAATGAGTTAATAATACAAATAATAAATATTGAGAGATGTAATAATCATAATAGTTATGAATGAAAAATTAAATATTATATTTATTCTCTATTTTAAACAACGATTAAAAATAAATGGCAAAGTACAATTACGTATTTAACTTTATTAAATAAGGAGTAAATCTTCATTCTTATATAAATTTTTTAATTTTATTCTTGTGAAATAATTTTTTATTTATTTTATCTATGTGTAATATTAAATTATTGAATTTCATCTTTAAAAGATAAAATTGAATAAATTAATCTTTACATGATTATTTAAAAAATGATAAAATCAGATAAATTAGGAATAAAATTAATAAAAATATTTAATGGAGAAGAATAAGAAAAATATGAATTTCACTTTTGGTTTACTAAATGAATGATGCACAAAGATGCATTAGCATTGGGGAGGTAGCTTAAATGACAAGTCAAGGCGTGGGGGAATGACGACTTTGTTTAATTTTATTGACGCATGGAATGGAACTTGTTTTTGTTGTGGTGTGACGACTTTCTTCGTTGCAAAGATAACAGCACATTCACATTGGATGTGTGGATTCGAAATCAGTGGGCATATATGACGGGGATTCTTCTATTTGGGATTGAAAGGACTGGCGGAGCTTTTAAAAAACGGAATTTTTCCCCCCTCCCCCTCAAAATTTTTAAAATTTTATATATTAATATTATAAAATATATAATTACATAAAAAATTTTAAAAACAACTTTTTAATAAATAATTTGATCCCAAAATTTTTAGTCCCCTCAAATTTTACTCCAAGATCCGTCGTTGAGCGGAGGACTGAACCAGAGGGCTCTATTTGATTGACTGCTTTTTTTTTTTTTTTACCTAGTAAACATAGCATTTAATTTTTTTATTGATAAAAATAATAATTATTATATTCTTTAAATTTTAAAATTAATGTTATTATTTTTTATAATAATTATTCACCCTTTTTTATGTATAATATTAAAATAAATGATAAAAAATGATTATAAGTAAAAATAAAACCTATATTTAACATTATTAATGCAAGATTTAATAATCAATTTTAATATTTTTCATTTATTTTATACAATAAATGAATGGAAATATAAATAATTATAATAAAAATAAAAATAAAAAATTAATAACAATATTTAAAAATTTTAAAAAATATAATAATTACCACATTTATAAATAAAATATTAATTCCTTAGTTTACTCTTTTTATAATTTCCCACCTTTGTGTGTGTCGGGTAGTGGCACTTGTGGTGATTAATAATGCCTTGCCTAGGGTTAAATCTCACAAGAACTTCAAATGACATGAAATAAATGTACAAACAAATTATTATATGTAAAAAAATTTAAAATGTGTGATTTAGTAATTAGTGACAGACGGTGGCGCATCAGGACGCATAAGCCACTGAAGACTCAATATTATATAAATAAATAAATATTAAAAAATATTTAAAAATTCATGCAATTAGTTCAAGTTGATACCTTTTGGCAAGGTGTCCATATCAATTCAAATCCTATGATATATATGACTAATGATATGATTAGTGTTAGAAAATTCTATAATTCATTCAAGTTGATACTTTTTAGCAATGTGTTCAACATAAATAAAATTTCAGGTTAAGATTAGCATGAGAGATAACAAGAGAGAACTGAGGAGAAAAAAAGGAATGATTAAATTATAAATTTATTTATTTATTTAAATATTTAGAAAATATTTTAATTTTTTTAGATTAAAGGGATATAGATAATTAATAATAGAGAATTTTTAGAAACTTTGGAAGAGTAGTTATAAATTTGTAATATCTTCTCCTTGTAAATCAAAATTTTTAAATAAAGAAAAAGTAATATTATAATTTTACATTCCCTTTTCTTCTCCTTCATTTTCTCTTATCTAAACATATAAGAAAGAATGAGTAAAAGTAAGTTAAATATAAATGCTAAAGTTGAAGACTTTATATTGTATAGAAATGCTTAATATTAATTTTCTGTATCACTAATTCCATGCTTAAAATTAAAAGATTTCAGGTGGAAGTATTTTATTTATGACACTTTAGTAAATTTAGCTAGTTTCTTAACAAAAGAATAAATCATATTTAAATCTCTTAAAATTTAATTTAACTACACTTACAACTTTTTAATTTTTAAAAATAAACACTTGCTTCCCTTATTTATTAATAACAAGGTGAGTAAATGTACATTTGAAATATAGAGGGGGGAGATGAATGTATATAAAAAGGGAAGCTATGATTTAATGATGTAATTTTCCATCGCTAAAAAAAATAATGATCGAAATAACAAGGACTTTTAAATTGTAAGTGACTATTATAAATTTATTCTTGAACATCATCACATTTACATTAATTAAAGTAAAAAATAGGTTTATAATAGTGTAGTAGCATTTTTTAACATAAATGTAATTTATCACATCAATTATAATAATAAACCAATATTATAAAGTCTTATTATTCAATGGGAAATGGAAGGTCTAACATGAGAAACTTTAAGACAATGATTGTATATTAAACTAACATCTAAAGGAATGTCAATAGTATATTAGTGTTTGTATTTATGATTTCATTGGGGTTTTAGATTTTAGTTGTACTTAGAAACTAACGTTTAAAAATTATTTATAACCAATTACTATATGTATTTATAGAATTATTAAAAATTATAAAAATTATTTATATTTCAATAATTTGCTTATTTAAAATATGCTATGACATTCACAAGATAAAGACTTACGCATTGATTTTTTAAATAATTGACATCTAAAAGGTATATTAACAAACTTAAGACATCATTTATCTGTTAATAACCAGCATAGAATATTTGGTATTACTTGTAAATTACACATATAGTTTTTTTTTTTCACTCCATAATTTCCCTTTCACTATATTTTTTATTTAAGTAGCATAAGAAGATAATACCCAATCGATGTTACTTGATTATTAACTATTAAAATGTAAGTCGCCTATCTTAGGTTACCATCCTCTCTCGACTATAATTTGTGTCAAGTTATCATTTCAAAATAGATAAAGACAACCTTATTTCTTTTTTATATTACCAAATTAATAGAGTAAATTTAAGAGTACTGATAGCAATAAAAAGTATGAAAGCAATGGTTGCCATGTATATGAAAATGGTTAGTTGACATCATTGAAACAATTACCATCACTTTTTTTCAAAGTCGTGGGATCAAATAATAAGCATCGGAATTCTTGCTTTTATGAATCATGTTTTTACCTTTTGTGAAGTTGTTGTTTTGTTACATCTTCAAAAGAAATGTCTATCCACTTCATCAATGAACATGTAAATTCTATAATAAGTATTCAAAGTAGTTGCAATTACAAACATTATATCTTCCTAAATATGAATGACAAAATGCTTATTTTTTAAGATAAGAATAAGCAGCATTAATGGGTACATTGATAATCTAATGTAATTTTTGGTTAAAAAAATGTTAAGATACAAAAGTTATATTTTTTAAAAAAATAATTAAACAATTTTTGTTATTTATTAAAATTAGCATAGTTTGACAAAATTAGAACAAATATCACATCATTTTTTTATCATAATATATGTTTAAAGTTATATAAATGGTCAAATAATATGTAATAAATATTTATTAATACATCGGTGATGGCATTTACAAGGTACATTATATTAGAAAATGAAAACATGGATAATAAATACTAAGCATTTATTAATAACATGTATTAGGAAATAGCAAAAAATTACAACATTTCAAGATATATCAATAATTAAGCTTTATCAAGTGAGACATATGTAATACATTGATTTTGACTCACAACTAACATCTAAATTTCTATATGATGCCTATAAATTCTATTCTCGCTCTTTATTTAAAATATTTAAGTGGTGTCTTATCAATGATATGTAAACTAATGAGAAATTGTAGTAGAAAGAATAGCCATAGGAAGTAGTATGGTCATTCTTGCATTAGGAAGATCAACCTTTTAAGTTTATTGCAAGACAAGTTATACTACTTCTTTTTACTAAAATTTATTATTGATTTGCAACCATCACACCTTTCCAAACTTTTCTTTGTTATTCATATTCTATCTCAAGAAGCACAATTAAAAAAAAATGCAAAGAAGAGAAAATCAATGAGAAATTAGAATGAGAAGAAATAATATAATCATACAAAAATGGTTATATTGCTTATCATAATTTATCATTAGTTTTCATATTTACATCGTTAAATTTAAAAGCTCTTAAGTAATATAAAGGAATTTCGAAAAAAGGTATCTTGCTTTATACCTTTTTGTGTAATAATTTTTAAATAAAAATTTATAGTTTACAATTTCTAATTATTTGTTAGTTTCTCATTAATCTTAATTAAAACCTTTTTTTATCATTGTATATTGTAGTTTCTCATTTTTTAATGAACAAATTATAGTTTCTCATTTTTAAATTGTTCAATCTATTATAAAATATAATTTTAATGCCATTGGTCTTTAAAATTATATAAATTTTACTTAAAATATAATGAAAGAATAAAAAATTTTAGTTTATGGCATTGACTTTTATTTAATAATTAACGTTTAAGATTCTATAGTTAAATGACATCATTTTATTATACATGTCAATTTTTCTTACTAACTAACATGTAAACTAAAATATTATGAAAATTAAGGTATAAAATGAAAATAAAAAGAGTGAAACCATAAAGTTATTTGCAAATTTTATTACGAAGTTTTTTCAACCTTAAAATGATTCATTTTCTAACAAGACATGCTCTCCTTCAATCCTTAAAATTCTTTTTAGTTTGTACTTATGTTTATTAATTATTTTGCAATACTATAGCTTTGTTAGCCTATGTTTAAATATGCAAGATTTAGCACTCATTGAAAAAAGTATAAAATATAAATATAAAATTAAGGATGGCAAAATTGCAAGGTTAATACTTGGCCCACTAATTTTACCCTAATAGGGTGCGGTACAGTAGAAAAATTTACTCTGTAGGACAAGGCGCAGGATAGGTTTTTGCCCCAAAGTAAATTTGGGACATGGGATAATAATAGTACAATTTGCCTTATAGAACTTTGTACATGTAAAATTATAAATTTACTTATATAAATAGTATATGTATGTATTATATTTGTAGATTTTTTAATAATTTAACTATTATATAAAAATTAAATAAATTAATATTTCTCTTAATTTATACATTATATATCTTCATTATTTTCCTTATAATTTAGTATTATTGACTAAATTATATATATTTCTAGACTAATATGGTGAGATTATATTAAATATTATATATTATTTTTATTTGAATTTTAAATATATAACATTTAATATTTTTATTAATTTTTTTTATTTCCCCACATAGTATCAGTACCTCATGGATTGCGAGGATAGTACCCTAACTTGCCCTTCTCTTGTAAAGCAGGGCAAGTTTGCAACAAATGATAGGGGTGTAGGGTGGAATAATTTAAGGCAAATCTACCCCTGTTTCGCCTCACTACCATCTCAAGTATGGATTTACTTTATATTTTATTTTTGTTCTTATAATTTAATTTCTAATCTTGTAATTGATCATATTTTATTATCTTTCATTTTGATATAACTTTTACATATTTGTATAAGTAGAAAACTTAATTTTATTTATCTTCTTTAATATTTAGTGTAACATCATACATAAAATTTTAGTGAATATTGCTTATTACATTTGTAGATAGTTAGATGTGCTTTTCTAGTGAGTGTTAAACTCATATATTAAGTAATGAGTACCTGTACCCATCTTTGATTGAAATAACTTTTTACTATATTAAATGTTTGCTTAAAATTATTGAAAACGAGATGAAAATATTGGCCTAGTTAGGATGTGAAAAGTACAGGAAGTAAGGAGGATAAAAGGATGACAAAAGGTTAAAATTCATTAAGGTTTAGGGTAGTGATAGACGAAATGACATATTATGTTAATTATTTTTATCAATCAAAATTGTATATAATAATATTATTTATTTATAAAAATAAATGCTATTTTATACTAAAAATCCTTCATATTATATTTACATGATGAAATGATGACGATTTTATATATATGAAAATTAATGTTATTTTACTTTTTTATGTCAGTAAAAAATTAATATGAAATTGTCTAATATACAATGATACATGTATATATGTTAGATAAAAACTGATGTTAAATTTGTTAAACAACTAATGTTGAAAGGCATTTTTATAATAGTGATAAACTATGCATTAGTAATTTAAATAGTGTTGCAAAAATCCATTATAAAATTTATGAGCTTACAATCACAAAAACTAAACTATGATTGAACACTAATGATAACCTAATTTATTGCTAAATGTAAATTTATTGATGGAGTTTTTGAAAAATAGTTTTTTTTTTTATTTTAGCAACAAAATTTTTTATCACTAATTAGGAATCTATTGCTAAACTACAAAAATATGCATGTAGTAGTACTCATATTTAGCAATAAATAAATGTGATCTATTACTAATTTGGAAAATATTGCTAACTTTTTGTCTATTTTTATAGAAATTTATGCAATAAACACCTTGCATAAATATAATTCAATCATAAAAAAATGTAATCAACAAACAAATTTTTAAAATTAAATTTTATAATATTAAATGTTAATTATCTACTCATATAACATAACAATTATAATATAAAATAATGAAATCTATACATTAATAAAAAATTAAATCTAATATTTCTAGTAAAATTATATGCAAACAATTATTATTGTCCCTTTAATGCTTCTAAATATGTTCTTCTTCATGCTAAGATAGTGGCTCATCATTTGGAGGTAGTTCTTAGACACCCAACTTCTGAAACACTCTCTTAAAGTATTGATCATGTTACTCTATTTAGGCTTATTGAATATGTAGTAATCTATAACAAATGAATATATAGAATTAATACTAGTTACATTGATTATAGAAGACATATATAAAATAATCTTTATCTACATATACCAAAAATCACCTAATTTAAGATGAAGACTCTTTACCGTCATATTTAATTTCTTTTTTGTCTTCATCAATCACATACTTGTTGTCTTTCTTTTCATGATCCTCTTTATTTTCCTCATTCTTTTGAACTTTTTTTTTGCCATCAAGTACATCTAAGTTGTCACATAAAATTTGTTCAATATAGCTTACTTTTTTTAAAATATCCTAAGTCATCCTTAAGTGAATAGATTTCTTCATTCTCAATCTGTGTTGGCAATTAGTTGCTGTACTCATCATTTTCGAAGATAACTATGCCATCATTTGTTGCTAGAGTATCGACAATGCTCCTTGCTTTGGTTTTAGTACAATTAACCAATCAGTGTGATCCCTTCCATGACCTAGATATAGAATATATTACACAACTTGTTAAGGTAAAATTAAGAGATCAAACTTATTATAGCACTGAGATGCCTGAAATTTAATAATATTATATTATTTATGCAATCTTGTCCCCTTACAGAGAATGGAATCAAATCATTCACAATTAAATAACACTAACTTTTTTGTTGGCCATCCACTAAACTCAATGGCCTTTTGAAGTTTTTTGTGATAATTATTTTCTAAGTACCTATCACTTAATCCCTTGATACATATATCAAAGGTAGAGGTAAACTTCTAATAGTTTTATTGTCCAATATGAAATTTAGAACCATTCATAAAATATACAGGTCATGTGTGGACTTTTTTCTTGGATCACAAACTATGTCAAGTATTTTTTTTTCAATCACCAAATTCTCTTCGTTTAAAATCTATTTATAAAATAACATTACATTATTAGTTTCGATAAGACCAAGGTTTAGGGTGCATAAAACTATACTTAAGAAAAATATGACTTAACTTGTATAATTGTAAAACCATGAAGAGAACTCATTTTCAATACTTATGTTTACGT
Source organism: Sindora glabra (assembly GCA_020226215.1). Classification (NCBI taxonomy): domain Eukaryota; kingdom Viridiplantae; phylum Streptophyta; class Magnoliopsida; order Fabales; family Fabaceae; genus Sindora; species Sindora glabra. Next base: position 23,969,796 of record CM035227.1, read on the forward strand.
TCTCATCGATTATGGTTGGTAACAAGTGTTGTAATATCTGTTCAAATAGGTTGCAACTTATGTTACTTTGTTGAAACATATCAAAAATTTGACATACATTAATAACTAATTAAGGGAAGCACTTACTTTATATATAGTCGTACCTCATCTAAATTTAGCAATACAAATATTATAGCTATAAAGTACTCTTGATTTGTCAAATAACAGCACTTGTATTACCTTGTTAAATGACCAAGATAATTAAAAATGGAGCAAACATCTTCAACATTCTCTGGATCATGACCATTATCATTCTTAGGAACTTTAGTCCTCTTGAATTGCACATGGGTTTTAAAATAATGTAAATAGAAAGTGGAAGTCCCTTCAATAATATATGTTTTACAATTAGACTCTTTTATACAGGACCTTGTTTTTTTCCTTCTTCTTTAATATATGAAGGAATCTAACAATTAACAAAATAAATTAATTAGTGATAGTTTGAAGAATTAATTAAATTATTTATTCAATTAATTTACCTCTCAAATGGGTACATGCAACAATATTGGACAAAGCCTCTTACAAATACTTCATATGACAAGTGCCCTAAACGGTACTCTATTGAATTGGAAAAACTTAGAGGAAATATTCATTTCAATTTATAAATCGTAATATCAATATTTTTCTTTCATTTACAATAATTTTTTATATATAATACTGTTTGAGCTTAAATCTTTAAGAAACAAACTCGGATCAATTTTTGCATTTCAAATGAACTCTAATAATGCTTTGAGTAATATTAGAAGTAATTATTTTATGAAAAACAAGACAATCATAACTTTATTTTACATTGTAGATCCACACAATTATTTAAATTTGAAATACAATTGTTTAAAAATTTCAAATTTTTTACCCTTTTAAAAAAATAAAAATGTACGAGTGAATGCGATAAGCAACGTGGAATGGCTTTTTTACTATTACACTAGCTTTTTGAAAAATATATTAACAAAATCCTGTGCCGCAAATTTCATTTCCCTAAATGCTTAAAATAAATTTTTTTATTTAAAAAAGTTTCATCATAGGGAAGGGCCTAGCGTGACAAAACTTGGTCACAGGTGGTCCCTCCCCATGATCAGGTTTTAATTTTTTTTCTTTTTTTTTTTCATTTGACCATCAATTTTATTTTATTTTTAATTTTTAAATATATGATTAAAAAATTTATTTTAATTTTGCAGGAATAGGTTTTTTTAATATTAAAATTTTTTATACATTTTTTATTTAAAATAGGTTTTTTAATATTAAAATTTTATTTTAATATAATAAAATCTATTTCTTTAAAAAATGTATAATCAAGTATTATATACATATGTAATATATGATTAAAAAATATAATATTTAAAATTTAAAATTATGATATTAAGAGAAGATAATTTTTTTAAAAATTAATTTTTATTTTTAATATCTTCCATTAAATATTTTATATTTAATATTGAACATATGAATTAATTTTTATTATTTTAATTTTATATAATTATATTTTTATAAAAAATATGTTTATTAAAATAAATAAAGCCTAAATTATTGCAGTCAACTTAAATCATTTAATTGTTAATTTATAAAAAAATGCATCAATTACTAGCATTATTGACAGAATTTATGTGGAAATTGCCATGTAAAGTTCTTTTAAGGTAGACTTGATGGTCTAGTAAAAGTAGTTAAATAAAAAATGTTGCAGGCGTGAATTTTAAAATTAGGTTAAGAAAATTTTATATTTTTAAAATATTATCAAATTTGTTAATTAATTATATAACCCTCTAAAATCAGCAAACAAGCTATATTATTTGATATTAACAATTATCAACCGAGTGTGATTTTAGATTTTGATTATTAATGCCAGTAATTAATGCATTTTTTTATAAATTAACAATTAAATGATTTAAGTTGACTGTAATAATTTAAGCTTTATTTATTTTAATAAAAATATTTTTTATAAAAATATAATTATAAAAATTAAAATAATAAAAACTAATTCATATGTTCAATATTAAATATAAAATATTTAATGGAAGATATTAAAAATAAAAATTAATTTTTTTAAAAAAATATCTTCTTTTAATATCATAATTTTAAATTTTAAATATTATTTTTTTAATTTTTAATCATATATTACAGATGTATATAATACTTGATTATACATTTTTTAAAGAAATAGGTTTTATTATATTAAAAGAAAATTTTAATATTAAAAAATTTATTTTAAATAAAAAATATAAAAAAAATTTAATATTAAAAAATATATTTTTTAAAATTAAAAGAAATTTTTTAATCATATATTTAAAAATTAAAAAAATAAAATTGATGGTCGAACGAAAAAAATTAAAACCCACCCATGACTAGGCTCTTTCGTGATGCAACTTTTTTAAATAAAAAAAATTCGTTTTAAGCATTTAAGGAAATAAAATTTACGATGCATGGTGTCGGTAATATAGTTTTCAAAAAGCAGTATATCAGTTAAAAAAGCCAACGTGGAACTATCTGTTGATTTTAAAGTATAACAATCAATATTATATATAAATTTTTAATTTAATTTAATTTTGGTTAAAAAATCATTTTATATATTTTTCATGTTGGTCGATCGCGAGACATTGACATAAAATCACAAGGCAGAGGCATCCTTATACGAAATCTTACAGAAAGGGAAGAGGCAATTGGCAGGGGCCTTTGCAGATTGTCCCCTGTACGTCCACGAAGGAAGCCAAAAGGAATATCGAGATGAAAACAGTGCATCTGCAAAGTCTTCGGTTTAACCTTCTTGCTTTTGCTTTTCATAGCTGACCTGAATTCCGCTTTTCCCATCCTTTCCAATCTCAATAATTATTAATTAAGCCCTTTCATATAGCCTCCTTTCGTCGTCTACTGCTAACGTGACTGACACAGTCCTAACTCACTAACTTTTGAATTATTAATTCAATTTATTCATTTTTTTATGCCAAATGTTCAACAAGCGTATGATTACTCCTTTTTTCTTACGAGTGGATAAAAAACAATTTAGCACAAGAATCGGGGTCAATCACAAAATTGTCAACGGTTGTAATAAATAAAAAATCAATTTATGCCCCTGATATTTTCATTCAATGCTCAAATGATAGTTGGGAATTTGTTTTTGCTGAGAAGCTGGTTTTTATTTTTGAAAATAGGATAAGGGCAAGTGGAACGATATAAAATTATAGAAGAAGTGAATGTAAATTTTTTTTAATCGGAGACTGATGAATTTGTATGGGTGTTCAATGAATAATTTTTTATTAACTTCTAATCGATTGAAGCTACTTTATTTGATTGACTTTATTTTTGATAAACAATATATTCAATTATTAATTGACCAAAATTTAGTTAATTTGGAAAAGATGGGAGCCAAACGTTGTCAAATAAGTGATTCATTAAAATTTCATTTGACACACTATATATAGTATAAAAATTATTGCATGATATAATTTAGTATTGTATATAATAAGGTAGTATATTATACAATATTTATTCTATAATAATATAAGATGAAAATTTATATAAAATTATTTCATCTTTTATTTGTTGTCATATTTTATAAATATATATTTAAAAATTAATAATTTATTAAAAATACGTTTACATATATATAAGAGAGGAAAGAGGAGAGAAAGATAAAAAGAGATTTTTATAATAAATGAGAGATTTTTTTTTGATAAACCAGAGAAATAAGGACATAAAGAAGTTTTTTTTTAATCTTAATTATTCAATATTTATCTTAACACTATAATGTTAGCCTTTATCCTTTCTTTTAAGAGGTAAAAAACTTTATAACGTATAAAAAAAATTTTAAATAAGTTATACAATTTATTTGAAATTCTTGAACATAATATAAGTTTCGATTATATAATCTATCATATACTATCGAATTTTATACAATATACTAAATGAGGTCTAAATATCTATAAAAAGTTAAATATGCTCTCAAATTATTAATTATATAATAATTATTTTCCTTCAATGTTTTGTTAAAAGTACGAGTAAGAAAAATTAAACCACATACTCTTACGATGTAATGCCCATGATACAACCAATATGCTAATATATATTTTTTATCTTATATGTACTAATTTAATATATATTACAATGAAATAGCTCTTTATAAATAATAAATAATTATTTAATTATTTATTAAATAAATTTTAATAATAAAATTAATATTTTTTAAAAATATTTATTATAATATATTAAAATTATTGTTACATAATTATCTAATAAATTTTAATTCTTTTCACATTAGCCTCATGCTTGAAAAAGAAGAAAATAGAGGAAAAAAAGAACATTTTAAAATTTAGTTAAAAGATAAAATAGGGTAAAAGTAAAAATTAATAAAATTAATTTATACACATAAATAATATATATGCATATACATATAAATCAAAAAATAAATCTATTTTCTTATATATTATGTTATATATAAACAATTAATAATAGAAAATTAGTTTTACTAAATATCTTTGTTTAAATAATTAATAAAATTAATTAATCAAATAAATTAATAAATTATTAATATAATTAACTAATTTTTAAACAAAGTCCCTTAACTAGTCCCTCTTTTTGAAGGATACAAACCTAGCTTAATCAATTCAAGATTTAGGAGAGCCCTTCTTGTTGTAAGGTCTTTCTGTTCATTCTCATTAGTGGGAAAGTGCTCAAATTGAAAGAGAGATAGAGAGATCTAAACTTAATCAAATTTACCAATACATAACCTTATCAAACATGTCATCCTATCAGTGAAAGATAGGAATAATGATATCAATATATTTTGTAGCAAAGTTAATATTTAAAATGCAAGGGTCCACTAACCATTACATTATTTTCATTCTTGTCATTTAAAAGAAAACAATAGTTTTATTCCATAATTTTTCAAAATATACATAAATTCATTCACAATTCTAACTCCATTTGTTAAACTAACAAAAATTACTTATAGATGGTAGCACCTTAGTCCTTTGTAATACAATAGCATCCAATATTTTTTTAGGGACTTTATTCTTTATTATATTTAAAATTTGAACCTAATACTTTGCATTAGAGGTGGCAAATGGATGAGTTAGGATAGATATGGATTGGGTTAAAAATAGATGGGTCATTGTTGATCCATTTATCCATTTATAACCTAATGTAAAATTTTAAATGAATTATGGATGACTCATGATCCTTAGATATATGGTTAACCTAACTCATCCATTTATCCATCAAATTATTATTATTTTATATTTTATCATTTTTATTAACATTATTTTTCATTACTATTTTATATTTATTGATATTATTTCAAAATAAACTTATGCTATTAAATTTTTTATTTTTTATTTTTATTTATTTTTTAAAATTATAGTTTTTTATCTCACTTTCTTAATATTAATTTTTAAAAATTAGTTTAATATTAAATGTAGTTGATTAAATATTTTAATTTTCATATACATAAAATAAAACTTATTTAATTTAAAATAGACATTATAATAAAATTAAAAAAATTTAAAAGTATGAATTATATGTATTCTTTTACAATAATAAATTATACTTTTAAAATTATATATATATCAACAATCAAAATTTAATTTGTAAAATATCACCTTAAAAATAAAAATTGATCTTGTTGGCTTGTTGATATTTATAAAGTATAGTCAAGAATCTAATAAATAGTTATACAGTATATTATATGTGATATGTAACATTATAAGATTTTTTATTTAAAAATTAAAAAAATAATTTTGTGATAATTTTTAAGTTTTAAAAGTAAAAACAATAAATTATTATAGATTTTAATATAAAAGATTAGACTTGATCTTACCTTTTTATAAAAGAAATTGATATTGTTAAGTATATAATAATATTTAATATTTTATTTCAAATAATTAATTTTAAATATATTTAAATTATATTAAATTTTTAAAAATAATTTATTATAATATTTTTTATTTTATAATATTAATTTATACAGTGTACAAATTTATCTCCTATGAATATAAATGGATAAATGATTATCTGTAAGTTAGCACAATATGACCCTCATTTTAATAGGTCAATAATGATTTAACCCATATTTACTCTAAAGTTAAAATAAATGGATATGGATGGGTCAAAATAAGAATGAATATAGATGGATAAATAGATATGAATCAATATTACTAGGTCTATTTTGCATGTATACATTAAGTGAATTATTGCTCTTACCATTACTAAAAAAATTTCTTATAAATAGTCTTATGCATAAGTTAACATCCTAGTGGCATAAAATTAACATTTCTATAAAATTAGATATAACATCAACCAATTAGTATCAATTAAAATAAAAATTGACATATATAATGGCCTATGGTAATTTTAAAAATAGGAGTAATTTAATATGTTAGCTTTAATTAAAAATTGATATTGTAAAATCATCATATATTTTTATATCAGTTATTAGAGAACTAAAGTGTAAAGGGAAATGAAGAATTAACTCTAAAAATAGGGAATAAGGTTACCATATTAGTTTTTTTTAATGACTAATGTCTTAAGTGTTGACTCTTAGTAATTCTAGATATGGATATATCTTAACACATTAATTTTATAATTAATAACCAATATGATTTGTATATCAAAAAGCCTTTAAATTTCATACTTTGCACTTTGAATATCCATTTTGTTTATAAAGGTCAAAATGCCTCATTCTTTCTTTATCAAGATTTACATGGAAGAACTAAACAAACATATCTTCTTGCAACATATGTAGTTCAGTTTTTCCATTCAAACACATATGATTAGGGAAATTTAAAAAACAATTGAGATTTGGCATCAAGAAAGAGAATTTGATTTGTAATTTTATTTGATTGTATATTATTTTATAGTAATATAATATATTGATTCAATTTTTATTGTATTTTAAATTGTAAATTTAAAGTATAATGTTTCATTGTAATATATAACAATGATTTATTGTTTAGTGTGTAAAATAGTATCTATTGATTGTAATAGCATCTAGGTAAAATGTTCTATTTTTAAAAAAAAATATTGTAAACTACATCAATTATTTAATAAAAATTGAAATAATTAGAAAATGATGATTTATTACATTAGTTATTCAAAACTCAACATCAATAAAGTAGGTGAACTATTAAATTTGAAGATAAAAGTTGAATATTAGATGTTAGTTCCTATACACAATTGACATTAAAAGTCTCTTTCAAGTGACTTTTTGGTAATTATATTTTAAACATTAGATAATAATTTTAATTATAATTAACATGGAAAGTTTAGATGTCAATTTTTTTTTATTAATAATCAACGTGAAAAATGCTACACCAACATATGCTAGTTTCTATTTCTTAGAACCATAGATACAATTCATACACTTTATTTGTGTATGTTTTCTTATTTCATTTCCTCCAATATCTGTTTAACAATCATGGCATCAATGTTGTCTTTGCCTTGACCACCCACTTCACATCATTTGAGGTAATTTTTCTTAGTTCTTTTATATTTTTTGAGCATTTTCTATTCATGGTACGATTTTCTAGATTAGATATGTCAATTATTGTATATTGTCAAAAAACTTTCATTTTATGATTTAAAATTACTCTTCAATAGTTATGAGCATGGTTTAGGCCTATTACTTAATATGAAAAGTTATGTTCCCAAGCACATATCCTATTTTGTTCTTCTATTTTTTTAAATATTATTTTTACTTAAATACTAAATTTTTAAAGTTAAATTCTACATTAGTAAGGCTCTATTAGGATTTATTTTCAATTTGTTATAGGTGAATTTTTTATTTTAAAATTAAATTAATGCAATTAAATAATTTCTAACCATTCCTTGTTATTTAAGTTATTACATATATGTGCTTGAAAACTTATTAAATGTTACTTAGCATTTAAGTTAAATGTTTATATTGTTATTGCTATAATTCTTTAAATAAAAACGACATAGATTCTAGTTCTAATAAAGATGGTAACAAAGGTAGGGTACCAAGGATTTTACAATTAAGAAGGATATGATTATCTAATGCACAAAAAAAGAGAGAGAGGTTAAGAATATATTTCAATGAGAAGAGCCAAACATTTAGGCTTAATGCAACATAATTTAGTAGCTATATTGGACATTAGCATGCACCAAGGTGCCTATCATCATTAAGTATTAACATTAAATGCTAGATAACATTAAAGAAAACATCTGAAAGATATATTTGTAAGACAATTATACGCATCTTTACTTTTTTATTACATATGCATAATAATCTTTTTGGATTACATATATTGTTAAAAGATAAAGAGAACATATTTTGCAAATGGCAAGCAAGAGGTGGAGGGATTTTAAGTATAATTTGACCAAGGACTATATCACTTTGAAAAGGAAGGGTGATAAAAACCTTGTAAACAAATATTATTTGATCAATCCTAAGATATGCGTAAACTTCCCAAGGATACACAAAGATGAGGAGTTTCTGGTTTATGTAACCATTTTACCAAGCACTTTATTCCACATCTTGATAATAAGTTCATCTTCTCATTACTTGTTTTATATTTTTAGTAGTAAGTTTAAAGTGTAAGGAATAAGGCAAACTGAGTTAAAAATACCTACGAGCAAAAATCATCTTAAGATAAGTTTAAGAAGCTCGAGAAAAATCTAATAAAGGAAATTAATTAAGTATCTACTAAGGTTGTTGAGCCTATTAAAACATTTGCCTTTTGTCCCTAACATAACATGACAAAAGTTGTAGATGAGAGTTAGAGTCAATTACCAAGGTGAATATAAGACTAAGGAAAGTCGAGAAGTTGTTGAGCAAATAGTTAATGATATTATTATTTTATTTATCAAATATGAAGTCTTGTTCAGCTATACTCAACATATGATTATTCATATTAGATTACATTATGCTAAGATGAGCTCATGTATCAAGCCTTTCTGGGAAAGTTTCAAATGGAAGGAAGGATTGACATTTTAATCATTACTCTAGGAATTCAGGAACATCCTGCACGTGTTAAAGGATCAATGGGCTTTAATGCTTACTTTAGGGGAGTGTGAACATAATAGAGCATTATTTGATAGAGATGTATAGAAGCTGAGGCCGCAAATCACTATTGAAGTGACAATAAAAGTGGAAAAAGATTTGACAGAAAAGATAAAGGCTATATTTAGGTAAGAGGCCTTGAGATCAATCGTTGCTCCCTAAGAGGATGAAGATATATGGATAAGGATCCATATAGCACAATAGAGTAGTTGCTGCCTCATTAATCTTATCCCTTTCACCTGTCTACCATAATTAAATGCTTCTCACCTAATTACTTATTATTTAGTACTTTTAAAATGTATGTATGCCTAGATTGATGTCAATTAATTAATTTATTTTCCCTTGCAAGATGACATAGAACGTCTAATGATGGTTATAAGACCTTTAATTAGGTAAGTGGCAATAAACATGTTTTTTTCTAGACTGCATGCTCCATACCTTTACACTGTCAAAGGACTAGTGTAAAGTTATAATAAATGTCATCAACGAAAGCATGATTGAAATGCCTAAGCAGTTAACATTCACTTAGCTTAGCTGAGGGCCTTAATTATATAGTATACAAAGGCATGATTTTTTATTACTCAAAGTTTTTTATTTACGATTAAATACATATTGCTTATATTATTTGATTATTACACTTTTTCACAATCTATATTAAGCATCTCAATTAAAAGAAACTGGTAAAAGGCCATCAAAGGTAGATAAATATGATGATGACAATTCTAAAGAATTGTAGAATTTGCTAGCTAATCCTTTATAATCCCTTAAAAAGGGAAAATTTCCACCTTCCTAAGAGCTCCAATTCATTTTAAATAGGATGGAAGGATCAATTGTGATAATACTATATATGAGAAATAATAGCACAAGAGAGGTACATGACATTAGCTTGAAAAAAGAGTTCATCCTATAGCTTTTACACAAAAAAGAGCTAAATTTTAATTATGTATGAATTTAGATTAAGTGTATCATCTTTACCATTTAAGTTTTCTCTATTTTTTGTGTACATATTTGACATTATGAAGTAGAGCTCATTCATAAAAAAATGATAAGTACTTATATCATATTGTTAAAGATATGAAATTAGGTACATTTTTCAGTTCTTTAGATCTATATTAGACTCAATAGGTGGGGAACTTGCTTGAAAAAAGTTATAAGTATATAGACAAAACCATAACACTAGATAGGAGGCGAGAATGCTATATAGCATTATACCGCAAAAAGTATGCAAGTGTATAAAATGAGTATTTTAGTTTTAATTATATATCCATAGAATATTATCTTACTTTGATATTAAATAATATTATAGGTGCCACTTGATATTCACCATAACCTATTCTCAAAGGAAGATGCTTTATTAGCTTGACCTACTAGAGATAGCTTATCGTTTAACTTAGAGGTTAGTAGTTGACAAGACTCTAAGGATATATTACATGATGGGTAATGCCAAAAAAGATGGGTAGCCTCATATAGATGAAAGTGAAAGTAACATTATTGTGTATGTTTGGATATCTAGTATAGTAATCGATTATCATTGTAAGAAATTAACACTTTTTTAAGTTAGTGTATTATAGTGCCATATACAAAAAATTAATGTTAAGTATGCATCCTTCATGCTAAAATACATTGTTAATATGATCTAGCACCTGAAGGTGAATAAAGATCTAAAAAATATAATTAATTTAAATTTTAATTAGGTAAACACTTATACAGAATATATAATTCTATCTTGTAACATGTGAGTTTTGTATGTAAATATGCAATTTATTAAAGGTGACATGAACCTTTAGAATAAAGAAGAAATGGAAAGCTTGCAAGATGAATGGTTTACATATATCTTAATTGAGAAATGTGCATTAACTTAAAAAGCTACTAAATGTATATATATGCTATTGTATGATTCAAATTACAAACTCATTTTGAGATAACATTGTTTAATTTATTGTTATTTATAAGTGTTATTGTATAATTTATTATTACTGGTTTTAGTAATCTCAACCTTGTTATTTTTGTAACAAGTTTTAGTTGTTTAATTTTGGTTTTTAGATAGTAACTATAAAAAAAAATTAACAAAAAAAAAAATCACATAACTATGAAAAAAGTTACATCAATTTTTTTACTAAAAATTAACATCAATGCATTATAACATTAGTTTTTTAATTTCAACCAAAGTGGAAAACCAATTATTTCATATTTAGACATCTATTGTTAAGATATCAACATATTATAGTTAACTAGTAAATATTTTAAACATAATATGTCTAGTATTAAACATCAATTTCTATATATAATTGACGTGAAATATTAAATGATGTCATTTTTCTTTTTTTTCTAAACATGCAAAAATAAATGTAGGTGTTTAAATAGAAGGCAAACTTGTCTTGGTGCTAAAGTGTAGATTGTAGAGTAAGAGCATTTTCCTTGCACAATTCATAGTACCTTATGAAGAAATTCCTACAAAAGATCACTAAAACTTGAGTTTAACCAATAATTTGACCTCATTTTACTGATGTCTTCTACTAAATGTTAAGATGCATTCACACATTTTATTTTTTTCTTCTAAATCAAAAGACCAATGTCTAATTATTGTCATTATATATATTTGATTGTATTTTGTATTTTTTAATTCAATTTTTATGATTTTAAATGGTGTGGTGTTGATATATTTAGCACAAAGTAGATTGATTATACATCTTTAGCAAGTTATATGCTATGTTTTTAAAGTGTAGGTTTTTATTGAAAATGGCAATTCAAAAAGCAACAAACTTTATTACTTACCTTCATATTATTCATACATTAGAAGAAGGGTTTTATGTGCTAAACATTATACTAAAAGGATATGAGTTAAAGATTTTCCTAGTGATATTAAGAAAAATTGAAGGTAACTATATTTATATTTCTCATGCTTATATTTTATGCATTATTAGTGTTATCTAAGGATAGCAATGAGCTAAGTTGAGTTCAGCTAAACTTAGCTTAGGCTTAGCTTAATTTAATTTTGTTAAGCTTATGGTTCAATTCAAATTTAATTCGAATTAAATTTTTCAGCTTAAACTTGGCTCAAATTGAGCTCATGGTTAATTTAGCCAAGCTTGAGTCAATAAACTTGAACTAGTATTTAAAAAATTAACTAAATCAAATGGTTTGACTAAAAAATCTATGAATTAGACACATATCTAGCTTTTTTAAAATAATATAAAAAATATTAAACTAACATTAAACTAATTAATAAGTATGAACTAGTTACTATCTCATGATTTTTACATTTTAAAATCCTATATTATCACTTCCATTTTATTATAAGAATATTTGCATGTACCATTTATAATATTCAATATAAGCTTTTTGTTTGGATAGCTTTCATTCCTTTTTACTTTATTTTAAATGATACTCTTAAATTGTATTTACCTTAACTGTATAACTAATTTTAAAATAAAAATACTGTTAATAATACTTATCATTAACTCTATTTATTACTTTATTTTAATTATAATTTTAATTTAAATGTAAATATTAAATTACAATTATTATAGTCATTATTTTTTCTTCATAATCAGTATTTAATTTAAAATATATATTATAAAAAGATTTATAATTAACATATATGTACATATTAATTAATTTCAAATTATATGTATTATTTAAGCTAGCTTATGATATAATTAAGCTAAATATCTTTAAAGTCAAGCTCAACTTATTTAATATATAAGCCAAGTTATTTAACTTGGATATCAATTATTTGGTTCATGAACTTAGCTTATCAAATTAAATGTCAAATTAATCTTTAAGTATATCATGATTTGCCTTAATTGGTTGCCAACCTTAGTGTCATCTTTATTAATTATTAATTTCTAATACTTGTTAATAGTTTTTAATATTCTAATAATATGTAGGTTTTACATATTATGTTCTAACTTTTCTAATAACCATATAAGTTAGGTAATAAATTTCTTTTCAACAAAAGCATATAATATTAATGTTGCACTTACAATATTAATTGTAACTTAGGTGTACTCTTTATTTATTACGATGAGTTTTACAAAAGGTTCTCTTAATAGACATATCATAAGAGGATAATATAACTTCCTTCTTTAATTTTTAGAAATATTAGTGTTAGTTTTTACAATATTTATATATTATTCATTACTTTTATGTCTTTAATTTTTTAAACCTAATTAAATATATTAAATTATTGTCATTAATTTTTTTATTGAGATATCATTTTTTATATAAAGGCATTAAGATGTGATTTGAATATTGTATTAAGTGTATAATAATATAGCTAGATGTTATCCATAATTAAGTCTGGGTAAACAATGCTTGTCTCTTGCCTTCAACTTTACTTAAGTTAACTTCTGCTATTTCAAGAGTTTGTTGAGCTTCTTAGGGATTAATGTCACTACCCTTTAGGTGGAATGGGGTTTAAAGAAAAATTAAATACATGTCAGTTATTTAAAAAAATTGATGTGATGGATCGAACATTAGTTGATAGTTAATTAAATTGATATATGTACTATATTTATTCTTAAACAAAAAAGGATGTTAATTTTCAATAGTGGTTTAAAAATTGACATATTAAATAAATAAAATATTGGTCACTAAACTAACAACTTATGTTGTATATCAATACTTCAACATTTTCCAAGTGACTAATATTTTTATTTTTCTTTAGAAGAATTGATATGATTATCATTTTTCACATTGAATAAGGAATTAACATCCAATAATCAAACATACAACATTACTTGTATATATCAGTTCATAATTGATACCAAACTTATTAAATAGTTAACATTTTATCATAATTCTATAATAATATATTTTGGTTAGTAATATAAGACCAATTTGATCTTTATTTTTCCTAGAAGAATAATTCTTATTTTATTTCATCTTTGTAAAAAATAAGTTAACAAAAATATTTTATTTACTAAATTTTATTTGTCTTCATTTCAAGAACCAATTTAGGGTTTCCAAAGAAAAAGGCTGCAAGTGATTGAATCCATTGGTTTCCATTTCATCTTTTATAGTATGCATTAATTGATAATAAAATGTTATTTTTTTCTTTACAATTGCATTAAATCATAATCTCTATCATTCATTCATCAACTAAAAGTCAATCCACTGAAAAATTCATCCTAAACTTCTCTCTATTAACAATTTTCAATAAAGAAACAAAACTTATTAAGCTAGAATATAAATCAATATCTTTTTCATATGTAAGTTTTTATAACTCTAAAATAGTTTGGTCAAGTTGGTCTTTGTTTGATACATTAAAAACAAAACCCTGTTTCTTTATGATAATAGTAAATAATTATGTTTTTAAAGTTAGTTCACGATGCTAGAAATATCATTTTTTTACTTCTTCTCAAAACCTTAATTATGTAATGATTAGAAATTCTAGAAAAAATAAAATATTTTTATAATATTAAATAGGTTCTAAATTAATATTATTCATTTAAAAAGTCAGTATTATCGACAAGAAATTTTCCTTAATAAAATAGGCAGAGTAAGTATTATGACTTTGCTTCCTTTTTACAAGTTAAGGGGCAAATTTGTCAAAAACATTCTAAAGAGATATAAATGAAACTAAACTAAAAGTTAAATGACTAAATTTATATTTTAGCTTTACTACTATAAAAGATGGAAACAACATCGCGTAATACACATTGGTTAAAAGAAATATCAACATATATATTAGAGCGGTGATATTTTTAAAAATATAAGAAAATTTTAAATATTATTTAAAAAATATTTTTCTTCACTTAAGGCTTTCAATATTGATTTCTATAATAATTAATATCTAAAGTTAGAGAAGTAATGATATTTTCAAAAATGCAAGAAAACTTTAGATGTCAATATTTTCAAAAATTATCATATTTCCCTTTTGTGAGGATTTAGACATCTTTTAAAATACTAACGTCTAATGTTATAAAAATAGTGACATTTTTGAAAATATGAAAAAAATTTAAACATTATTTTTTTTAAAAAAACCATTATTTTTGTTTTCTATAAAACTTTTGACATCATTTCCTAAAATAATCTATGTCTAATATCATGGAAATGATAGTATTTTTGAAAATATGAAAAAAAATTTAAACATTGATTTTTTTAAAAAAATTATTGTCTTTTCTTTTCATCAAAATTTTAACATTGATTCCTAAAATAATTAACATATAAACTTATGATAGCGGTGATATTTTTTAAAATATAAAAAATTTTAAATGTATATTTTTAAAAAAATTATCAATTTTTTTCTTAAAATATTTTTAGACATCCATTTTTAAAATAATTGAAGCGGTGATAACTTTATGAGATAAATAAAGTAAATTTTATTTTATTTTTGTTATTATCACATCTACTTTCTTTCTAATTTGTTTCTAAACTCAATCTTCATTTTCATATAACTTCCTCTATAGAATTTTAGATTTTACTTTGTCTTTTATCACATGTTAGTGAACTACTAATATTCTTTCCAATAACATCAAGCAAGAAGCAAATTATCAAGACTTACCTTAAGGCATATGACCAGTGTAGGAAATTGTTAAGGGTAACTACCTATAAACCTTTTTATACATGCTCAACATGATGTTGGACATACATTTGTGCATAATTATCCAAGATTATATGACCATATTTAAGTGTAAGAGAATTATGTTCAAGCATACATGTAACAACTAGTATTTGTAATTATCTAGACTAATTATCCTATAACTTATTTAAAAGTCAAAATACTCAAGTGAATCCATTTTCAACCTATCTATTGGTAGCTAAGTCCCTAAAGGAATAAATTCCTAAAGAAAAGAAAGAAATAAAAAAGTGTGAGTTTTAAAGAACTCAATGAGGACAAAATCAAATAAAGAATAACAAATAAGGTTAAATGTAATTACACTTTATGATTAAATCTAAAGGAAAACTATGTCCCTTATTAGGACATAAGGCACACTCATATGCTTTGGGAAAAATTAAAGCATACCTTATAGTTCATTATATTTCAAAGAAAATGATTAGTTTTTATGTTATTTAATAACTTGTTAGTGCCTCATTTCTTACTAACAAACTTGTCATATCAACATAAGATTATTATTTAACAATCATACTAAAAAGACAAACAATAGTAGAACTCCTATCCATTTTTATACTTTACATACCACCGTTATCCTTCCAAGTCAATTTTATCCTTCGTAAGCGACATGCAGATCTGATGCATATAGTTATAAGATGTATGTTATTACTTAATATCATCATTTCATTAATTACACAAGAATCAAGATATCATTAATGCTTTGTTAGCATTTTTGCTTTGTAGTTATAACATAAATATCCATATAAGAACAAGTCCTTAAACAATAAATATCAATAATATCAATCAATTAGAACCTTTATAGAGTAGACTCATAATGCATGATCACATATTATAACATCACCATGTCTTCTTATATGGCCTCACATGCACATTCAAAATCACTTAAAATGCAATATCTCATATCGTCATTAAAGAACAATGCAATAGCTCATATCGTCATTAGGGAACAATTAACATACTTTTAAACCTTTATATAATATATTATCTAACATTTCATAAGTTGTAATTGACAATGTAGTCTTAGAAAATAATTTTGCAAGAGTATAATCAATTATAAGGGTTCATAAAGCAAAATCTTTGGCCTGTGATCGATTATATCATTTTAGAAAGTAAAGCTTTCAAACATAATTGATTACAAGTCTCTAAAGAACAAATTCTTAAAGGCATAATTGATTATATTTGTTCAAAAAGTGCATTTTTAAGACATAATCAATTATAGCTTAGGTTTTCTATAGAACTTCTTGTGAATTCATTATTCATTCAAGATAGAATCCTTAAAATCTTATCTTACAAGTTACAATACTTAAGAATACACTATATATTGTAATCATAATATGGTTTAAGCTAGAATCAATAAAAATCTCATCTCAAAGCATACAAATCACTATATTTTCTCTAAATTTAAGAAAATATTATAAAACATAAAACTATTCAACTCAAATTATTCAAATTCATTGAGAATGCTTATTCACCTTGTATAAAAAGGATACTAAGAGGAGTGAATGGTAGTTTGCTTGATCTTAAACTTCAAAATTAAAGGTTTTGTGGTTAAGGTACCGAATCCTCGCTACAAATATTAAGATATAGGAATCTTTAACTTGCTTGAATTGAGAAGTAATAGAAGTTTAATTAGAATTGATGTCTTGCTTGAAGTGGAAAGAGATGAAGACAAAGAAGAAGAAGAATGTTTTTTAGAGAAAATGAGGGTAAATTGTGGATGAATATAGGGAATAAAAAAAGGTTTAAGCTTTAAGGGCAAAATGGAAAAATTACTCTCACTGCCTTCTCCACATTCATTTACTTATCCTTAATCAAGTCTAACTTTAAAATAAATTCATTTATAATTTTGTCAAGTATTTTAATAAAAAAGCCTTCTTGATTTAACAGTTCATTTTACATATTCAATTTCTTCCATAAAAATTTTTTTATCTGACATTCCATCATAAAATTCATTATATTCACACAAAATATTATAAATTTAAGGGCTGTAACATAAATACCCTATTCTAAGCGTTCAAAATATAAGAATTATCTTTCTTATTTTTAATCTTAGATCTTTATATCTTTTATTTTTTTATTATTTGTAAAAAAAATTTAAAAAATTATTTATGTTTCATTTGTATAACTTTTGAAGTTATATATGAGTCTTAGATACTTATTATATATTTTATAAAATATGTGCAATAGAGTTGTAAGTCGATCAAATAATGCTGAGAGATAAATAAAAAGTAAAAAAGTTAATGAAAATAGCTATTTTTCACAATTTCAAGAGGTAGTGTGTAAATGGATAGATTTTAAAAAAATTATATAAAACAAAAAATAAAATTAACGTAAATAGGCAATTAAGGACAAAATTATTTTTTTTCAAGATTTTTAACTTAAAATATAAGTTTTTGGCGGGATGTTGAATTTATTGAATTCTTATTATAAATATTTGAGTGGGAAAGCAAAACATTGACCAAAAAAATATTATATAAACATCTTATGAAAAAATTGATGTAAAATATAAAGAAAAGACGTTGATTCCTTAGGGGGGGAAAAACTAAAGTTATAACATTTTTTTATGTCAATCATATAATTAATGCCAAAACTAGTATATAATAATATTTTATAATGATACTTGACGACATATAATCTGTTAAATTCTCGACATTTATATATAATTCCATAGCACTGTCTTTCTTAAAGATCGGGTGTTTGTATTGTTGTTTTTTTTTTAATAAAAAATTCAAAGTATGTAAATAAAATAAAAAAATAATATTTAATACAAAATAAATGATATAATAATAAAAACACCTTACCTCTGAAAACTTGAAGTTTTCAAGACTTTGAAATTATTGTTTGAAATGCTACTCTTATTACATATGCTCTGTAGATCTGATGCTATATTTATGACGTGGAATTTGAAAATATAAATTAAAGATGTATTGACATCTTCAGGAGTCCAATGACACTTAAGTTTCCTTCATTTAATTGGAAAATGCCTTTTACAAGAAAATTTCATTCATTAATTTATTAGTATATATAAATAAATGTATCACATATAATTAAAAAAATACATAATATCATAATAATTGAGAGAAATAAACTTTTTAAAAATAAAAGATATTATTTTTATCATATTAAATATTATATAAATAGAATAATTTTTTATTTTAATATTTTATAATTAATTGTATTTATAAAAAATTATTTTTAATCAAAATAAATGAAATCTTAATGATATTTGAGGGTTTTTTTTCTCTTTAATGCCTTGAATTTCAATCCACAATTTTATTTGAGTGATAAGTGATTTGTCACTTTTTGTATTTAAACAAATTAAGATATGAATGAACCATTTTTATTGGAGCAAAAGCATCCAATGGCTAGATATAACTTAGGTTATAGGATTTGATCTCTCAAGAACAAAATTATATTAAGAACCTCTTTATTGCAAAAATCTCTCATATATAGGAGGTTATCTAGATATAATTAATATTTTCTTTTCACCAATCTTAGCTAGACGACCATTTATATTAAGAACCAAAAACTTTATCAAACTATTGCCTATATACGCTATTCTGGTTATCTTTTTAAGTTTACATATCAATGTCAATTAGAGTGAATATCGATATATATAATGGTATGATAATAATTTTTAAAAATAAATACAACTTATTACATCAATTTAAATAAAAATTTAACATTGTAAAGTCATATTATCAAATAGGAGATAAAAAGTTAGAAAATGAGTTTAAAAAAATAATTTTTCACATTAGTTGTTCAAAAATCAACATAAAAAATGAATATAAACTATTAAAATTGAAGAGGTCATAAACATTAGACGTTGATTCTTATATATAATTGACATTAAAAATTGTCATGAATAACATTTTTATAATTATGTGTAAAATAGACATTAATTTTAGTAACAATTGATGTGAAAATATAAAGATATCAGATATTTATGAATAACCAATGATGAAAGTGATCCCACCCACTCATATGTTGTCTATGTTTCTTAGAACTAAAAATAGATTAGTATTATACGATGATTTGTCTCCCATTTTTTTGTGCTCTCTACTCGATTTTCTTCGGCAATTGTGTGACATTAATGTTATACCATCTTTGCACTTTTACTCTCATCCATCCAAGATATTTTCCTCGATTATCTCCTACTTTGTGAGCATTTTTTATTTTGATTGTAGTTTTCGAGTTAAATAAGTAACATTGTTGTTTATTATTGAAAGACTTTCATTTTTATGCTTTAAATTACTCTTAAATCATGATTTGCATATTTTAGAAGTATTATTTGACATAAATAGCTATTATGCCAAAATACTTATCTTATTTTATGCTTATATTTTAAAAAAAATATCATTTTTATTTGGATGCTATATTTTTAAAGTAACTTTTTAAATTGGTATGGTTTCGTTGCTTGAATACTATTATTGAAAATGTCAATTTGTTATAAGTAAACTTTGTTCTAATATTAAATCAAATGTGATAAAATGATAAATAATTATTGGACATGACTACAAGGCACCACCAGGAAAGTGGTGCACCAGTACATCACTAGATGGATGGCCAAGATACAATGATTGCCAAAAAGTGTATATAGGTAACAAAAGTGAAAATAATTATAAAATAGTCCCAACAAAATTGTAAATTATAAATGTAAATTTTAGGATCAAAGGATTACTATAGGGCAATTATAGAAGAAGTAGTAACAAAGCTGAGGTTTAATAAGGAAGAGGATGCAAGGAAGGGGGAGGATTTGAATAAAGAAGCGAGAGAAAGGTGAGAGGATCCAAATGAGAAAGGAGAAACCAAAGTCGAAGAAGAAGAAGTGTTGGTAAATGAAAATGGAAACGAAGATTGCAAAGAAGACAATCCAAATGAAAAGCATGGCATTGTTGTCGTATGATTTCTCCGCATAGGAAAATAGGGTTTTGTTTGAAAGCAAAGGATTTCAATTTTAGTTTAGGGT
Organism: Sindora glabra; assembly: GCA_020226215.1. NCBI lineage: Eukaryota > Viridiplantae > Streptophyta > Magnoliopsida > Fabales > Fabaceae > Sindora > Sindora glabra. The sequence goes on from CM035227.1 coordinate 23,990,382, forward strand.
TAAGGCTAGAGATCCTTGAAGGTTTTGCTAACAAAAAAGGCATAAAAATGGGTGCAACTTTTGTACCCTGCATTATTTCCAAGAGCATGTAGGTTCCTTTACATTGATCATCATTAACACCCCTTCTGACCTTTAAAAATGGCTCCTTTCTATGTTGATTTTCTATGGCACTCAACAATTTAGAATTTCAGACTATAGGCTGAGCTTTATGCGGACCAAAACAACAATTCTTCAAAATTATAATAAGTACTTAATGCTAAGACCTTATTGCAATTTATCGAACTCGTAACATCCAGTTGAGGGATTGCATGAAACAATACCAAGATGATATACCCATCGTTGATCTGATGGTGCACTAGTGTACCATTTTTTTAGTGATACACCACAACCTTTCCTATAATCATTTCTTATTATTTAAATTATCATATATATGTGCTCGATTGCTTATTAGATGTCACTTGGCATATAAATTTAATATTTGTATTAATTTTGTTAAAACTCTTTCAATAGAAGTGACATAAATTGATTTGATTCTGATAAAGGTAGTAAAAAAAGAAAGAATACTAGGCGCTTACAATTGAGAGGGATATGATCCTTAAGTATGCTAAAGAAGAGAAGTGGAGAATAAATTTTAATGACAATGGAGTTGCATGTAAGTTTAGAGGAACCTTAATTCTTTTGTACATACTAGGGTACCCATTATTGTTAGACAATGACATTGAGTAGAATATGACATCAAAAATTCCATTTAGAATGATATATTGATAAGAAATTTTAATATTTATCTTCATTTCAATATATATATATATATATATAAGATAAGAATTTTTGAATTATTAATTTTATATATCATTCATTTGTAGTTGCCTTGCTAGCAATTACAATTGATTAAGATAATTATACCCATATGCAGCACATGCATCTGCTAATGAGCAAGTGCAAACAATATTTAATCTATTTAATATTAAAATACAAAAATGAATTCAACAATTACTTCAATTATTTGATATGTATTAAGGTGTCCATTATTGTTAAGTAATGACATCAAGTAGAATGAGTCATCAAAAACTTCATTTGGAATGGTATATTCATGAAGAACTTTAATACTTATTTTTATTTTAAGTTATATATATATGATAAAAAGTTTGAATTATTAATCATATTTATTATTCATTTATAGTTGCCTTGCCGGCTGTTACAATTGATTAAGATAATTATATGCATGCCAATGAGCAAGGCCGAGCGGTATCTGATCCATCTAATATTAAAATAAAGTGAATTAGTGTTGGGGGATCCGTGTAATTTTGTAATTTGCGAAAAGTCAAAAACCTAAATTCCTAGGCCTACGTCGCCATCACAAAAGAAATACAAGAGTCTGACTATGAACGCATGTATATGGCACACGGACTTCTGTCCCGTACACCATCCCACCAAGCAAATAGTTTTAATGCCCACAGAATTCCAGCCTACAAAAACATAAAATGCTTCAAATAGAATTTTTTTCATAAAATTGCAGTTGAGTAATGATACATGTGTGTTGACGTGAGAAACAATTTCGTCATAAGGTAATTTTTTTTTAAATAATTTTAATTTTTTTTATATTTATTAAATTAAATTTTACAAATCTATTTTATTATTTTATATTTAATAATAATTCTTAATTTTAATTCAAGATTTAATTTTAAATTAAATTTTATTATATATATATATATATAGCATTATTACATGGAAATCACATTACTAACTACCTTTATTTGCATTTTTTTTAAGTAAGTTATTTTAACAACATTGTTGAATAGTTGCTAAAATTTAATAAGCTTATTTATTAAAATTTAAATGAAAATAATACTAAAAATTTTAATATTATAATAAAATTAAAAATATTTCCATCCACGTGCATGTTTATATTTATGTATCTTTTTATGCATTATATATATAAAGTCATGCAATTACCATGGGAAGATAAATTAAACATGAAGAAAAACACGTGTAAATTGACAAATTCAATTATTTTGGGATAGAGAATTTAGATTATAAAACTGTATATCTAACTATATAGAGGATTACTTTGAGTAATTAGGACTCTCTGTATGAATAAACTAAAGAGATACACTCTGCAAGATTCTTCCTTTCTCACTCGCATTTCAGATTACATTTTCTTTACTAATATTTCAAATTTGGATGTCGAACTGCTCTCTCGAGTTTGGACCCCGCCCTCGAACATGAAGTCTATTGGAATAAACTCCTTATTTATTTTCATGAAATTTAATTTTTCTCATTTTTCGTACCTATAATTTTTTTGAATCAATCTTGCTCCTATAGAGTATTAGTTTGTTTTATTTCATCTTCACAAGAATACCAAAGATAAATTAATATTTTATAGGAATAAAATTAATAAAAAATATTTTAGGCAAACAAAATAAAAAAAAAATCGTCTTACAAAAATGAGAAATGAAAATTGGCACTAAATACTATTAGTCAATTCAATTCCCTTAATCAAGTTGGGTGAAGGGAAACATAAGAACTAATCATGTTGGTTTCGAGAAAACTCCATTATTAGGACAAGCACCGAATGAATGCATTGAACTGAGCTTTAATGGATTTGACATTTGGTGGGTGCTTTTGATCAGTGGTTGATTTTGTATGTTCTATAAATGAATCCAACACAGCGCATGCTCAGTACTCTCTAACTTTGTTCCATTTTGAAACAGCTGAGAGCTCAAATTATATAGAATAAGAGCAAATCTTGTGGATCTAACTTAACTACTTAGCATATATTGTCCCATAAAGTGGAAGTCACATGTCATGGTTCTTGGCATTAGCCCACTCTCATTCTTTTCAATTACTTCCTAAGTACGAATTTGATTTATTATTGATATAAAATATTTTACATATTATTAATAAATAAAGAAAAAACATATTATAAAAAATTAATTTTTAATAATTTAATAATTTTTATTAATGTAATAATATATAAATAAATAATAATATAAAATTAATTTATATTAATATATATATAATTTATTAAATTTAAAGAAATATTTGATTCATGTGAGAAGTAAATATTCATGAAAAGTTAAACTTTTAAGAACTTATCAAAAGGTATTCGAAATTAATTGGTTGAAGGAAATGATACATCTCAAAAAATTTTATATATTTTATTTAATTTTAATTTTTTTTAAAAATTAATAAAATAATTATTATATTGTTAATATTATTACAATATAAATTAATAAAATTTAATTATTATTAATTAAATTTAATAAAAATAATTTCATTTTTATATTCATAAAAAATGTGAAGTAAAATTTATTTAGGAGAAAGTGGGTAAAATATTAATTGAAAAGTAAAATTTTCTAAAATATTTTATTTTATTCAATTTATTGAAAAATAAGCAACTAAATAATTCACCTTTTTTATTTTCTAAAAAATAAATAAACGATTCTTAATCCGTACTTCATTCCCCACTTATATATGTAAACCACGTCACCCTGTTTAGGTGTGCTTTTCCCACCAGTTACAGTTTCCCTCCATGCTCGATATTCACACTTACGAAGAGTCGGTTTGGCTTTATGGCTTTCCTTTTTATCATTTATTTTAAAATTAAAATTTATTTTATTTTTATTTCTCTCTTTACTTGAAGTTTGTGGTTAAACTTATGTGCACATATAAGTTATTTTTATTTTATGCACAAATTTCAATACAATTAAAATGAAATTAAAAAATATATTTAATATTTTTATTAAATTTTTAAAATGATTTATAAAAATAAAATATTTTAAAATATATGATAAATAAAAAATAACAGAAGAAATATTCACGTAAGTAATACTTATTAATTAGAAATTTTTCTATATAGGAGAACGGTTTGAGATTTATTGCGGTGGCTGGCTTGCCAATCGCTGGTAAAGCACGTGAGGAAACATTTGTATTTGCACGGGGAATAATAATAATAATAATAATAGTAGACTACTAACCGTAGGCAGCTGCTTTCACACAATTAGTTAACCTGATGATTAAGAAACAATCTGCCACGTGAGCGACCACATGTCAGTACCTTCCAGAAGCCAATTCCCAGAAAAAGCGTACGCTCTCAGCCTGTGACGTCCTGCCCGAATCCGACACCGGATTCAAATTCAGATATAATCCAGTAGTATCCATCAAAGCGGTGCGGGTGCAGGGTGGTCTTGCACGTGCATCAGCATCGCCTGACGTCCTGATTTCATCAGAGCGTAATTATTGAAAGGTGTCGGCGCCGCTGAATGGATGGATGGTAGGGCGTAAAAGTAATTAAGAAGGGGGGTAATGGCTGAAGTAGGGTTGACTGATGAGAGATGGGAAGGACACATGGGGTGACGTAACCTGACATGACAGTATAATGCCATTGGCTGGGACATCCAATGACTTCATCGTCTGAATCTTTGTCCCCCAATTACTCTTCGCTCATCCACCCTTCTCTCTCTGCGTCAATGGCATGCAGTGAATTACGTTAAAAAGGATGGTGAATCAATAAGGTCCTTACACGTGGCTGATGGAACTGGTCTGATGATCAAATGGAGATCTACGGCTGTGGTTGTGATTGGTGGTCCTCGATTGCATCATGTCAAATCTATCATTGCAGATGCCAGTTACCAATCTATCATCAAAATATCTTGGCTAATTAAGCTAAAATATCTGTTTAAAATATCTCAGTGATATTTCTATAGACATAGATGAACGATGCATCTATTTTGAGGATGGACATAAACGTACAATAACGGAAAGCAATAACAGGCGAGTTTTCTGTCGGTCTTTTTTTACCTTATAAAATAATATTATAAATATTAAAAATAGGAATAGTAATTAATTGAATTAAGTCGAGAATTTATTATATATATTACATTAATTTTATATTAATAAAAAGTTTTAATTTATATTTAAAATTTAATTTTAAATTTTATTTTTATTGTACACAGAATTACTGGTTAATTTATTGTTTATTCTCATTGCTGTGTTTATTCGCAAACCAAGTCGAATGACTATCCAATCAGATGAAAATCAAGATAAATGCCTTGAATTAGTTTCGTAAGGTATGCAGAGAATATACTTCGCAACCCTCTAACCTTAAAACTTTCATAGATGTTTGAGTCAGGTACAAGTTAATTAATTTGATGGGCTTGTGCTCTCTACTCGGATAAATTCTACAGAGATGTCTTCAACAAATTTTGTTTATGTTTATTGTTGTTTTTGTATATGTTTCGCTCATAAAATATAAGAGTTTGTTTATTTATTTATCATCATAAATTTAACTTCAGGAGGTTCCAAATTCGAGATGATGTGGTATAATATAAATCATTAAATAAGATTATTAAGAATTTTAATAATTTCATTCAATAATTTAAAATGTGTTCGTCACTTTAGATTTGAAATTTCCTAGGATACCGTAGAACTTCCCTTTAACTTCAATAAAGTTAAAAAGTGTTTTTAACTTTTAAACAGGCTTATGTATTAATATCAACTTATCATCATCATCATTTATTATTATTAATAATAAATGAGGTATTAGTCAGTTATAAAACTAAAACGAAATACCCTGTAAAAGAGAAAATCAATTTTGATCTATATGATCATATCTTATATTCAACATAACAAATGTGGCAATAAATCGGTATGTGTGTGTGTGTGTGTATATAGTAGGAGTAATTAAATTAATATATATATATATATATATATATATATATATATATATATGCAAGGATTGGATATTAGATTTTGAATGTATCAAAAAGTATAAAGCCTTTAAGGCGGTATTTGATTTTCAAAATCTTCCTCACATCATTAAAAATATTTTAAGGAAATGCAAGATTCGTATATTTAATTTAAATTTTAGAAAAAATATTTTTGGAAATGTGACCATTTTTAGAAATATTCTCAATATAATATTTTTTTAAAATATTTTCATGAGGAGATAGTATCCTACATTCCTATGATATGAAAATATTAAATTAATATGAAAAGATTATTTTTACCCATTTCACTACTTATTGTAATTAACCATTATTCACTATTATATATAGTCAGTAATTACCATTCATCATTAGCAACCACTTATTTTCGGTGACCATTGTCAGTTGTCATCTAGTGCTACTGATAATTGTTCATCAACACCCATTGTTAGTTATTACAGTCCACCATCACTTATTACGCATGACCATTGCTAACCATTATCTATTATTGATAATTATTATCAACTATTACCCATCATTATTAATCATTATTTACCACTACTTGTCATCGATTATTATTATCTATCACAATCCATTATTAGCACAATCAACTACTACCTATTATCAATGGTTACCATCAATTATCATCTATTATTAATAACTATTGTCGACCACCACTTATCATTGATGACTATTATGAACCTTTACTTATTGCCTAATGTCCACCATAGACCATTATTGACCACTATCTATTCTTAATAACACCATTAATTACCACTTATTTTTGGTAACCATCACCTACCACTTACTATTAATGATCACTGTTAACTATCACTAGTAACCACTATTGGCTGTCAAACACCACTAATAAATACTCAATTTTTAATAATTAAATAATATTTTTAAAAATATTTAAAATAATTAAAATATAATATTATAATATTTTTAAGAATAATTTTAATTAAACTAAATATGTGAATGTTATATTTCTAAGAATTAAATTCTTGAAAATCACATCCCCAAGAATGTTAGGATTTCAGGGAATATTTGATTTCATAAACCTGAATATTGAATATTACTTGAGTGAAAAACTACAATCATATTAGATTTTGGTTTAAACATTTAAAATTGATATACAATGTTTGTAGGGCTAGTAATGAATTAAATCAACGAATGAATTACTTGTAATTTGACAAAAAAATTGATTTGTTAAATTGAATTTATGAATTAAACAAATTGAACTTAAATTTAAAATATTGAATTGATTGCTAAATAAATCAAACTAGCTCATGAACCAACTAGTTTGATTTATTTAGCTAATGAACTAACTTGATAAGTTAATTATATATATAAATACATTTTAATAACATTTATAAAATACATCATGATATTAAATATAATATTATATATTATATAATATATTTTAATGAAATTAAATAATAATTTTTAAATAATTTTGAGCTAAATGAGTTGAGCTAACAAATCAATGATACGGGCAAACTTGATTCATTTTTACTTTATTTATTTGAAATTTTGATTTATTTAATTAAATCAAACAAATTATTAAATCAAGTTAAACGGTTCAAAAATTAAATTTGAACTAAATTTAAACTAAAAGCTTTAATTCATTTAAATATAATTCTAATAAAATTAAAAATTTTCAAACCGAGTCGAGTTATTTCACAACTCGCCTTTCCTTAAGCCCATATCCATCCTTAGATGCTCGTGTCATTTCAATTAGTGGTTTATTCAGACGGGCTCGTCCCGGTGAAAAGTCGAAGAAACATGAAATGGACTAAGAACCTACCACATGGGAAGTTTCAATATATTTTGGGCATCTAGTTCGGCAATTGGGAAAAAGTTGTCCATTTCACATTTATCATCTAAAACGACAATTAAGAATGCAGTTTGATCATTTTCATTTCTCCCCCCCCCCAAAAAAAAAAAAACAGAAACACTATTGTATATTTAGTTTACTGCATAAAATTATTTAAAATAATTTTTATTAATAGGTTGATTAGTTTTTCATTTTAGTGAATTGTAGATAAAGAATTTTACAAAAAAATTATCTTTCAATTGATATGTGCTTAGTAATACCAGTTTTATTTGATACATAAATCTAACTAGAACACTCGTCATGGAGAAACACTCTTTTTTTTGTCATTTTCTGTGATATTAAAGAAAAGTTAGGATGAATTTTTTTTTTTAATAAATCACATCAGATAATAAAAATACGATTTTAAATTTTATTGCATATTAAAATTTTGCATTCTTTTCTCTTAATATGATGAAAGATAAAAAAAAGTCTAATTTCATGAATAAGTGCTTATTCTTGAGTTTCCATAATGCATTTTTTTAATGGCCTATATTCTGCAGGTCAATCGGGATATTTTATATGGATTGAATTAGAAAAAATTTGGTTTCCTAAAAAATAAATTTAAACGAATTTGGTCTAACAGATTACGAATCAAATAAATCAGGTCTAAATCGATTCATATGTTGGTCCATAGGCGTATTCTTTAAAAATTTTTCCATTTAAAATTTTAAAGAATATTTATATTATAAAAAGAAGATAATTCTTTAATTATTTTTATATTATAATTTAACATAAAATATAATTCAATCATTAAAAAATTAAACTCTATTTTTCAAAATAAGTAAACATAACAAAAAAATTAAAAAATATAAAAAATATAAAAAACCGGCCTGCAAATTATTTCAATTTATTTTGAAAACAAGTCGCACCACCTTCTAATATTAGTTAAAAAATATGCATAAACAAATTCCGTCCATACGAAAATTAGTCCCATCCATTCGTTAAACACTCTACTTTCCTTAGGCCGCAGTTCTGTTGGGAGAAAATTGACGTCATCTCAATTATAAATAGTGCTTATTTCATGTACCACAAAACTAATATTGCAATATTTTCGATATGTAAATATCAAAAGTGGAGACTCGCAACCAGTGAATTGTCCAGTTCCAATCACAATTATCACATCAATTTGTTCTTTTTATAAACACAAAAAAACAGCCTTAGGCTAGTTTCTTTAAATCTTGAATAATTATAATATAGCTCAAGATCCAACACGATGTGTATGAAGATCATATCCTTTAGGGCTGTGGACCGCTTTGGTTGGACCCCATGAACCATGTACGCATATTTGAGTGGGCAACACGGTGAGGTCACCCCCATGGAAAGGCCATGGTTTAATGAGTTGCTTAGTCCAGTCTCCACCACTTCTCTTCTTCTCTATTGGTTCTTTAACCATTTTCACAACTTGTTCTTTCTCCTTCATGCTTCTTCCCCCTTTAAATCATGATTACTACACTATCAGTGGCATTGGATTCTTTGACCATAATGTACACGTATTTCATGACGTTTTTTTCTGATTAATATGAATAGTTAAATTATTAAACTTGCATTTTAGAATTAAAGACGTGAAAATTCTATCATTTTTTTAATAATATAAATAGTTAAACTAACAAATAGCCATGCATCTAAAATTTCATAATGTAATGAAAAGTAAAGCTTTTAATATCCTTATACATCGATCCTTTGAGTTAAGGTTCTGGCATTGTAATTTTTGCACAACTTTTAAATTCTTAATTTGTTTTCTTTGATTTTAAAGAGTTGAACAATTTAAAAATGTCACTATAAATTTTATAAAATCTAATAATAAGTACCGACGTTAAAATCGATTAACTTATTCTACTATTTAGCTTTAATTTGTTAAAAAAAATCTTAATACAAATGTTCTCCATTTATAGTAAATTTATGAGAAGTTTAGTAATTTTTAAAAATATAAACTAACCTTCCTTTCCTTTTATTTTAAAAATACACTCACTTCCCATACTTTTGAGAAATAAGAAAAGCAAATATATATTTTTAATTAAAATAGAAGAAATATAAATAGAATTAGATCAAATTTTAATAAAAATAAATATAATTTATCCTAAACCGATGCGTGTGAGGAAGTTTATTGCATTTTTTTTTTCATACGTGTGAATTATGTCGTGGAAGCTCTGTTGAATTTATTTAAATCATAAATCACGCAACAAAACAAAAGGAATGGGGTGTCAAGCGGGAAGACAAGACATATAAAAATTGAATTGAAGAAAATGACATTAGGTTTTTGTTGTTTTATGAAGTAATAATTAAATGGGTAGTCCCACATGGAAGCGAAAATCAAAGGAAAGGAAAGCCGTGGCTTCCGGCTTAAGTATCATAGAATGGTTAGAATGCAACAAGAAAGAGTTTTGGTTGTAAGCGGTAAAATTATCACAAACGTCCGAGGCTCCCTCGGCCATCGCGCACTTTTTCTTTGATTCTTCCGTAAGCCTTTGCCATCGTTTTGGGGGGGGGGGGGGGGGGGGGAGGAGTAAATTGGATCGGCCCCTCCTACCTTTGACCTGTACGGATTAATTTATATATCGTAAATTTTATAATATTTTAAATATTTTGATATTTAAAATAATATGATAAGTTTGGTTAAATTAAAATTATTTAATTATAATTATTTATTTTAAAAAATATAATTAAATAAGTTTAATTTAATGAATTTAAAAATTACTATATTATTTCAAATTTTAAAACTTTTAAAAAATTATAAGAGGCGCTTACATATAATTTTATGATTAAAATGAATTATATTTTGTGTAATTCGAACAGTTTAAATTATGAACCGTATTTCGTTCGACGGGCCTGACCATCGCCCGTTTCCGCTTGCATGTATACATATAAACTAAACTCTGACATTTTCAGAAAAACGGGAGAAGAATTCATACTCGTGGAACACATGTTATGTTAAACCTTAAATACGTATACACCAGACTTCATTAAAAATTTGAAGCTAGAAGCACTTAAACGAAAACAATGTTAAAATTGATGACCTTTCGTAAAGTCCTTGTGTTGGGCACTTTCATTTTAGGGAAAAATTTTGTATTGAAATTTTTAATATTATTCCTTATTATTTTTAAATAAATTAAAAATTACTCTTTTAATTTTAAAAATCATTCAATCGCAACATCAAACTTGTTAATTTGTCAAAATATAATATAATGTTGAATTTTCAATACTATCATAGAATAAAAAAAATCTTGAGAAAAATGCACATAAATTCCTTGAACTACGACTTAGTATTGCTTAATTCTTATAAGATTAATGCGAAAACTTATAGATAATTTCCTAAAGTTTTCAAAAAAAATTTGGTGATTTAATTTTTAAAAACAAAAAAATTGCATATAAGTTACTTATAACAATTTCAAATATGAATTTAGCCAATTTTTAAATAATATTTTTTAAAATTAAATTATGAATAATAAAATTGATTTTGTAATGTATTTATAATATAATTAAAAATAAATATTTTTAGTAAATTATGGTTGAGACCCAATTAAATTGCATTTAAGGAGATAAGAAATGTAATTATTTTATTTTTTCTATTACTCCTTTAAGTTTATTATATTAAAAAATAATTAAAAATTATAAGTGGCTCATTTTTTATTTTTAATTAAAATTTTAATATTTTTTATTTTTTTAAATTTTAAAAAAAATATTTATAAGTCTTGAAACTTAATGAAAGTTATATGATATCAAATCATACTTTAAAAATTTTTATTTGTATTCTTCCAAAAAATCTTCATCTTTTTGAAGAATGCATCGAAAAAAGTTCTCAAATATCTACTAAATTAGTCGCATCAACCTTTTTTTTTTTTTTTTGGGTTTTTATTATCATTGATTCAGTGCAAAATTGAGTTGGTATCTTAATTGGCAAGTGAAGAGGAAAGACACGCTTCACCTAGTCTAAGCCCTAGTCTGGCGGTTTATCAGCCAAGTTGGTCAAAGTTCCGGAGAGTTGCAAATTTAATTTATGTTTAATTTCTTGGTACTGTTTACAAGTGCACGCCTTTATTAAGAAACGTTTAATAATATTATAAACATAAGAATCGGTATAAAATTTTATTCTATTTTGATTTTTGGTTCCCCGTAGAATTTTGAGAATAAATTAAAAATATATATTTATAAAAAAGAAACCTATTTTTTTTAAATTACTCTCTATTTTCTTATTTATCGTATTTAAAAAAATTATTTCTTTTTTTATTACTTTAAATTTTAATGAAGTATTAAATAATTTTTTTAATCTTATCTTTCTTTTTATTAATAAATATTTCATTATTCTATATTCTTAACTCATTTATATTTATTTCATTATATTTTTTTTATATTCAACTATCTTGATAATTATTTTGGAAAAAATATTAAAAGTAAACAAATTAAATTTTTTTAATATTTCTGAAATTAGTTAATTGCAAAAGATAAAAAAGAATAAAAAATATATTTCTAATGTCATTAAAATCAGTAGCCTAATTTCTATTAGTACTTATTTGGTGAGAGACCCATATTTCCTTTTCTTCTTAAATCAATGATCTCCTGTATTAAACTAAAGGCGTTCTTAACATTGCCTGAAGGAACATTTAATGGCATTAAGAGCATAAATTTTTAAAAATTTTATGCACTTTTATTTAATTCACTCTCAAAGTTCATTCTCCGTATAAACTTTTTAGGATAAATTCAATAAAAATATATAAATTTTAAAAGAACATGAAATTAAAAAAAAAAAAAACCAAATTTCTCAACTTAACCTGAGAACAGTGGTTAGCAAGGTCCATAAAAATGAATTATAAGCGAGAAAAACAAAAGATTAATATATTGTATGGTGCAGTGCGAAAAGAATTTCTCATTGTTTTTCCATTAAATACAAGGATCCCCCCCCCCCCCCCCCCCTCCTTTTGTTGTGAGAAGGAAAAGTAGAAATCGATTGGCTTGCCGTTTAACTCCACGCCTGTAGGTACCACACCGAAGCCAGAAACAATGATGCGGCAATGGACCTCCAGCCTGTTAAGATTCTTTGAAGATTAGATTAAGTAAATTTTGAAGAGGGATAGAAATAATTTTTTTGATTTAAATTACTAGTTTCAATTAAAAAAAGCAGTAAGTTTTAAAATAAAAATTATATTTTTATTTTTTTTAAATTGATAGGAAATTAATAGAAAAAAATGAAGAAAATTCAGATTCCCTTTTTCTTAGTGCTAAAAGGAAGAGTATGTTAGGCTACTTCCCTTCAAAGTTAGTTTATGTTATTAATCTCTTTAAAAAGAATTTGCGATTATATTTATAATTTATTTAATTCTTTGTTGGAATTTCTGATAATGAGAATTAAAGTTATTAAGGCATACTTTTTCTATTTTTTAAGTATCGTTTAAGGTTAATGCACAAAAATTAAAAAATATATTAAATAACCTAAATTTTATTAAAAATAAGTTATAATTTATTAATATATCATCTATTAAAAATTAATTAGTAAATAAAGTTGTTGAGCATTTATTTAAATTGAAGGAGTAATTTTTAAAAGATGATAATAAATATAATTTTTAACATGATAAATAAATAAAAATAATTTTTTAAAATTATATTTAAAAAGAAAGAGGTGAAATAAATGACAGAAGATAATAAATATTACCAGCTGGGCCACTAAAGAATCTGCAAGAGTTGATTACGACTGATTCAATTTACACGAGTTGGGTTGTGAGGCCATTTGCCGAGCCCTACTTACATACAATTGGATCTTTGCATCTTGAAGGTAAAAAAGGGGACCATCTTCACAATCTCATTGACTTTCTTTGGCAAACTACCCAAATCAAATTGGTTTTTGCAATTACGTGACCAACGTAAGTACTAGCCTATTTAAATTGGGCTTATTTTTTTCCTTTTGGTCACGGAGGGAGAGGGGAAGAGGGAGGGGAAGATGAGATGGCAAGGAATCGAATCCTTGCCTATTTAAATTGGGTTTATGGCCCAAGAAGCATTTGAGTTGGGTGATCAACGTAAGGATACATACCAAATTTCACAAATCGGATTGTTCCATATTTCTTCTGTACCATATATGAATTTTTGGACAAGTTAAGTAATGAACTATTGTAACCTCAGGTTTTAGTTAAAATAAATTGCCAAAATCAATAAAACACTGTAAATCTATCTATTACCACTTATGGATTTGGTTAAACTATCTTTTTCCCAAAAAAAAAATTGTAATCATTCTTTTATTTTGGATAGTTGTTTTTGAATGTTACCAATTTATCATTTTTGCCACGCTAAGGTAATTGTGCAATTTTTATGTTCCCAAACTTATCCAAATGAAGATACTTCTATACTTATAAAGTTTATGGATAAAAGTATTACGTAAATATTATTGCTCTCTTGTTTTAATTTGTCTGTTATCAACGTATAAATTATACAGTGAAAAGTTGCTTAGTTGACGGATGGTTATATGATAAGTATGGTGGAGAGAATGTAGGTGAAGTTTTATTGATATTTGTTGTGAAAATTTCAATTATAATTATATATATATATATATATATATATATATATATATATATATATATATTCAATTTCAAACTAATTAAATTTATATTTGCTGAGTTATAATTATTAGTGATGAGTTGAAAAAATAATATACACGTATTCTATATTTGGATATCGTGGGAAAAAGTATAAGAAGAAAATAGATAGAAGAAAAAAATGTAAAAAGGAAACATCTTGAAAGGTATTTTTGTTCACTTGTTGTTTGACTGAGTAAGAAATTGACGAAAAGAAAATGATAAAAATGTTAATTTATTATTTAATTTAATTGAAAATAAAAAAATAATTTATTAAATGATAAAATTGTTCTTATTTCAAGTTAATAAAAATATTTAATAAACTTTACAAAAGGGTAATTTTGTATTTATAAAATCTATTTTTAAATTGATTTGGTGGAAAAATATTTTGTTAATTCTTGAGGTACTTTTTAACTTTTTTTCCTTTTCTACATCAAGTTTTTTACATAATATCTAAACATTAAAAAATTTATTTTTAATCTTTTTTCTTTCCACTTTTTTTTCATAAATCCAAACAAAGGTATAAAATTATGTTTGAGAACTTCACAATAAATATCTATGGAACTTTGTTGAGTTTTCTCCAAGTGCAATTTTCTAAGATAAAAAAGATATATAAATTATTTAGTTGGCTATTTATTAGTAAAACAGAGGAATGATAACTTTTCATAAAATTTTACTTTTTTTTTTGGGTAAATGAAGCAGTTGTTAGATAGTACACAATCATTAGGAATTGAAATTTAAATATAATAAAAAATATAAAATTTTTAAAAAATATTGGGTGCCATTTGAAATAACTGCTTTCTATATAAAGTTTTATTTTCTATAAAATGTAAGAAATTAATTACTAATAGATTTGGCTAAACTATTTTTTCAAAAAAAATGTAATCATTCTTTTATTTTGGATAATTATTTTTGAATGTTAACAATTTATCATTTATGCCACGCCTAAGGTAATTGTGCAATTTTTATGTTCTCAAACTTATCCAAATGAAGATACTTCTATGCTCTCTTGTTTATGGACAAAAGTATTAGGTAATTATTATTGCTCTCTTGTTTTAATTTGTTTATTGAGGGTGTTTGGTAAAAAAATTTTTAATGAACTTTTAGTTGATTTAATAATATTTAGTTATTTAATCAAGTTAATTAACTAATTTAACTGTTTGACAAAGAGTTTATTCAATTAGTTAATTGGTCCTCAATTAGCTAATTTAAAAAAGTTAGTAAATCTAATATTTTTAATTAATTTATTGATAATGAACTTGTAAAAATATAAAATTATCTTTAAATAATATATGTATTTTTATTTATATCTTTACTAAAAAAAGATTAAATTAATTTATTAAATTATTATTATTAATTTCTATAAAATATTTATAAAATACAATAATTTATTTTTAAGAAATATCATAATTTATTCTTTAAAAAATATAATAATTTAAAAAATATAATAAAATTTAAATTATATTTTAGATTTATCATATTTTTAAGCAAGTATGACTTAAAAAATTATTTAAAAATAAATTATCATTAAAAATAAATCATTATATTTCTTAAACATAAATCATATAATAAATCTAAAATATTATTAAAGTAAAAAAATAATTAAATAAATTATAAAATATATATATATCCTTATATATCATTTTATATATAAATAGTTAATAGAAAATGATTAATTTTACTAAATACTTTCACTTAAATAGCTAATGTTACCATCTAGTTAAATCAGTTAATATAATTAATTGTTAGTTAACAGTTAATTGAATCAGTTAATTATTAAATAAGGTCATTATCTATATATATATAGTAAAATTTTGTTTACTTGATAGATGGTTATATGATAAGTATAGTGGAGAGAAGATAGGTCAATGTGTATTCAAAATTCTCAATTAATTGAGTTATTAATTAATAATTACATTTATTGAGTTATAATTATTAATGGTAAATTAGAAGAATAATGTACATGTACTCTATGTTTGAATATAATGAGAAAAAATAAAAAAAAATAGATAGAAGAAAAAAATGTGAAAAGAAAATATATTTTTTACTTGTTGTTTAGATGTATAAAAAATTGATGGAAAGAAAATGATAAAAATATTAATTTTTTATTTAATTTAATTGAAAATTAAAAATAATATATTAAATGATAAAATTATTCATATTTAAAGTCAACAAAATTATTTAATAAGTTTCATAAAAGGGTAATTTTGTAATTATAAAATTTTTATCCCTTTTTTTAATACCTATTTGATGAAAAAATATTTTGTTGATTCTTGAAATACTTTTTTTAACCTTTTTTCATTTTATATCAAGTTTTTCATAGTATTCAAAGACTAAAAAAATTATTTTTGATCATTTTTCTTTCTACTTTTTTCGATAAATTGAAACAAAGAGGTAAAATTATGATTGAGAACTTCACAATAAATAATTATGGAATTTTGTTGAATTTTCTCTAAATACAATTTTTTAGGATAAAAGAGATATATGAACTATTTGATTGGCTATTTATTAATAAAATGGAGGAATGATAACTTTTGATAAAGTTTTACTCTTTTTGGGTAAATGAAGGGATTGTTAAACTATTGGATAGTATATAAGGATCATGAGCTGAATTTTAAATACAATAAAAGATATAAATTTTTTAAAATATATTAAATATTACTCGAATTAAAAGTTTTTAACATAAAATTTTATTTTTTATAAAATATAAAAAATTACTTGCTTATTTCATATAGGTAAAAAGAACTTTTTGCAGAAAATTTTACTTCTTAACTCATGATTAATCAAATAACTTCAATACTTTTCAAAAAAATTACAAAATAAATTTATTTTTTTATAAGTTCAATTTTCTACAAAAGTTTCCTATATGAGCTACGCAAATTTTAACTAAATAAGATAAGATGTGGTGGGTTTTCCTATAATCTCGTGTATGCTTGTCATCCCTAAAACAAACAAAAGATAAAGAAAGTAGAAAGACCAAAAAATAAAACCAAAAAGATAAAAGAATTTAGCCCTAACTAAAATTTACCCCAGTTGTAATAGGTTGATTTATCCATGGCTTAGCCCTAATTTTCTTTTAGGTGAAGACTTGGCCCCGAGTTATAATAGTGTCAAAGTACTTCTCTTTTGGGCCTAGAGGTCAGTTATCCTTTAAAATTGCATGAGGGTTATAATCATTAAAAAAATAACTATGAAGCCCATCATGATAAATTTGTGTTGTTTTATAGTGTGCTATCATCCCGATGTACTTGTAAACACGCGAGTTTCTGGCTCGTTTTGAATAGTTCTACCTTTCAAGTTCGGGGCTTTCTTTTTTTTTTTTGGCTCTGCAAGTGGGAAAGAGGAGCTCGGTTCCACGCATCCTAATCTCCCCTCCCCTCCCCTCACCCCCTCCCCCTTCCTGATTAAAAAAATAAAAAATAAAAGTCATAGAGAGACACTTTCTTTCCTCACAAAGCAAGATTTATGTTATATATAAGTTTTTTAAGTCAATTTTTGCTTTTCTATAGTGTAATTTTATTTCCATTGGGAAAATTCTTAAATGATTATGATGATATAGAATTATGTTACCATAATTCAAGATAAAATCATGATAGAGAGACACTTTTTATTGCTTCTAAATCATGTTCTTATATGATTGAAAGAATATCAAAATCAATAAAATATAAAAATTTAATGTAATTCAACTTTTATTCTATCCCATGTATGAACATGATAGATAAAATTTACTAAAATTTAACAAGATTCACTAAAATGTGAAAACTTATTGTCAAAATTCAAAATCAAAGAAGTAGCAAAGTCAATAAAACATAGATATTTGATGTGATTTAAATTTTAATTTATCCTATGAATAAAGATGATAAATAAAACTTACTAAAAGAAATCAAAGAGAGATTACAAAGAGTTTGAGCACTCTCAAACTCACACCTTAAATACATCTAGAATATCTCACAGTCTTCTTTTAAGCAGTAGTATATATTTTTACAAATGGTATATACATTTTTCACTCTTGAAACAAATAATTTCATAAAAAAAATAAGAGTAAATTGTGAGATATCAAGTAACTATCTATGGGGTTATAAATAAAAACTCTTTCTTCAATCACACATACTAGTTTGTTTAACAAATTATTCATATCCAATGTATTTGTAGGCTTTAAAAACTTGCTTCATAAGATAATCCTAATTCAAATTAAGAAATAATAAATAATTGATGAGAATCTTAATTTGAATAGAAAATTTTTTCATAAAAGGATATAATCACAACTTGGTGATATTTAGAATTTGAGTTAAATTTTGACAATTTCTATTTTAACACAAATTCCATTATTAGAAGTTTTCAAGATCCAAATCTTGAACTATCTTCTCCAATGATCACAAACATCTACAAAACTCCCTCTCCAATGAAGAATTAGGACTTTACACATGTATCAAATTTACTTCATCTTTTTTACAAATAGTTTTCTAAAAAAATTACTAAAATTATAAAACAAAGTTTCTATTTATACAAAATTTAGGATTGATAAACACCAAAATCAAACTGTGGCAAAACTTCTTTAATTAATCTAAATGTAGTAACAAAACTAACCAAAACCATTTAAATGAACAAGACCAAAATCTAACAGAATCAAATTCTGATACCACTTACTGAGAAAAATCCTAAATGACTATGATAATGTGGAAGTATGTTGCCATAATTCAAAATCAAAGAAGTAGCAAAGTTAACATCATTGTCAAAAATTTCCCAACAACTTTTTCATAGTGTAATTTAAAGTTCTTCTTTGGCCTCTTATTTGTTCTATAAACTATGTAAAATTATTCATTTTTAATACAAAATTTCAAAATACTTAAAATTTACTAAATGTTTTATCCAAATACAAGATTAAATTTATCCATCGAAGCTTGATTTATGAGAAGTAGCAATATGATGATCATATTCCAAAGAAAATGTACTTTAAAATCCTATGACATACAATAAGAAATTTTTTGAGGCCCTTTGATGAAATTTCAATCTCCATTACAAAAGATCTCTTGCAGGAATGTAGGAGTTCATTATCTAATGCTTGATGCATATCACTTCTACATGGCTGCCTTTTTTTTTTTTTTTTGCTTCCTAGTATAGGGGAAGCTTAGCTTATGTTTTTAATTTTGTATGGAATTTCATGTAGAATTATGTATTCCTTTGATGCATCTTGTTAGCTTTTGCCCATCTCATGTAATGATTGATTTAAAAAAAAAAGGGTGGTATCAACCAATGTTAGCACCCTTACTTCCTTCTTGTGCGTATGGCTAGTTTGCAACAAGACATATTTACACGTTGGATGGCCCGCTCAATTTGATAAGTTTAATTTTAAAAAATATAGATTTTAAATTTTATTTTAAAATTTAAATATTAATTAAATCTTGTTATAACTCGGATAATATTCAAGTTAGATTAATTCATAATAAAATTAATTGGATTGTTTTGGCTCAATATAATTACATGGTCTTATTTTTATTAATTCAAAAATATAAATATTGTAAAATAATTACATTTAATTATTTTTAAAATAAAAATATTTAATTTATTATAATTAAATACCTTATATTTTTACATTATGTATTTAAATATATATTATGATATAAAAATTTTAATTTTTACTTAGCATTATAATAAAAATAAAAATAATTAAAATTTCAAACTAGACTTTAGGCCTTTTATAATTTTAATTGGAGCCAAAATTTCAAAATAAGTAGTTAGGCTCAAATTTAAAGTAATATATTCCAAGCACCTACACATAAAAAATTTGGTCAAAACCTAATTCTATTTATAACTTCTATCTTTAGGCAATAAAACTTGAATTAAATAAACAGTAGATATATTTTACAACAATGTTACTTTCACTCTTCCAACAATATTCTTTTTTTTTGTTGTAAAAAAATTGATCTCACCTTAAGCTTTACATACTATTAAAAGTTATATTAAAAAAATGTGGAAATTTATATTTAATTTAAATGTGCTAAGCATTTTTTTATAATGTTAACTGTCTTGTCACTTTATATGATAAAATTTTTGTAAAAAGTGTTTCAAAAGACTTAGTTCCACATTGACTAAGTCAACCTCTTGTGAAAATTTAAATATAGGACTTATTACATAAGCAAATTGATAAGGAAAGAAAATAGTGAGCTCATTTGTATAAGATAAGTCAAAGCAAGTGCAATTAGTGAATTTACCTTTTGTGCATAAATAATACAAAAGGCCTAATCCAAGTTTTTTTTTTAAGAAAATCATAACATAATTTTTTTTATATTTTATAATAACTAAGTCTTATTTGAAAATCATGATTTTTTTATCTATTAAAATTAGAATGTGTGCCATGATTTTGCTCTCTAATGTTATCTCTCATATTTTTCTAATATCATCAACCTTATTTCAACGTCATCAACCTTATTCTCTAAGTTTTTTGAATATCATCTTCCCAAAATTTTTCCAACATTTTTCTCTAGAACATTCTTCAATTGCCTATAAATACTATAACCCACCCCTCATATCTTGATTGTGAAATTGAAAAACTCTCATATGCTTTTTACTTATTCTCCTCAAATACTTTTTCTTTATTGGGTTACATATTTTCTTATTGTCTACTTTTGTTTTGATCATGTAATTAAAATAAAAGAGTCAATAGAATTTTGGGAGATTTCCGTGGAAAACTTTGCATGAAGAGGTGGAATAATCCTAAAGGACAATGAACTAACACGTTTCATAACTTTAAATTTTACAACAATCTTAAAGGTTTCAATGGAGTCAATGCAAATGACTTTAAAGATATGCAATTAATTTTACAAATTTTCATTCATCATATTTTAAATTTAATCTAATAGAATGTTATTCCTCTGATTATTTTTTGTCTTTAGCTTATGTGAATTATTTACAGGTACTTAAGATCAGACTTGCTTTCTTTAAGTTATTGTTTGAAAGTGGATATTCCTAGGATTATTGTATTTAGGATGAGAGTATTCATATTCTGTTAGGTGTGGGAGGATAATATTGATTTCCCCCATATTAGGTATTATGGAGAAATTCTATTATGTTGTTAGTCATTAATTTAGTATTTATCCTTTTTTTGGTAAGGTTACAATTTACATGATATTTTTCTGCCATTATGCTCACTTTAATGTTATCTAATAATCTACTCCTCAATTAGCTTTTATATAAGTTATTTTAAAATTTTATAGTTATCAAGTGTTATTGCTTTACTAAAGATTGAGACAATTTCTGTAAATAAGAAATGATCGGTTTAGGTGAAAGTGCTCTTAATTTTCTACTTATAAGCTAACTAGTTATTAAGGAATTTTATAAAATTTGTTGTTGAAAAACTTTTATGTGGATTAAAATTGTGAGAAAAAATAATTATCATGATTGTTATATTTATGATTTTAATCATTATATTTGTAATAATAATTATTAAAAAGACATTTATTATGTTTTAATTGATTTTATAATTTATAATCTTTAGTATGTAACATTATTTCAATTAAACCACGATTTAAGCTATTATGGAATTAATTACATATTTTGCACTTGATAGAATGTACCTGCAATAGAAGAACTTTTATTGGTTAATTACCATTTTTAATTTTTAGTAATACAAGAGCACTTTATTATAATTTCATGGGGTTTAAATATCTTTAAAATTTTAAATTTGACGTAATGCCTTTACAATATTTGATTAGTTATGAATTATTGCATTTAATTGGTAATAAGTGTCATAAAGGCTAATCTATATGACTTTTATTTTGGTAATCATCATAAATAAATTTATTAGAATATATTTATGTCATAAAATCATCACTTATTTTCAAGATAAAGTGATAATTCATATAATTTATGAAACTACAAGCCTTTAGTTTTGAGAACTAAAGTCTATCATTTTCTTACTTCATAGTTTCATTATTTTCATATAAATATGATAGGAAATTAGATCATTTCTAAGGTTAAGAAAATGTCTATGAAATTGTTTTAGTTGAAAATTTTGTAAAGTAGGAGTTTACTTAGTCACGATTACAAGTTCGGGCTAGTTTGCTAGTGAAGTTCTAAAGAAATACATTTATATAAATAAAAGAGTCAATACCATAGTAGATTTGTAACATTAAATGATAAAAATGGCACTATTAAATGTAAATAAGTTAAAATAAATCAAATTGGCCAACAATGGCAATCTAAATGTAATTCAATTAGGTAACCTTTATAAAGTCTTTCAAAAAATGAGAACATCCAAATCAAAATAAATAAAATTCTATAGAGAATAAGTGATAGACAAATTTGGAAAAGTGTTTCTAATTGGTCATGCCTAAAAATTTAGGAGAATTACAAATGAATGCTAAATTATAATTAAAGGTTAAGCAATAAAATGCTGCAAGTTGAAAGTTGATATGTTTAGTTTGATGATTGGCAAAAAAGATCATTTGGAATTCCCTATTAGGCTATTTATAGTCAGGCAAAATAATTTCTTGTTAATTACTAACTAATTAGAGAGGTTTGTGATCTTCCATATGTCCCCTACATGGCATGCATCTTATTGTCACTTCATCAATTTGTGAAATACCTTCTCAGTAAAAGAATCACTTTTAGCTAACTACTTCTTTATGGCATAATCTCCTTTTTGGTGATATTGTTTAATTGGCCATGCCAATAGATCGAAGTCTTATAACTAGACTAAAACTCTTAAGCTCAAGCCAAAAAAGGCCTTTTCAAGTTTAGGTGTTCTGATTGGTTGAGGAACAGCTAAACTAAGTATCATCAGATTTCTTTTCAAATTCTAGTAAACAAGGCAAGTCCTATTTAGACTCTAGCTACAAATTAGGGATTCCTTGGAATATTAATAAGGAGTAATAAGAATTTGTAGTTTAAGAACCCTAAGCTAATTGTTGTTAAATTTATGATAAATAAGGTAGCATTAACTTTCTTAATCCCTTTCATTCTTTCAATTTAAGTTAAACAGATAATCTACTTACTCATTTAATTATACATATTATGTATTTATGCTATTGTTTTAGAATGATTTTGTTTAACTATGATTAAATCAATAAACGAGGATAAAGGATGATATATTATGCTATTTTCATGTATTAATGATTATTTTTGAGGTTTTGATTCCTTAAGCATGGTTAAGTAGCATTAATGGCTGAACAAGTAGTGAGAATTTCATGAAAACTAGAAATTCATAGGCAAAATTGAGTGTATAATCGATTCTCATTAACCAAAAGCAAATTTAGGGCATAAGAATCAATTATACAATCGATTCATTACAAACTTAAAAAATGTTCATGTATAAATCGATTATACAATCAATTTACAATATTTTTAGGAAATGTTCTTGTGTGAACTAATTGTATAATCGATATATAAGGTCTAGAATTAAAACTATCTATTATGAATCAATTGTATAATTGATTCATAATACCCTATTTTATATTTTACCATTCTAATCAATATGAATTGGTTTCTTATTGTAAGTTTAATCATATTAATAATGAATAAACACCTTGTTACAAATTATCACTCTTTCCTCTTGATACATGATTTTTTATCTCAATCTGTGTTGAGATTATGAATTCTTCTTTATTATTTTAATGGTATGAATGTCATTGTAACAAAAACTTGAAATCCAGCTCAAATGATAGTGTCAGTGGGTGTCGAGAGGAATAAGATTAGGATTGTGATTGATAAATATTAGGAGATACAAGGAAGGGTAACTATTATTTGATTATTAAGATAGATATTTGATTGTGATATATATATATATATATATATATGTGTGTGTGTGTGTGTGTGTAATTTATATTATGATTATGAAATATAAAATATAAATTAAGGAATTATTGATGAATGTATAAGATAAGTAAATTATCTTCTTATTGGAACTTATAATCTCACTATTTAATTTTAATTTTTTTTAGATGCTTAGGTCAAAGCTTCGTAGTTATCACTAATAATATAGGAATATAGGAGTCATGTGTAACTAATGATAGTATATAAGAAGACAGAGTAGAAGGGCATGAAAACTTTCGAAGTAATGTGAAGATATTTTGAATATATGATTAAACAATACCATATAAATATATTATCTTAATAGTGAAATTCTATAACTTAAATAAGAAAGTCTTTAATAATATTATATGATGAAACTTAATTTTGTTTAGATAGGCTAGTGGATACTGGTAATAGAATCCACACCTATCATAACTAAACAAGTCATGACAACATAAATAAAACAAAAATAGATAAGGCTAGTGGAAACTAATTGAGTTTCATACTAATTATAACTTAGGAAAGATCAAGATAATTTAGATCAAGGAATGAGTTTTGGATAAAATTTTCTTAGTGAATAATATTTTTCACAAGAGATTCTATAGTAACCAAGAAATAATTGATTACATAATCGATTATGTCCCAAGATTTACTTTTTGAACTAACATAATTGATTAAACAATCAAATATGCCTCTAAAATATGCTTTTCAAAAATCTATAATTGATTACATAATTGATTATGTTTAAAAGCCTTACTCTCTAAATTAGTATAATTAACTATATAATTGATTATATGCCAAAGTCTTGCCCCTCTGGATTCCTATAACTGATTATACTCATGTAAAGTTACTTTTTAGGCCTACATAATTAATTATATAATCAATTTTAATCTACATACTTTTAAATATTGCATAACTCAAGAGTTTTAAAGCACATATAACTATTGTATGATATTAATATAAGCTAGCATACATTAATAGGTATTGGAATTATTAAGGCCATGCAAAGAGACAAGCTAGTGTTGTGACTTAGGAAATTATGTTATGGCTCAAGATTGAAATGGATTAATTAAATTATTAATGATTATTAATGTCATACTAGATAATTAAAATGTGATTGGATTATAATTTTCCTTGTGTACACAAATGAATGTTGTGAAATTTGATTTACATTTTGATTAAAGTACTAATTAAGGAAGTTATTTATATATTGTGATAAATTATGAAATGAACAAAAACTAATGAAGATAGAGGCAATGATACTTATATTATGGCTATATGTACCGAATTCGCATGCTTGCTTATAAAGGATAAAGCTAATTCTAAGAGATAAGGATGGATGTGAGCTAGAAGGAGATTTACTTCCTACTATTGTTTATTTTCTTGTAATGATAATTGAATAATAACCTTTGTAAAAATATAACAAGCTTGTTGTCAAAAGAAAGAAGCATAATAAGATACTGATTAACTTATGCAAATTAACCACTACTTATAAGGTATAGTGAACTTTTGTGTGCATCCTAGTTTTCCCTAAGGTAAGTGAATACACTTTATTCTTTTGAAGAAACACAATCTCACTTAAAATTCAATCGTAAAGTGTAACTATATGTAATTTTATTTATTAATCTTACTTTTGTTATTCATTCACTGGATTTTTTGGAATTCACTCTTTTTTTCTCTTTCTTTCTTTAAAGATCAATACTCTTAAGTACTTAGTTGTTGTGAGATGGGTTGGAAGTAGGCTTGTATAAGAACTTTAGTATTAAAGTAAATATTAGGATAGTTGAAATAATCATGCATGATTTTTATTAATAAATTTCATAATTAATTTTGGAAACTATATATTACTTTTGAAGAAAAATATGATTGCATGTGAAATACTGCATTATATGTAATTAGGTAAGGCTTGTAAGTGGTTACCCATAGTAACTTCGTACATTATTCATATGCCTTGGGACAAATTATGATAACCTCAAAATTATTTATTTGTGTTTTAAATTTACTAATCCATAAGTTGACGTACCACCACCTTCATCAAAGTGAGGGTAGACCTCTTGGGTTTCTTTTTGGCACGGAAATAGATAACAAATAATGTTTTCATGTGTTATTATATATATATCCTAAACCTTTCCTTAGTAGGCCATGATTTTTAGTAAGTAGTTGTTTAGGTAAATATTATAAGTGATAGAGATTTTACTTAAAGGTGATAGATAAGCTAGCTTATTTTTTAAAAGTGTTAAAAATTATAAGCAAGTCTAACTTCCTTTTTATGCAAAAACTAATTATGATGATTATCATTATTTTACAATATAAATTTTAGTACTAATTGTTATCCAAGTAAAATCTAGTTTTAAGTGATAATGTAGTGCTTTTAGTTAGGGTAGGTTAGTAAAAATTGGGTAAATTAAATTTGATGCTAGTCATAGTTAAGGGAAGCTCATGACAACTTAACCTTTAAAAGATTGATCATTATGGATTTGAACATGAGCTTTCTTAATTACATTGAAATATTGATGAACATGAAAATTCTCTTTAATTCCATGATATGCACTTTCATTTAAATGTTTCACCTTAGACTTTTGAGTTACATCATTTGATTAAAAATAGTTCTTCATGATGGGTTGAATTTAATAGTAATGTCTTTCCATAATTGATGATTCTAACTAATGATGGCCTTTCATGATTAATTGAATTGAATAATGATCTTGAGTTAACTTAAATAATATCATATCATAATAATTTGAAAAATATTTTTTTATTAATATCTTTATCATTTCTAACCATGATTTGATTTGATTTTTATCTTGATAAGTTTTATCACCTTGTAAGCAATTCCATCATGTAAATATTCAACCTCTAAGTTATTAGTTATAATTTTCTCCTTTTTCTCTTTAGGAAAATTCATCAAGTTAATGAAAATTTTTATGTCATCTATATAATTCATAAATGAATAGATGTTGAGGTTATTATTGAATTTAGAGAAATCAACTTTTATGTGATAGCTTTCACTTTTATGATTGGGTCTTCTTATTGCAAGATATTTTTCATGTTCAAAGTTTGAATCTTCATTAGAAACTTTTAGCCTTTGTTAATAATGGTTAGCTTGATAATTGTTATGTGCCCCTTGTCTTTTATCACTATTGTGAAAGTAATTATTTCTTCAATAGTCCACTATTACTTTAGCTTCATCTTGAGATACTTTATAAATGAATTCTTTTTATTAGACTACAGGATCTTAATGATTAAAAGGTTAGCCAGTAGGTACTATCTCTGACATGATTATCTCTATCACCTCCATGAAACTTGTTAGCGTTACTTTTCAAGTTAACAAGCGTGTCAGGGATCTTATAGGGTTCATAAGTTATTCTTTCCTTTTGAACTTGCATCAACATTCAGAGGGCTTTAATCCTATGATTATTGTTAATGGGAATATTACCACTATTTTTGTTATTGCCACTGATCATTATCTCAAACCCATAATATTAAACCTTGAATTGTTCACTAAGCTTTGTTACCACTTGATATGGGATGGAAGTGTGAATATAGGAAATAGATAACATTCCAGTTAACAACTTAAAATCTACTAGGAAAAAAACTCTAGAATCTACTAGAAAGAAGGAAAAAATCCTTGGATTGATTAAAATAAGAAATATATGATGTATTATATTTTACATATTGATGCCTTATTCATAAGTATGATAAGACTCCTTTAACAAATAAATATCCTTTTAAAAGATTCCTAACCTATATAGTATCCAACTAAGACTTTAATTCTACATTATCCTAAAACTACTTTATATAACTAAATAAAATCCTTAAAAATATTAACTACAAAAATTACAAGATAATTATAACAATGCAAAGGTGATTGTGATTAATCCATCTTTTTATCCTACATTAGACTTTTTAACTTTAGAAAAACTTATCCTTTAGTTTATAAATTGATCTTAATGTCTACCATTCCATATGAAAAAGATAATTTGAATATCTAGGACTTTTAAAATTCTTTACAACTCGCCTATGCATGATTTGAGAAATTATAACCTAGTTGTCTTGTATCAATTTATAGTTTCTTTGAACAATTATATACTAAATAAAACTTGAATCAAGCAAGAGATATTACTTAAAGAAAGTTGTTGGGATTTCTATAATCTCCAAGTCATGATCTTGTACATCCTCTTCTAATGGTTGAATTGCTTCTTGGTTGATAAGTTGAGAACAATCTCTTAGGTGTTCTTCAATAGGTGAACATTCTATGATTTGAATTTGTGAAATTTCATCTATCTCTTTAATGGCTTATTGTCTTTTTTTTTTCTTTTTGTGTTTAGATTTGCATTGGATTTCTTCCTTTTGAATTATTGATTCTTGGATGATAATTTCTTCTCATCTATAGTTGTAATTACGAAACTACATTTTTGCTTGTTGTTGCAACTCTTGAAACTTGAAAACTTTGAACTTTGGATGTATATAACAAAATGAAAGCTCAACATAATTATCAATAAAATAATTAACTCATTTTTTTCATTATATATAAAAGCTTATCATAATAACTGAAGAAAATTTTAGTGATTACTTTGACTAATAAGAAACTTTTCTTATGCCCTCTTAAGTTATGTATTTCATCAATTGTCTCTACCAATCTTTAGCATCATTAATAAATCTGTAAGATGTAAGCTAGATTTTATCAAAATTTGAATTTTTTTTAATCTCAAAGTAATATTCAAGATTCACCAACTACTTAATTTCTATGTTAAGAAATATCCATCAAAATAAAGAATTTCTTAAAAATTATTCGTGAAAACATCATCCTACCTACCAGACACCACTAAAAGGATTGCTTTGTACACAATCATTATTACAAGCCATTAAGCTTCTCTGTTTTGATACCACTTAATGCAAGATAAAAAACATAAGTTGAAAAAAAGAATTCTAGCATAATAGAAATATATAAACATATTGGAATGAAATATTTTATTAATTTCTAAATCAAATATTGAATAAATAAGACTTTTTAATAAGATAAAATATATAACAATTATGGTGAACAACTCTTGGTACTTAAGTAATGTAGGACTTAATTATATCTATATTAATCTTCTAAACTTAAAAATCTTACAAGCCATTAAGCTTCTCTGTTTTAATACCACTTAATGCAAGATAAAAAATATAAGTTGAAAAAAAGAATTCTAGCACAATAGAAATATATAAACATATTGCAATGAAATATTTTATTAATTTCTAAATCAAATATTGAATAAATAAGACTTTTTAATAAGATAAAATATATAGCAATTATGGTGAACAACTCTTGGTACTTAAGTAATGTAGGACTTAATTATATCCATATTAATCTTCTAAACTTAAAAATCTTATTCCACTCAATGTGAAACTTTACAAAAATAAAAGAAAATTATTAGAATTTAAAGAACAAAAAAATTTAAAACTAAATTTAATATAATAATTATCAATTCTTTACCGTATTTTGTAGGATTGGATGCTTCACAAAAATTTTTAATCAAATTATATATGTGATACGTTACTTCTTTAATTTATATAAGCAAATAAAATTTTTTATTAAAAAATATCTTCTAACAAAACAAATAAAACCTGAATATAAAATTTTCTATCATTAATTATTATATCATTATAGCCGCTTTAGTTTTCACACGAAAAATAACGAAGTTAGCTTTTTTCTTTTGGCTTATTATGATTTCATGTAAATAAAATTAATAATTATACGGCACATGGAATTTTATTATTTAGTTAATTGAAAACAAAATGCTTGATTTTTTAGTGTTAGATGTCTGATATTTGTCGCCCACTAAAGGGATGGATCCTTGTCAGTGCAATTTGGAGGGAGCTACTTAATCCCGTCGGCGTCATCATCTGACTCATTGACTCACGATGTGACAATTCCGGAATTCATTACCGTGGCTTTCGATTAACCCAAGTTTTTCTTTCTTACTTCTTTCCATCAGATTCAAACAAGCCAGTTATTAAAGAAAAATGAGTTTTGATATTTATAAACTTAACGATATTCTATTTATTAAAAGTAAGATTTGAAATTAAAATTAAAATATAAATTAAGAAATGTTAATTAAATATAAAATAATAAGATAAATTTATAAAATTTAATTTAATAAATATAAAAAATTTAAAATTTAATTTTTGATATATATAATATTTTTATTAAAAATTAAAATGATAAGAATAAAATTTTTAAAAAAAATGAAGAGAAGGAGAGATGGAGGTAACGTGACATCATGCTTTGAAATGGCCACATTTGTGTGGCGACACCACTATATCGGGAGATTAGGCAATTATCTCGTTTCCGGAGTTTGTTGACAATTATGAATCTAGGAAATCCATTTGACTTGAAACAAGGTGACTACTTTCCTAAATAAGATTTAATTGGAAGGGAATGGCGCTTTGTCTCCAACTCCGTTTATTTTTTCAAAATATTTCTTTATAAAAATTTTATTTTATTATATATAAATAAAGAAGCATTATGTATATTAATATTTTATAATTAAAAATAATATATAAAATTATAATAATAAAAAATAGTTTTCTCTTTAAAAAATTATTTTTTATAAAATTTCTTATATTATATATATAAATTATTTTTTACTATTTTAATATTTTATAATTATTTTTATAAAAATATTTTGGGCTAAAATAAACAGAACAGTCGTCTTTGTTGATTTTCATCCGAAGTCGAGAAGTTTACCGTTCTTTTGGGATGAAATTCTTTTTAGAATTCAATTAGTTTCATTTTAACATAGATTAATTTAATTTCTTTATTCATTAATTTTATTATATGAGAATTATGCTTAAAATAATGATTTCATTTCATATTATAAATGAATTTTTTTATTTGAAATATATTAAAAACATGCATATAATTTAATTAAAAAATTAAAATTTGATGATATTATAATAAATATAATATTAAAAGCAGGATAATTTTTAATATAATATATATTTTAGGTTAAATGAAATGAATTTCAATGAAATTTTTTATTAAATTTGATGAATTTTGTAAAGACATAAATGTAATTAAAATAATAATTACAAATAAAATGAGATATTTTTTTATTTAAATTCAAACGTTATTTAAAAATTATTTGAAAATGAAATAAAATAAAATTTATTTTTAACCCATTCAAATAAGGATAGGCCCACATATATAAAAATTTAAAATTGAATTTAAAATTTAAAAGAAAAAATAAAACATTTTCAAAGATATGGGTACATTTTTAAATTTCAGTATTATTTTTATATCCATTTTATTAAGACGTATAATACTTTTATATCTATTTTTTCGCTCTTTAGACTTTTTTAATAAATTTAATAGATTTTTACAGCTGTAGGTCTCTTCTCGTGAATACATGCACTATTTCAATCGGTTTTTAATATGTATTCGAGAAAAAATAAGATTTCATTTTTTTTAATAATGTTTCTCTCTATATGAAAAATATTTTATTTATAATTTTTTATCATAATTTATTCATATAAAAAATTTACCTTCTTTATGATATTATATTTACTATAATATCATTAAAATTTATTTTTAATTAAATTTTATATATTTTAAATACATTTTAAATAAAAATATTTACAAATCAATTAAAATTATTAATTTTTATATAATTCTCAAGTAATAAAATTTATTTATAAATAAACTAAAATTATTTTTATCAAATAAAATAAAATTAATTATAAAAAATTTGGATCTCAAATCAACCTAAAAGAACTTAAAATGATAATTATGCATGCATGTATGAATCCACCAGGGCAATTTCATTGTGCTGCGTGCGATGCCGACTTCTTTTTTAATGATAATGCATAATATATAGCAGGCTATGTCTACCTGTAGGTGGTATTAAGAATTTTCGAATTATTATTTATTTTATTTTAATAAATGAAAAATTAGTCGTTAATTTTAAGAATTCAATATTACAATTCAACTATAAATATTTTTCTAATAACTGAGGTAGGGGGTGTCAAGTCAGATCTCCCATTCATCTTCACACGTAATTGCATATATTTTCTAAATAAAAAACTTATGTAAAATATAGTTTTATCCACTATATCCTTACAATTTTTAAACATTAACAAGGAAGTTCATGAACAATTTTATTATTATAAATTTACAAACCATGATTACTTATTAGTTTTATTTGACTATTTCATATTTTAGAATCCTTAGAATGTGAATTTTTAGTTTAATTTGACAAGTATTGAGGTAGAGGCACATTATTTACGTTTTAATTAGTTAATTATTTTAAATATTAAAGTTTCTTTTACTTATTTGTTATCCCCTTAAAACTTAAGATGTTTTGTATGAAAAATAATCAATATTATATGAAATTTAAAATAAATTTTTTGTGTGAAATAATTAAGAAAAGAACAATTAAAATATTTGAAAAAATTAAATTTGAATAAAGATGAGAGTGTGAGTATAGATAGGATTTAGAAAACTTTTTTCACTTTTGCCTTTAATCTTATCTCTCTTTGTTTCCACATTTCCTCAAAATTCTCTATTCCCCCATCTTCTTCAGTGTGTCGATCTATATATCAACCTCTTCTACTCTTCAATCCAAATAAAGTAAGGTCTTCTAAACTTTAATCATTGTAAAGCTTTTTTTTAATTTTTTTTTTTGCATTTGGAATAATTAAGGGATTTGGATTCTTAAAATTTTGAATGAATAGAAACAAATAAATCATCACTTCTTTTACTTAGTGTTTCCTCCATACAAACTGAACGTGGCTGACTCTGAATGAATTGGATTGGTTGGTTTTAAGTTTTTTATATTTCTATAAATCTTGAGGAAATATAATTTGTATGATTTTGAATTAAATTTCTTATTATATCTAACACATATAATGATATAATGATATGATTGTAATATATGGTAGGTCGATTGAGCATCATAGCTTAAAAGAAATAATAATTCATTTATAGGTGAATAATATTTTCATAGGAAAATTTTGTAGAAATTAAGCTATAATTGATTATGTTCTAGGAACTACTTTCTAGATTGACATAATCAATTATACCTAAAAATTTGAACTCTAGAACCTATAATTAATTACATAATCGATTATGACTAAGATCCTTACTTTTTGGATTGAAATAATTGACTACATAATCAAATTATATGCCAAACTTTTGCCTTGTACATTGTATTTGGATATATTTTTATTTTCATGTTTTTAAAAATTATTCTAAAAATCTATTTTTAAAAATTATTTTCTTATTTTTAAAAATTATTTTTGGATTGAATGAAAATTAAGATTAGAGGGTATTTAACATTGTAAATAAGGAAATATTTTATTTAATTATAAAACTAACATCCAGAATAAGAAAATAAATTTAGAAAATAACTAAAAGTTATTCTATTTTTCTATTTTTAAATTACACATTTAGAAAAAAATTTTAAAAAGAGATTTCAAAAATAGGTTGCCAAATAGGTTTTTTTATTTTTAAGAACAAAAAAAGAGAAAATTATTTTTAAAAATAACAAACAAACAAACAAACAAACCTTAAACTCTTATAATTGATTATGATTGTACAAAATTACTTTTTAGGCTTACATAATTAGTTATATAATCAATTGTATCATATACATTTCTGTAATACTTATCCTAAGAGTTCTAAACCTATTCCTAATTAATCTATAATAGTACCATAAGTTGGTATGCATTAATGAGCATGCTAAAGCCATGTAATGAGGCATAGTATTGTTATGCAATGTAATTCATGTTATGAAGTGGTTATGAACTGATTGATTTTATTGCATGTGAGAATTAAGATGGAGGTGATGTGACAATCTTATGACTTTTAACACTGGATTTGGTAATAGCTTGTAAGGGATAATGATGACTTAGAGGAATAATGATAAGTTTATGAGAAATAAAGGTGGATGGGAGTTATAAGGAGATTTACATGCTTTGTTATTATTTCCTTTATTATATGCTATTGAATGATGAGAATATGTTATAATTGAAACTATGAATAGGAAGAAATGAGTCCAATTTGTTATTATAGATGCTTAATGGTACTAATGAGTTTATGTTATGAATAGTATGAAATTTGCATTAGGTTTTAAAGGAATGTAAATTTGATTGGTAAGGTCTTAATTACTTGAATTCAATTAGTTTAGAATGTTTACTCATTAAGTCTTGAATTTACTCTTCCATGTTTATGTTATAAATTCATTAACTAATATTCTACTTCCACCATAATAAGGCATACACATTAGGAATTTTATAAGCTACATCAAGGGCAAAAACTATATATTTTAATGTAAATAGATAAGTTTTATTTTAACTTCTCTATAGTGGACCATGATAGATGATAGGAGACATTTTGAGGTAGATTTGGTTTAAGGGTGTCATGACCTAAGCTTGATCATGACCAATGTAAAATCCATTATCTAATTTTCATTAACCTCAATAATATTCATATTAATTTTGTCTAATGAAAATCTTTTTATTTCTATGGTAACTGAAAATCATACAACTTTATCTTTAAATTTAATTCTTGAATTTGATTCCAAAAGAATACTAACTTAATCTCAATTATCAAGTTTGTCTAGGATTACCTTAGACTCTCATATAAGCTTTGCAACTCCACACTCTTAAGTTATATCTTGAAAATGTTAAAGAATCAAATGAGATTTATAATATCTATGAATGTATATTTATAAAAGGAAACATCATTAGTATATAACTACAATTAATCCAAGCAGTAACATAAAATGACCATCGGGTGATTTTTAGTACTCATGCTTGATGACTTTACCTCATTTAACAATCTAATAGTTATACTTTCATATTTGTGCCTATATCCACAATCATATACATACAAACAATAAAAACTCAAAAAGGTTTTTCACAATTTTACCATCACTTAATTCAATTTTAATATCAAAGAGAAGTTAATTCAACATTACAAGTGGAGTAGAGGTCTTTTTCAATTCCACTATTTAATACACTATTATTCACACACTTTATTTTTCGCACTAATTAAATCTTGAAAACTCGATCATGGCCAATCAAATAATTGCCATAATCTTAAATTGAAATATTCAAGGATAAATAGAATTTTAATTCGCAGTAAAATAAAGAACCATATATATATAATAAAAATATATATCCACCTTTTAACTTCTGGGTTAACCTTATATCCTTCACAAATTATCCATTTTTATCCCTTCAAGGTTAATCTTATACCTTTCATAAACTATTATCAGGAATTTTCTATTTGGCTCTTATATCATTGCCTTTATCACATATCTCAATTTTTAATGTCACTCATGGCATAATCCATAAGTAGTAAATTCACTAGAGCTTAGCTTTATATATCACAAGATTCAATGCAATATTAACATAAAGCAACCATTCATCATCATGGGATAATACCAAAACACATGACAATACACACACACACACACACACACATACATACACATATATATATATATGCATAACATCTCCATGCCCTCTTACATGGCCACAACAATCATTAACATTCTAATATAATCCATATTGCATTCCACAACATATTGGTAATAATATGAACTTATTCACAATCTATTAATAGTCATTAATGGCACGACCCTACTTTTTAGGCCTGGTCAATCAATATCCATTTACTCGGCAATCACTATCTTATTATAAACATTATTTCCATAGTACTCATGTATAACTATAAGGATGATTCAATAATACACTATGATTTGTAGTTATACTATTAAAGATTCATATATGAATAGACATATAATTTGTACCATTTATAGGAAGGATTATAAATTATAATATTTAAACATATTATTAACACATTAATTTAAAGTGGGATATATATTCACATAATGATGTTTAACCACTTTTAAATATTTCAGGACATCTATAATTATCTTTCATTTCCTTCCTTTTTCACCATTTATAATGATAAATTATAAATGTAAAAGCATTACTTATCTTATTTCTAAATATTCTAACTCCAAATTTAAATCATAATATAATAAATTATTTTAGGTCACCTACTTCTTATGTTTCTCCAATATTAACTTTTAAAATTAAAATTTATCTTTACATAGTAATTTGTTTGAAATCAAGCTTATACGGATAAAATATTAAAATGCAAGGCTTTCAACAGATTTTATTCATATCACTTTATCATCTTATAATATTACTCTCTTATATCTTTAAAAATTATCATAAAGAAATTGAAGATTTTCATAAATGAGGACACTTAAAGCTTTATGATCTAAGAAAGCTCAAATTATATTTTATTATAAAACTAGATACTTAGTTCTTAATAATTCCATCTCTGTTTTAAAGAAATCAAATAACACATTTCAAGTGTTTGCTTGAATCAAACTTTGAGCATTGAAAATATTAGATTTTTTAGTTACTAATTTACTCTAAAGATACTAATATATCATTTTAGAATACCTGATCCTTATCTTATTGGTTTTATGTTAGGTAATTAGAATATGATAATAAAATAGGATTCTCTTCTTTTCTAGATCCAGCATAAAATAATTAAATTATTAGAACTTTATGTCATAAAAACATTCTATTCACATCATTTTACGAAATTATACATTCGGTTTATAATATTTTCAATTTTACCTTAATAAAGTCACATTTCTTATATCTAACTCTAGGCCATTTTTATCATATTGGTACCATTTGTATACTAGCAACATGAATTGAATCACATTATCACATATATATCACATAAATTTTACATCTCATAGTATCTTGATCTCAATTTAACTATAATACAAGGTAATAAATTCACCATTACAACCATCCTTATTCATAATATCATAACTTCAAATAAATTCATGTTTGGTTATAAGCACACTCAATTATCAAATAATTGTTCTACATTTCTTATGTGTGGTCACAAACTAGGGACGATCATAATCTCAATTAAAGCATATATTTATCACAACCAAGTAATAACCCATACGATACCTTCATTGCATCATTTACAAAGGGTTAATTAATAGTAATTAATAAGAAACTAATGGTGCTTTAGAAACATCATTACACATCACAATCTTTTTCATAATAGAAAGCAGTCAAGATTATAAGTTTTTTTTCATACTCATTCATATTGAGGTATGCATTTACATATATTCAGTCTCTTAGTTTTATAATATACTATCCTAGTATATAAAATAAATAGAGTACAGAAAAATTAAGTAGAAAAGCTTTTAAAATAGATATGCACTAACTTAAGAATGTCTATTTGCTCCATAGGTCTCCAAGTATTCCATTTTCATCTCTTTTCCTTTTTCCTACTTCACAATTCATAAGGATAATTTATAAATATTAATATTACTTATTTTGTGTTCCATTATGTACTTAGCATATAAACACCATAAAATCTTTATCTTTAATGTTTAAAGGTCAAACACCCTATGTTTTATCTTTATAAATCATGAAAATATAAAATAGATTGGATATTGTTGACTCTAGGGTCACCATAGTTATGGCCTTTAAGTGATGTTTTATGCATAGTTTAAAAATCATAAATAGATTATTTATAAAACTTATTTCATGTGAAAGTAAATTCAATTATCTTTTATAGACTACTCATTCATCCAAATCAGTTAAAATTTGAAAGTATTATGTCTTTCAGAAGATAAACATAAAATGCTTATTTTTTAAAATATTAAGTTTTTAACTTTTATTCACTATTTTAATGATATCTCAAAATATACACAAGATTTTGATTTGAATCTAATTCTATTTGAAAGTAAACTCAATTATCCTTAAAATGATATATAATTTATTTAAAATAGATATAATATGAAGGAGTTACGCCCTTTCAAAATTGGCATGAAATTTTAAATTTAGTGAATCGATCCACCAATCAATAATCAATTCATCCATGCCAGTTTCACCTTTGGACCCTTGAAGTCAATTGGCCACTTAATTATGAAGCCTAGTTTCACCTTTGGGCCTCTAAAATTAATTTACCAATTGATTCACATATAAAAATCTTAATTTTTTATGAAAATTTCATTGTACGCTCGACTTCAAACACCCTCTAAACACATATATTAAACACCAAACTTTAATATCATCATTAATATACTTATCTAATATATCATATTATCTCTCTCCAACATTCATTACTTTCATCACATCAAAATAAACTAGATTCAAGTAAAGTCATAAAATAAACTATATTTCATTAATATCATCATATAACCATAAAATTCATAGATTTAGCTAGATTATCTACTCACCTTGTATGGAAGAAAATGTTAGAAAGCTAGTTTGAGGATCTTTCAACCCTATTCACATTAAAATTTATGGATTCTAAAGTTAGGGTTTAAAATTTTCAACAAAACTAAATAGCTTCAAATCTCTTCATCAATCAAGAAGAAATAGGAATGATTCTTGA
This sequence comes from Sindora glabra, assembly GCA_020226215.1. Lineage (NCBI taxonomy): Eukaryota > Viridiplantae > Streptophyta > Magnoliopsida > Fabales > Fabaceae > Sindora > Sindora glabra. The sequence continues at coordinate 24,028,749 of CM035227.1, forward strand.
TGAAAGCGATGTTCATACCTCGATTAGATGAAGAAATCAAGAAGAACAAAGATTTTTCTTGCTTGATTGATGAAGTAGAGTAAAGATTGTGCAGAAAGAGTTGAGAAATGAGGAAATGAGAGAGGGGTTAGGACTTGGGGGCTGAAATATAGGTTAGGATTCCAGGGATATTTTTGAAAAAATGCTTTTAAATCTCTTTCATACTCATACATTCACTTTTTACAAATTCAAAACTTTATACTTCATAATTTTAATGCATTTTCCTCATCAATTTTTTTCACCAAATTCATATTCATATTGTCCTGATTTTATTAACTTTATTTTATTTTATATTTCATACATAAAATTTCAAATTTAACCAAATTTATCGATTACCTCAAGTATTCTTTCTTATAAAATAATTTCTAATTTACTATACTTTAAGGAAGGTGTAACAGAGGGTATAGTTAAGCTAGCTTATTGCTATAAACTTATTTGGGGAAAGGTTTATAAACAAACCTAACTCCCTCTTTTGTAATAAAAACTTACATTATTCATTAATATTTTAATTTTGATATTTATTAGTTGAATTAGCACATTATTATTATGGATCACATATTACATCATGCCTATCTTAAGAATAAGTTAAAAGAAATCAATAAATCAAGTTTCATACTAGTCACAAACTAAAAAAGGTCTTGAAATTATTCTATATATTATGTTGAGCTTAAATTTTTTGTAAATAATATCTTATTATTAAAAATATGTTTAATAATAATTTTTAAATAAATTATTTATTTAAATTATTTTTTAATATTAACTTTTTAACCCTGTCACCTTTGATAATTTGCAAATACAAATTATATAATCATATTATGGCTCTATATGATACAAGTAATTAATAAGTTAATAAATTGACATCTATTAGTTCATAACTGATAGTGAAAAACTTATAACTAATAGTTAATAAACTAATTAATTATATTAAAAATATTTGATAAAATTAATAATTGAATTATTTAAAAAATATAAAATGTCATAAAATTGAATGCTAATATAATAAATATACGAATTAAATCAATTCATATTTATTTTAAAATCAAATTATATTAATATAATTAAAATATTTGAAATAAGAATATAATCATTTAAAACATAATTAATTATATTCATGACATTAAATATTTATTTCTTATTCAAAATAATTATAATAATATAAAATTTAGTTAACTATAATTTATGATATCATATATTTATTTATTAATTTACTTACTTTTTTATTTATATTGAATTAATAAGGATATATTAAATATTTATTTACATAATTAGGATATACATTGTCTTTAATTAAATGAAGAATGCTAAATTTAGGAAAAAAATTAAAAAGCTATTAGATTATAAACTATAAGTTATCTTGTGAAACTCATCAAATAAAGTAATATAAAAATACTTTTAAAAATTAGTTTATAACTTATTAACTAAATTAATAAATTATTTAGTTTGCATCAAAGTATTTGCTTAGCATGAGGCTAATCTCTATTTGAAATGGTAACAATAAACAATAAATTCCTTCCAATATTAATACCTTTAAGAATCAAACTCAAATCCTTAAAGTTTAGAATATCTTAGGATAGGACTTAATCTATTACTAATGAACCAATTTGTAAAATAATAATGAGGATAGACTTTGATACAATTACATTATTAGCTTAGGCCATTACATTTCATTCATTTGCACAATACTATGTAAATAAATGAAATTCAAAAACCTAAACTAATGATGCACTGATGCAACTAATGTACCATAGTTATTATCAAATAGTCACCTCATAAGCAAGTTGCTTTTGACCAATGGCTACACAAATATGCATTACATTTGCTTTTTATTGATTGAGAATTGCATGCATCACTATTATTGTCCTTTTATTAAAAAATATAAAATATTTCTCTCAATTTTAAGGAAATTGGATTTTATCTCTTTTGATTTTTAAAATTTGAAAATCATCACTTTAAATTATACAAAACTTAAAATTAAAACTTACTATTAATTTAATTTACCATTTTATCAAATTAAATAATTTTGATGATATTTTTAAACAAGAATTACAATATTATAATATGTGAGTTTATCTTTTTATATATATAATTTTTATGTTATATAATTAATAAGAATTAAATTAGAAATATAAAATTTAAATTAAATAATAAAAAATATATTATGAAATTATTTGTGAAAAAATGATTAAATAATTTAATATTGTAATATAATATTATAATTTTTGTTTAAAAAGTTCTTTAAAAATGTTTTTCTTTGATAAAATAATTAATTAAGTAAAGAATGAATGTGAATTTCAAATTATGTGAAATTTAAGAAGATAATTTTCAAGTTTTTAAAATAGAAAAATGAGTATTATTTTTAAAATTTGTAAAATTTAAAGAGATAATTTTTATATTTTTAAAATAGAAGATAAAATTTAACCATCCCAAAATTGAAGGGGGTGGTTTTGCATTTTCCCCATTTTTTTAACTCGCCATGGTTCTGTTTATGATCAATATAATTGGTTCTTGTACTCTAATCTTCCATGAACGTCTCTTACCAATAAATTTTGAAGAGGGAACCATCCCTTGCGATGACAATTTAATGTTTTAGTTATTTAAAAGATTATTTTTCTATTTTTTTAAATATTTTACCAACATTTGACAGTGTTCACAATCGTTAACCTGTCATTACCAATGTTAACATATCGCTATTTGGAGAATGGCTAACAGGCTAAATTTCTGGACGTATTTATAAATTCAATAGAAATTGTAAGAGTACAAATTAATGCAAATATAATATTATGATATTAATTAAAATCTTATTAATTGAGTGGAAATATTATGTGATGTTCTTTAAAGGTTTTATATTTTTTTTATATTCAAGATTTGATCTATAATCTTTACGTGTATATATTTAATAATTTGACTACTTCTATTATTATTAAAAAAACTTTATTAAGTGAATTAAGAGAGAAACATATTGAGATTCGCCGACACATATAGAAGTTATACTTACCTCTCATTTAAAATGAAAACATACAGTAACCTCTTCTCTAATTATGTAACGTACTACACGTAAATTCATAGTGAAGTTTTTGGTTAATTTTCTGTTAAGATAGTCATTCCCATTAGTTAATAGTATTACTTGACTAATTAATAGCAAAAACAACTTCCGACAATTTAAATCTCATTTTAGTATATTTTTCATTAAAAAAGAGGGTTTTGAAGAAAAATTTTTCACATCAACAGTAATTCTGCCATCATCTAATTTTATTAGGCAAAAAAAGTAAAAAAAAATTTACTTATAAGAAAAAAAAATTTATGATTTATTCAAGAAAAAAAGGAGCTTATATCTTAAAAATCAACCTCTACAAATTGTGTTCTTGTGTTAACCAAAAAAAATATAATTCATGTAAAAAAATCTAAAAATTCATACCCACTTTTAACAAATAAACAAAAAGAGTTGTACATATAACAAATGAGCCGGAAAAAGTATGAGCGAAGAAAGAGTAAACCAGTAAAGTGGTCAATGTGCTGAAAGTTAGAAGTTTGGTTAAATTTTTTCAAAAAAATTATTTTACATCAACTAAATATAATTTCTTGAAAAATTTGATATATCTAAATATCTTTTAGTAATATATTTGATTAAGAAATTAAAAATTTATGCATTTATATAATGTAAAAAAAATAAATTTTTAAGAGAAATATGATGTTACCTCAATATTTTAAGGACCATTTTAGTGGTTTCCGCTATGAGAAATTTGTGTGTTATAAAGAACAAATTCTTGCTTAAATATGATAAACAACGCAACAAATTAAGAAGCAAATGAAAGTAATGGGAGAATTGTAATATCACCTTAAACTTTGAATTTCTGCCAATGTTTTTTTTTTCAAAATTTAGTGTTTGTAACGAAAAAGGGGAAAAACATAGAGTTGCATATATTTTGTGTTAATATCTAATTATATTACATTAATATAATTGTTAGGGGACCCTTTATTATATTTATAATAGAATATGTTTAAATGAGAAAAAATGTTTAATTTTAAATTAGAGAGGATATTAGTGTAAATGGATTGAGTCAATGTGACCCATTTGTTGGTAATCATTTTTTTTATCAAATAAACATTTTATCTATCCATTTGATCCTTAAATATTAAGTTGGATGAATTAGATGAATTTATAAATATTTATTTATTTTGTCAAGCCTAACTTGGTATTAAAGATATATATGGGTTGGGTTTATTAGGTTCGGATAAGGCTTTTTATGTTTAATAACACAAAAAAGCGTAGCTTGAACTAGTATTTGACCTATATGCAATCTTTTCCATTTGGCCCAAACTTAACCCAATTAAAAACTAATAAGCACAAATACCAATTCAAAAGCTTGAAAGCAAAAACACTAGTATGTAGAATTACACAACTAAAATAATATCAAATTCAAGATAAAATATCATAATACATTCAAAATCATTGTTATGCTTAAATATAAGTTATTACATAGTATCACACGTGATAACAATCATGAAAATATAAAGTAAATATGTTATGGACATTGAAAATAAAATATAAAAGATCATAGTTTAAAGATGAATTCAAAAGGCTGCATTTATATACCACTCTATGTGTTGTGGTGCTTTTACAAGCAAACTCCTTATATAAGGGACATGAAAAGTTCTCGTGCTGTTCTTTTATTGCATTTATATATAGAAACCCTACTATAGCTCGCAAATTAACATTAGTTCATATAGGAAGATCCCAAAAAAACTAATAGCAATTCATAATTTTGAAATAACTAATAGCAGTTCATTACTTTGAAATAACAAAATAACTAAAATTTTATCTAATAAATATCTTTTGCATCAATAACTTCATTTTTCTTACATTATTATCAATGATACCATTAATAAAATTGTAATAAATTTTAAATATTTAACAAGATCTTTATATCAAATTTAAAATCACAAATTTTGATGAACTAAAACTAAAAGAAAAATTAGGATTACATACCTTTTGATTTATTTACAATAACCTTTAAAAGAAATCATTAGTATATAAATACATACTAAAAGATCCAACTTTTCCTCCCTTCACATTTGACAACATATAATGACTTTAATAGGACAAGTTATCAATAATCTTATATATAGAGAAAGGACCTTACCTCATATTAATAAACTCTAATTGAGTCTACCTATCATAAACTTAGCAACAAGCTATATGCTAACTTTGCCTTTATAAGTTCTATCATATTCTTAATAAAATAATATACCTAATAGGTAAATTAAAATTCATTGGATTACTTAATAATAACTCAAGTTACAAAATTAAGTTATATATATTAATTTAATTTTAATAAAAATAAGAAATTTTAATTAATGATAGCATAAAATAATAAAAAATCTTACATTTTTCCATTTAGGTAACATTAATTGAATTTTATTAATTTGAAAAATAATTTAAAAAATAACTTTAATATCAATAATAACTAATGGTCACAAAACATTATAACCCAATGAATTTATCTCATAATATGATCAGGTCTAATAAAGTACTAAATTTAAAACTATAGATGATGGTATATTATATAATAATATAGTTCTTTTTTAATTACATAAGTCAATTATTTTGTTAACATGATCACAAGAATGTAAGGTGTAGTTACATTCATAGTATGACTAAGTGATCTTCCTATATTATTGTATAAAGGTTCTCCTTATGATCTTTCTCATAAAAGTCATCACATCTTTCTAAAAAGATTATCAAAGTTTCTAATAAAATAATTTAATATCTCTAGAATAGACAGCTACAGATAAATTCATAATGAGATCGTAATTAACTATCTTCATAAGGAGACAACTACAATAACTTTTATTAAAATAATATTATTTCACTAAGAAAATAACTATATCCTAAAATATGCCAATGGTACCAACATATATTTGAAGAGAAAAATTGTAATGAGAAGTTAATCAACAAAGTACAATCACTTATGTAATTACATTATTTAGTGGAAGCATCAAGGTATAATTATTTGTGCAAATATACGTTAGCTCTTACTAATCACATTAATAAATTACAAGAAATAAAATGAAATTTATTTTTCACATGATTAATTGAAATAATTTATTTCCTCAAAAGTTTTCAAAACTTTAATATTAATATTCATGATAATAATACCAAACTTCTATTTACAAAATCATTTTAGTAATAAGCTATTTAATATTTCTTATAGTATACAAATAATAACAGTTGTTAATTCATATAATATGCTACAATAAATATTTCAAGATTACAAATGAAGTTATCTAATTTGTCAATCATTAAACCCATAATATAATGCAACTTGGAAAAAGTAAAGAGAAAATAATTAAACTTCATTTAAAATTTCTTAAAATTAATACATTAATCACTTACATTAAGGAAAAAAATATCAAGTTTAAAAATATGACCATTAATAACAAGCTTATCTTAAGACTAGACATTTGTAAGGTATATAAACAATTAAAAACAATACAATTCTAATAAAATTTTCTAATTTCACACTTGTCACAAAATATTTCCTTCATATATAAGAATTTTAAATTATTCCTAATGCATCAAACATATCCTATAAAGATACTCTCAAATTTTCTAAATCCATTATTTAACTTATTAAAAATTTGATATTAAAATTACCCATTGAAATATTAATTGAGACTTAAAAAAAAATCTTAACATTATCTAAATGAGACAAACATAAATGTAAAAAAAACTTAATTTCATAATCCTTTAAAGTCATATATATTAACAAGCAAAAGTAATTACTATTAAAATCAGGTTAACATTTAAATGCTATATTAATTCATTATAGAATCATTAATATTCTAATATAAAATTATTATATGTTCAAATATTTTATATCATAGTGTAAAACTAAAAAATTGATCAAAAGTTTAGACTTATTATACATTTAATGTATTTTTTAAAAATATATTAATTATTTTTAAGCACATCATTATTCTAGAAACTATAAAACACAATAAGGAATATATATATATATATATATATATATATATATATATATATATATATATATATATATATATATATATATATATATATATATGTGTGTGTGTATATAATTAAAAAATTGATAAAATGCTTATAAAATTTATACTTATGTTTGAGCATACATAATCCTTATATGATCATTAAAAAATAAGGAAATATATATATGAATAAATTTTCAAAATAGAACTTTTCAATTATACTATGATGTCATAACTTTACAATAATAATTTTTAAGAATAATGTCAATATCCAATATAAATGTTTACATTTGATATCATAATACTTTCATTAATGTTAAAATTTCTTAATAATCAATCTAAAATATTTTAGCTTTGATTGATTAAAAGTATCAATTATCAGAAATAAAAAATTTATCATAGATATCATAGAAGAAATTTTAATTTACAAATTTATATATAAATAATAAAAATATTAAGCACATATAAAGATATAGGCTTATAGTGCTTATTCTTACTTTGCATGAATTCTTTAAATAAAATTTTCACTGAAAAACTCATGAATTGATATTAAAAATGAAAAAACTTACATTTCTCTAAACCTTTATTGGCAATATTCATAAATAATTGATAAAATTAATTATGAAATTAAAAAAAATTCAAAATATGATTGATGAATTTAACAAGATTTCAACTATATAATTGTATAATCTTCTATGGTAAGAATGTTTAGCATATATAAGAATTCTCACATAACTCAACAAATATTATGAGCTATGAAAATTTATTTAACATTAAAAAATGTGTACAATTATTCAATTTTCACATTTTTTGATAAAAATATAAATTCTATAATATTATCAATAATTTGCTATAACAACACTCCTTACAAATTATGAAATTAATAAGATTAGAACAAAACTATTTTATTTTTCTTTTTGAATAAACAAAGTCAGAATTCACTAATAGAAGTTAGGTTATTATTTAAATAAAATAAAATGTATTATTATTGCACAATCGTTGTTTCACACATGTGAAACAAATAATGATAACTATTATAGCATTGGGACTTTAGAAACATCATTACAAACTATTCTATAGGTAAATAATGTAAAATATTTCAAGAAAATCTCCTGTAATAAGCTAATTGGATAATAAACACATTTTTCTAAAAAAAGTAGATCCAATATGTGTGGGCAAAAAGATCACTTTTCTTAAGAAAAATAAAAAATCTAACACTTGTGAATAAATAGATTTTCAATATATAAAATTATTTAAAAAGTTATATTCTACTTAACTAATTCATACAATAACCCTTTATGAATATGTTATAATATAAATTAATTAAGATAACAAGAACATTCCATGAAATTTAATAAGAATATATTAGCTTAATAAATAGTCACTGTGACAACGAATATTTATTAATACTAAATAAATTTTCATAGGGCAATCAATAACAAATTATCATATCTTAAAAATATTTTAACAAGTTTCTATTGGATCAATAAGTAACCCACTATGGTGGTGTATACTTATGTTACCAACAAAATCTCATGGGACAACCAATATATTATAATCAAGTACCATATCTCAAAAGAATATAACAAGAAAATATTAGTTTAATAAGTGAACCACTATGGTGATAATCATTCAGTTCATTAATAAATTTTTACAAGATAAATAATGACCCATAATTAATTATTATTTTTACGTTCATTTTAAACATACATATTTCCCAAGAAACGAAACAATATCAACCATTTTAATTATTATGTAAGCAATTGATTATAGTCAATATTATAAAGTAAAATAGATAAGTCAATTTTACTTAAATCATTTTATAAATGTACTTCAGTTTGTAGTTTCATAAAGCATACATATCATACATAAACTAAAATAAATTTATAACATCCATAAAAAATAGTAAATTATATATAAAAAATATTTGAAATTTTCCTTAATCCTATGTCAATGATTAAATTTGGTAATCTCATTATCTCTTAAATTTTATATTTCATCAAAAAACATATAAGAAAATAAAACAAATTCTATTAGTATATATAATAATAAATCACACAAGTAATTATATATCATAGAACTAATATTGAATTAAACTTAACCAATAAAAATACAATCATAAAACAAATATTCTTAAGATGGAATAACATCTTACAAGCAAAATGCCTATTAGGCTATTACAACATATTGAAAATCAATATAAATATTTTGATAATTTTTAAAGTTATAAACCTTATGCACAACTTAAAAGTTTGCAATATTATAGTAACACTAACAGAAAAATTTTGTCAAATTAACTTTTAGTTATTGCTTAACATGTTAGGCTTTTATTATATGAAGGATTTAATATTCAACCTAAAATAAAGGAAGAAATAAAGTTTACATTTCTAATTTGACTCAATGCTAGCTTAAAATTAAGTCTAGTCCCATGATTAAAACTTAAGGATGTATATTTATTCCGACTAACACTAATGAGACTAAATTTAGTCTTAGTTCTAGGTTCATGCCCTCCAATTAAACTTTGATTATAACTTTTAATGAAACCATTAGAAAAGCTATCAACTTTATTTAGATCATAATCATATTTAGCTAGTTGGTCTTTACTTTGACTTAGGAAATTAATTCAAAATAATTTATTTTTTCTTTTCATATACATGTTAATAAAAGTATCACTAATATATTTTTCAAAAATTTATTATATTAAAAGAAAGATAAAATAAATTTCATATTTCAATGTAGTCTATCTGTACTAACAAATAAAATCAAAAGTGAAATTATTCAACTCATTAAATAGTTATTGTAATGACAAATGTTTAATTCCACCAACTTAATTCTAAATAAGGAAAAATATATTAAAACTACTCATAAAAAATTATATTTATATAAAATTTCCCAATATGTATCTCACCAGAAACACAAAAAAATATTTCAATGATTTATATTAATATTTCAAAATATTGATAAATCAACTTGGATTAAAAAGAAAAGAAAACACCAACTATACCATATTGATAGAAGCATAAAATATTGCACACAAAACTATTAAGACATAATGTAGCAAATATATGATCTACTTAATTTATACAATCACAATGAATTTGGTAATGTAAAACTTATTTTAAAATGGTAGAAAACCTTTACAATTTAAAACAAATTGTAATATAGAAAAGTAGTTATTATCAGATTCATCATAATTACGTATACATACATATATAAAGTAGTTCACTCTTATTAAGGTTTTGTAAATTACATTCTCATAAATTGTGTTTGCTTTATATTTAAGGAGAATTTAAGGTTTTGCAATTTATTTGCAATTCATTATAAAATGTGAAAAATCAAATAATTCTTTTTAAAACAAATAACCCCAATTTTCTAGAATCAAACTAAAAGTCAAAACATGAATCTTGTAAAAATCATTTCAGAAAGTGAAATACCAAATTAGCACTCCACAATTCAAAATTACTCTTTAGTATAATTATATATTAATAATTATTAATGAAAATTTAATCAAAATTATAATTAAATAAATTATGATTCCAATTTGATATGGTTTACTTTGATATCATATGTAAGAAATTTTAAACATTTAACAAAATCTCCATATCAAATCTAAAATCACAAATTTTGACTAACTAAAACTAAGAAAGAAATTAAGATTATATACCTCTTGATTTATTTATAATAACCTTTAAAAGAAATCATTAATATACAAATGCATATTGAAAGATCTATATCTTCCTCTTTTTCATATTTAACAACACATGATGACTTTGATGGAACAAGTTATTAATAATCTTATGTGTGGAAAGGAGACTTAGCATTATATTAATAAACCTTAACTGAGTTCACCTACTATAGGTTTGATATTAGGCTCTATACCAATTTTGCCTTAATAAGTCTCATCACATTCTTAATAAATAATATACCTAGGAAGTAAGTTCAAATTCATTAGATCACTTAATAAAAATTCAAGTTATAAAATTAAGCTATATATATTAATTTGGTTTTAATAAAAATAAGAAAAATTAATTAATGATAGCCTAAAATAATAAAAATTCTTATAAGAACATCTCAATATGTTTAAAAACCTTGCATAAGTAGCTTCTCAATAAATGAAATGAAACAAAATAATTGTAAAATAGATATATAATATAAGTAAGATAAGTTACTTAATTTGAATCCTTTTACGCGATACTAATCCTCTAAATATACTAGAGCTTGAATAGTTTTCCTTTAATGCATTCTTCTAAGGATTAATCACTTTCTTAGCTAAATTAAATGTTGATTTAGAAGGCATAGTAGAGATTGGAATGGCCAAAAGATCCCAACCTAAAGCTGTAAGTTGAGGCCACCTTATAACACTTTTACTCTAAAAATTAATAATATCAAAATTAGTATTTAAATTAAGATTTTGTTCATCTGAATAAATTGGTAAAGTTAATTTTTCAATCTTTGAAATAGATTTGCTATTCAAAAACTATTTATAGTCTTTCAAAGCCATCAACACCATTGTTATCAATCAAGTTACTTTCTAATAAATAGGTGAATCATTTTAATAGTGTTCATATAATAAAAAAGGAATATTTTTTAACATTTTTTTCATGCTAATCAATATAATTATAATAATAAATTTTACTAAAATAATACTCTATAAATATGAACTTGTATCTTGGATCCAACACAGTAGCATAAGAAAATAATAAATTATAATCATTCCAATACTTTTGAAATTTTTGTGTCATGTCCATAACCATATCAATGATAAAATTAGGGGATTCTTTCTTGTTTTTATTAAGCTTAATTGAATTTTTCAGACCCTTTTGAAATAAATGTTAGATGTTGGATCTTAATGGCAAAAAGAAAAACAAAATGGAAGCGACATCACAAAAAGGCTTTAAAAACTTATAAATTCTTTCTACCTTTTCGCACTCATCATCAAAAAGCATAAACATTTGAAAATTATAGTCACATTACCTCTGATGTAAGAACACTTGTTTGAAGTAGATATCACTATCAAGCATCAAATAAGTGAAATTCCACCTTACACACAAATAGTTCTCAACTTTCTTATTACATTCAAATGAAAACTTTTCTGAACTATATCACAATACTTTTAAATCTCAATAGAAGATTTTTTCATGTACTTCATACTATCATGAATTTTACTAACAATATTGTCAATTTTTTAGGCCAACTTGCACAATTATAATGGACTTAAAAAAATTAATCATCACATAATAATTTTTTTTAATGGAAGTCTTACTTTTTAAAGAAATAGTCATCGTATCATTATAGCTAGCATTACTTAGTGTAATGTTGCAAGTTTTTTTATCAATCTTCCATCCACTTAAAGATATAACTACCTCATTTGCTAGGAAAATCCCAGTAAAAGGAAGGGTCAAGCTTTTAAAAAGAATGATATTTTTTTTGTATTTTCCAGTCTTTATTAATTCAATGAGCAATTATACATATAAATTTATCTCTAGTATGTTTAGAATTCCAATTGTCAGAAGTTAAACATATCTTTCTAGATGCTTTTCCTAAATCCTCAAGCATAATGTCTCTTTCCTTAACATAAGTCATCATGGCATCTTTATTACATGTAACATTATTTACAAACTTCACTTTAAGATCAACACTTTGCAAAAGTAGCTTAAAAATAGGTTCCTTAACAACATTAAATGATTTTTTTTTCACACACAACAAAACATGTCATAACTATATGACATTATTCTTGATCAAATTTGAAAGTAGCTAAAGTTGTAGTTCCCTAATCACTTTATAAGGAACCAATTTTTCATATTTCTCAATGTCTTCTATTGGACATCTACTACAATGAAATAAGTGATGGCTTAAATGAGACGTACTGTTACTAAAATCTTCTATTAGAACTTTGTGACCATCCTTAATCTTTATTATTTCATTCCACACCTTGGAAGTTCACTTTCTTTTCTTCTTGTTAACATTATTGGCTTTTTCCTTTTGGGTAATGCTAGTTTGTGTATTATCAATTTCACTTCCATTTGTAGCCATTCATATATTAGAAGGGAAATATTAAAAATTAGTCAATCTATTAGATATCTCACCAGTAAGTAAAAACAAAGTCTTTGGTTTAAACTTGAAATATTAAAGAGAGGAAAATCTTAAGTTAATATTAATAGTCATTGCTTTAGTATTAAAACACTACAATTTTTTAAAGTTGATATAATTCATGGAAATGCATAAATTAATAGATTTTTTTTGTTGTCACAATTGTTTTATGTTATGATCTTGCAAACAAATAATATGAGCACTAATAGTTGTAGCCTAAACACAATTGCTTTTTGTAAAACATAAAAATAAAGTGTTATAGTTTGGCCTTTTTCTATAGTTCACAATTGGATGACTTGGTTACTAAATACATGTATTAGTAAGTTAAAGCTAGCTTCTTGTCATTATGAATATTGTCTCAAGAACAAAGGCAAATCTTTGTAAAGTATTATTAGATTCTTAGGTTTGTTAATTGATAGCTTAGGTGAATAAACAACCAAACATTGCACTTGTGATTAAGGTACTTGTTTAATCTTTATTTTGATGAAATGTATGTGTGATTTTCCATAATGAAATTGGTTGAATCATCAATTTGGAAACTCAGTTGCAACAAAGCTTTAGAAATAACTAATAAAACATAGTAGGTTCTGCTAGGCCAATAAATATTTGATAAAAAATTTGTACATTGCACATGTGATTAGGGTACTTGTTTGATCTTTATTTTAATGAAATGTATGTGTGATTTTCCATAATGAAATTGGTTGAATCATCAATTTGGAAACTCAGTTGCAACAAAGCTTTAAAAATAACTAATAGAACATAGTAGGTTTTACTAAGCTAATAAAAATTTGATTGAAAAAATTATAGGATTAATAGTTTTGAATGATTCTCGAACCTTAATTCTAATAGACTTATTATAGTTGTTTATTGGTGTTTGTACAAAGAAGAAAATTGGCAGGTTATATCAAAAAAGAGAAAACTTGTAAGCTAAATTTCTTGTTGTGTTGTGTTTTTGTTATATGTTCAATGCCCCTAGAATATGAACTAGAATAAATATAAAATCAAATAGAAAACCATGATCTTTACATGGAACAAATGAAAATCAAAGCATTCTAAACTTGAACTAGAATAAATATAAATCAAACACAAAGCCTTCTAAACTAGCAAATTTATGCATGAAAAATAGAATATTTTGTCACAAACTTTTGATTTTTAGCTTATCAAATAAAAAATAAAGCATTCATGAACTCATTTGAACAAATAGAGAAACATCTGAATAAGTAATGGTCTTTACAGCGAACTCACCTTAAGTTGTTCTTTTCTTATTAGCTACAGTCAACTTTAAAAGGGAGAGAGAATGCCACTGGTGAAAGCTTGAATGAATGGCAGTTTACAATGATAAAATGGCAAAAGGTGGATAGGGCAATGACAAATTAGGAATTTTGTTAGAAGAGAAGATTCTATCTAGGGTAAGTATGCTTTAAGGTTATAAGTTATAACAAAATAATAAAAAAAATTTATTAATTTTCAGGTGGGTTGGTTTATAGGCCAAATCATTCAATGTGACCCAATCTCGACCCAATTAATATTTGGGCTATAAAAAAAATCTGTTCACTAATCAAGCTTCAAAAAATATGTTCAAAATATATATATATATTTTACGGGTTAGCTTTGTTGGGTTGGGTAAATCATTCATCCCATATGCTCTTTACTTTGGGATAGGTATGCTTTAAGGTTACAAGTTATAACAAAATAATAAAAAAAGTTATTAATATTTAGCTCACGGATTAGGTCATTCAATATAACCCATTCCCATCTCGATTAATATTCGGATTGTAAAAAAAAATATCCATTTAATGACAGACTTAAAAAACAAGCTCAAATATGCTTTTTTTTTTTTTTTTACAGGCTAGGCAACCCTAGCCTGTCAAATAACAAAAGGTATAGGTCATTGTATAATCTTCACACCTTAATACAAGTGGAGAAAAAAAAAGTGAGATTAGGTTTATAAATTATTTAGACGATTAATTTAGAAGAGTCATCTAGTAGATGTAATCAAGTACTAGGTTCCTTAATCCTTATCCAAATGCAAAGCCATGTGGATGCCAAAAGAATAAAATGAAAGTAGGAGCTAAGTACTGTGAAGCTGTGGCCATAGTTGTTTCGTTCCACAAATATTTAAGCAGAATATCACCTTCTTCGTTGATAAATCCCCCTCAACATACACCCTCACGCTTGCTTTTGCATTTGGCATAAGAATAAGATGCATTATACTAACATTATCCATGAAATGCATAAGTGGACTCTCTGTGATTCTGGTAAACGTGCACCACCATAGCCCCCACATATACTCAACTCACTCAAGCTAATCATATCCTTTCAAATAATATAATATAATATAATATAATATAATATTTTGTCCTTCGTTTGACTAGGGGAAAAGAGGATTACAATAGTATACATAAATGGAAGAAAATGGACGGGTAAATTTAGAGGTATCAAATTCTTCTATATCATCATTCATGTACCGACAAACAAGCCCACTCTCTTGATCTAATAGTAATATGATCTCACCCCCACAATTTCTTTTATTCTTAACTTCCTTCTGTGTATAAAAACCACCAAGCTCCAATGCCAATCTGTGAACTAAGAGTAAGAAAGAACAAAATGGTGGCTGTAGAATGGTTGTTTTCAGGTGTTCCTTCAGTTGCAGCAATGCTCACCATGGTGGCCTTGCTACTATTGGTTTATTTGTATGGTCCTTATTGGGGAGTGCGGAAGGTTCCAGGTCCACTATCTGTTCCTCTTGTAGGTCATCTTCCCTTGTTGGCGGAGTATGGTCCTGATGTGTTCGCACTCCTTGCCAAGCAATATGGCCCAATTTACAGGTTAGTAAATTTAATGATATTGCTTTCACTATAATATTTTTATGTCTGATTTATCACTCTCTTAGAATAAATCTATAAAAATAGAGTTATCTTTCTCTCTATTTAATTGATCCTTACTCGTTGCACATTAAAAATTACTTATGCAAGACGTTCTTAAGATTCGATCGTACAGATACTTCGATTTACAAATTTATGATGCCTCTAGAGATGTGTACACAGTGTTTCTTTGTATGGAGGACAAAACCTAAATAATCTAGCTATCCATTTCAAGTGCGATTTGAGTTTAATGAAAAGTTTGACATGTATTCATCATATGTGACATGTTAGCGAATATATATTGAATGCATGCATATTATTTTCTCTTAATTTGTTGCTTTTCTTCAATATCTCCTTCTTAAAAGAGATCTGCTAATATTCATGTTTTTCTTATATTCAAACGTCCAATAATAATTAAGCTGCTTTTGGGAAATGGTGATCTTCAATTGAATTATGGCAGCAATTCTTAACAATCCAAAGAAAAGGCCGAACCATGTTTTTCTTGTCTATGATTTTTTTCAAAGAAAAAAATACATTTATGAATATTTTTCTTTTATCATAATTATTTTAAAAATATTATATGCATTGAAAACAAGATTTAAAATTGAATTTCAAATAAAATTAAATTTTATAAATTTATTTCATTATCTTATATTGATTAACATCCTTTAATTGATATTTGGATACCAATTTCAAATCCGCAAATAGCGCATTTATCCTCTAAGCAGGAAAAAAGGTGGCTTGTGTTGTGATAACGAGCCCGAAAATGATGTTTATTCTTTTACGCCTTTGCTTGCGTCTTTACTTAAAATGGAAAATTTTCCAAATAATACTCTAGAATAATCTTAGAGGGTATGGTATTTGAAAACGATGTACTTATAAGAGCAAAAATGCAATGTTGGGGAAGAATCTATATACATTGATATATTCTCCTACTAAATGACAGATTCTGACTTCAAATTTTAGAAAAATCAAATTAGTTATGTTTTTTTATTTAACATAATTACATGATTTTGATTTTAAAAATCTCGAGTGTCTTAGTCCTCTGTATTCCTCTAAGCTCCGCCTCCGCTTCTACTGCAATAAACTCTTAAAATATTGATTTTAATGAAAAGTATCTGAGAGCGTCGGGACGTGAAGACAGACAGGAGTGAAGGGACATGCGCATAACTTCGCTGCTCGCCCAAAATCCTCTTTTGTGATTGAGAAATTTTGATTCAAACAACATATGATATTATTTGAGATTTTGATTTTACGTTCTTTTATATTTCGAGTTCTAGTGTCACATGTGCATTTAACAATTTAGTTGATCTGATGGTTACCAAAAGAAATCCTCCACTTTGGGATTGCTTTATTGTTTCGATTTCACAAGGAAAACCTGAAGTACTTCTATATATATGTGTGTGTGAAACTCTTGCATGATTTTCACTGATTTTTAATGGTATGTATTATTATTGGTTGCCGGAGAAGATTTCAAATGGGAAGACAGCCACTGATAATCGTAGCAGATGCGGAGCTGTGTAGAGAAGTTGGGATGAGAAAATTCAGAGAATTTCAAAACAGAAGCATTCCCTCTCCCATCTCTGCTTCCCCTCTTCACCAAAAGGGTCTTTTCTTCACCAGGTATATACCAAAAAATTCCCACCCTTTTACTGTTATCACTGGATTCAGTGGACAAATCACAAGCTCATATCATTCAAAAGCTCTTCTTTGCTTACGTCCTATAAATAATTGGAGTATGTACGAATGTTTGACTTTTATAAACGTACCCTAAAAATTTCAAAAGAACAACAGTTACTCTTCAAGGTCATCTACCTACTAAATTCTTAGTGGGCTAGCCACTAAGCTTGAGTGTTATTTCCAGATGGTGAGTCCGTTATAAGCGGAGAATTGTTATAATAAACTTGTGAAATTAAGATCAGCAAAGTAATTAAATACCGGTGCTTGCTATGGTGCCCCTAGAGATTTGGCATCCGGAGTGGTGTGGTAAAATACAAGCCACTGGATGAGATTACAAAAATCTTAACATTGACTTAGTAATTTCATCCAATGGTCTGTATTTTGCTACATCACCCCGAGTACCAAACCCCAAGGGGCACCTTAGAATTCACCTTAAATACCTTGTTTTACATCTAAATTTTCTCCTTTTTCTTTTGGTTATTTTTCTGTAATATTAGAGAGAAATAAGTACAAATTTTTTTGTAATTCCTTTATACGGAAAATAAAAAAGGATTCTAAATTCTACTGTATATAAAAATTTTATATTCATCTCTCTTTGATATTATCATAAAAAAATCAAAAGCAAAACAAGGCAATCCAATTCCCTCAATAGCCGCAATTTTTTTATTCATATTTTCTAAGTAATTATGCTTCTTGTAGGATGATTGCAACCACAATTACGATGGAATCACGGTTCCTGTAACTAAAAATGATGTTGCAATGTTGTGGTGCAGGTACTCAAGATGGACTGCCATGAGAAATACCATATTGTCACTCTATCAGTCTTCCCACTTGGCCAGTTTAGTGCCTACAATGCAGTCATTTATAGAGTCTGCAACCCAAAACCTTGACTCCTCTAAGGAAGACATCATTTTCTCAAATTTCTCCCTTAGGTTGGCAACTGATGTGATTGGTCAGGCAGCATTTGGTGTCAACTTTGGCCTCTCTAAGCCTCACTCAGTTTGTGATTCAATCAAGGGTGTTAACATTTTTGATGATACTAAGGATGAAGTATTAGATTTTGTAAATCAACACATATACTCCACGACACAACTTAAGATGGACTTATCTGGTTCATTCTCCATCATACTGGGCTTAATTCTCCCAATACTCCAAGAGCCATTCAGGCAGATTTTGAAGAGGATACCTGGCACCATGGACTGGAAAATCGAGCGTACTAACCAGAAATTGAGTGGCAGGCTCAATGAGATCGTGGAGAAGAGAATGAAAGATGAGAACCGAAATTCAAAGGATTTATTGACACTCATACTGAATGCCAGAGATTCAAAGATAGCATCAGAGAATATCTTCACGCCCGACTACATTAGTGCTGTTACTTATGAGCACTTACTCGCTGGGTCAGCAACCACAGCCTTTACATTATCTTCTGTTGTTTATTTAGTTGCTGGACATCCAGAGGTTGAGAAGAAGTTGCTTGCAGAGATCGATGATTTTGGTCCAGCTGATAAGATACCCGCTCCTAAGGATCTTCTAGACAAGTTTCCTTACCTTGATCAGGTAATTTCAACATTATGAAACTTCAGAGAAGGTTGAAATAATAATTATACTTTCCTGCGTTTGATAGGCATGGCAGTGTAGATTAATGGCAAATTAAATGCAGGTGATTAAAGAGGCAATGAGGATATACACGGTCTCCCCATTAGTTGCGAGAGAAACAACAAATGCAGTAGAGATAGGAGGCTACCTTCTTCCAAAGGTAAAATTTCAATATTCTTCATGGAGTTTATGTTTGAGCCATATTCTTTAAAAAATTTAGAATAATTAAGAACTTTTATCAGCAATAAACGTGTCTTAGCAGTTTTTTTATAGGTTACAGCCCTGCAGCACGTTTATTAATATTACAAAACTTCTTTATGCTTTAAGAGCATCAATTAAATTCTCCTTGTTGCCTATATACTTTATTAGAGCAGCAGTAGTAAAATCCTAGTCATTGATATGGCTTTTGTGGAGTAGGGAACATGGGTATGGTTGGCTCTTGGAGTTCTAGCCAAAGATGCAAGAAACTTTCCAGAACCAGAAAAGTTCAAACCAGAGAGGTTTGATCCCAATTGTGATGAAATGAAACAAAGGCATCCTTATGCATTCATACCATTTGGAATTGGTCCTCGGGCTTGCATTGGTCAGAAATTTTCCCTGCAAGAGATCAAGCTTTCTTTGATTCATTTATACCAGGAAGTACGTGTTTCAGCACTCACCAGACATGGAAAAACCTGTTCAGCTTGAATACGGCATAGTTCTCAACTTCAAGAATGGTGTCAAGCTTAGAGCGATGAAAAGAACTTAGTGGAACGACTAAATATATCTCATGAAGTCATAGTAATATTTCAATGGCTAATGTATAAACATTGCTGTCTGAATTCCCAGAGATACTTCTGAAAAATATAGTTTAAATCATCTCAACAATTACTTCTTAGTTTGATGATCCTGTACAACTCTAGGGGAAATGACTGGCAAATGCAGAATACAGATCCATTCCGATGTATCCAAAGGGGTTTTTCTAAATTGCATTGGATCTCTACGGTTATAAAATAACGGGGCTGCTTAAATTGATGATTATGAGGATGATCTTGAGCACTGAATGAGATGAATGCCTGCATGTGAACAAGTAAAATGCCAGTTACACCAAACATTGTGTACTATCAACAAATGTGAGCATTATGATGATATGCATTCAATTGAGTGGCAAAATAAGTGTATCTAGCATTACTTAACCATGAATTATACAAATGGAGTGCTCTCAATGAGTGTCAAGCACATTGAATTATACAGGGAGCAACAAGATGTTGAACTTCTTGAAAATACATAGATCAATATTCCACTAAACCACCCAGTCAGCTCACCTCTCTCAGCGTTGTTGCATTGAGCACTTATCCAAATGAGTAGTGCTCTCAATGAGCATCAAGCATATGAAAAGAACAAAAGCTATTACTAGTTAACCCAATAAGGGAGCAACAAGATGTTGAACTTCTTGGAAATACATACAGAGATCATTATTCCACTAAACCACCTAGTCAACTCTCCTCTCTCACCGCTGTTACATTGAGCACTTATCCAAATGAGTGGGCAGGTAAAGTGGCCTAGAAAAGTTGACTGAAGGATGAGAACCAGCTGTACTTTTGGAATCACCATTAGAGAAACTACCTGCAAACCTTTGGAGAAATTGAAAATCATCCATAGACTGCTGCCTTTGAGATCTGTGATTAGGATAGTTACTCCTCTTCTGCTTTGCCTTTGTTGACTCAGTAAGGTTCATGTAATTTGGCCTACTATTACTACTATCCTCTGTCCTATCAGATGCCAAAACAGTATTCCCAGATATTGGTGTTGTAGATGTGCAAAGTGAAGATGAAGCAGAGCTCTCATCATACCTGAAATTCGGAGCTTGGACTCGAAGATGAACGAGTTGCTTGGCCAATATGGGGAGGTTTAGCAGAAATCCTTGTGGAGACATTGTTTTTCCTGATTTTAACTGTGCATGGCTCGGAAAATTTCGAATTTGAGCTTGCAAAGGTGTCCAGAAACTCCTTGGGTGGAGGGGTTTTATCCAAGTTTTCATTTTGGGACTGTTCCAACAATCTTGTCTCCCAGGGTTTGGCTGCCATCCAACGTTCCAACCAACTCCATCCCCAGCTACTCTTGTCAATCTCATAATTCCTAAGACTTGCATTTGTTCTTGAATTCGGGGTTGATCTCCATTGCTGGAAAAACTTCAAAACATTAAATCATCATCTTTGTTATATAATGTTATAAATTGTTATAATATATAATGATAAAAGAATTTGTAGAGAGAAAAATTGTTTAAATTTCATTTAAAAATTCTTTAGTAGCTTAACGGGGAAACTCCGGCTTATACATCATAAGATGTTTTCCCTTTAGGTTGTGACTCAATCGGTAAGGTTGGTTTTCTTGGATCTGTCATGCCTTAGGCTTCATTCCATTGCCAACGGTCTTATAGGATTAAGCAATCTATAAATACCACTATAAGCCTTCAAAGCAGCTGGTCCCTCACCTTAAAGTAAAGCAATCTATCCTACTTCTAAACTTTCCTTCAACCCAGCCCCCGGCCAAAAAAAAAGGAAAAGAAAATTGAACTTTGTTCAATTTGTTACCTTCTGAGCCATCGAGTATGCAATGGCTCTCTCCCTCTTGAAGGCTCCTTCTTGCTTCATCTGTAATTTTGCTTTAACATCTTCCAGTGTTCCCTTACTGTCACACCAACCTTCCTGCAAATTTGCATTAGAAGAGAATATTAATGTCAATGTTAGTCACACAGTTTTGCAAGCATGGGAACGGAGATTAAAACTGAAGTAACTAGGTAATATGATTTATGATATTGATACCTCCGCTTCTTTCAAGAGATCAGCCTTGCTGCGACGTTCATCAAGCATCTTCTGCACTGCCTGACCTTCTAAGGACATTCGGACACGACGAGCCCTCACTCGTGCCTGGACGCGAACAAGGGCCTGCATGCACCTCAATGTCACTGCAGCCTGCTTCCTCACTTGTCGACCTCGAACAAGAGCTTGAAGCCTTACCACCCCTTTCAAGGCCCTCAACGCCCTTCTTGCCTGCAGTTATAGCACAATGACTGATGGTTAAAAACCAGGGGAATCATTCTTCCAGCAAAAATTTTATGCTTGATGAGAACCGAATAGTTAAAACCAACCTTTTAACAGCTATTAAAGAAATGAGGAAGAGATTAATGTTTTGGTATTTTTCTCAAGACCGGAACTAGACATTGCAGATCTGAACTTGTATTGTAATCTTCAGTTTTAATTTAAGATTGTTCAAGTACCAAGGAATGTATGACACTTTGGAAGATCCAAACATGGGATTCCAATTTGAAGATAAAATTTTTTGTGGATAGCTTCTCCCATGATGAACATCCAGAATCTGTCCTATTTTAGCAGGCTAGAACCATCAAACCATGAAACTGACAGATTCTTCTTCTACTTCGTAAAAAGAATACAAGTCTAAAAATCAAAACTTCCCTTCACATTTTGCTCAACTTTCGGAGATAACAAACAGGTCGGTATAGTTGGTCGTTATGGTTTGCAACGAACCGAGCAGGAGGGGGAAAAAAAAAGAAAGAAACAGCAAGTTCAATTGGACGAGAGTGAGAAGAAGAAGAAGAATACTAAAAGGAAAAAAGGGAGGGAGAGGGGGAGGGAGAGAGAGACGTCTTACCAGAAAGCCACGAAAGGCAGTTTGGATTCTTATAGCGGCCCATTCTTGCCTAACAGCTCTAAAATCTTTTGGTGGAGCTCGAACCACTGTGGCCATTGCAGCAGTAAAAGCATCAGCCATGCGGGGCGAATCCGACCCTTCAGACGCAGCTCTATGGTTTCCTTTGAGACCCTTCCATGTAGCTAAATCCCCTGGAGAACTCCTCCATAGTCTCCACTTCTTACTCTTACCACCTTCCCTCGCCTACACAGATTATTTTTATAATAGTAAATTCCGGTGCTGTTTATCACAGGAAAAATGAATATAACAAAGTGGGGCAGGGGAAATGGAGCAAAAGGCTATAAATTTATGTATATAACTTACATGCTCGTCCTTATCAGTCTTCTTGAGACCGATTAATGATTTCACCCATTTTCCAGAAGCACCCATGACAATAAGTAGCTTTACTATTAAAACTCAGCTGAATCAGAGCTCCAAAATCGCTTATTTTGAGTTAAAGAAAGCCAAAATTTTGACTGGACTGAGTAATGTGCACAATAATGTATGAAAACTCTGGAGATGTTGAAAGTAGACCAAGAGCGGAGAAGGAGAGCGAAAGTGGGGGGTTGAGTTGTGTGTTGTGTCGTGTATCCGATGAAGTTGCCGTTCGAGATTTGAAATTCAAAACGTGCAAGAGACAAACAAGGCTCGACTGGGGTTCACGTTAGGGTTTAAGAAAGTGGGGCCCAGTGACATTGGCGAAAAGCCATGAAAAGGCACAACGCCTTTGTTGTGTGTACAGTGCTGGTACCTGAAATGAAAATGTTGCGGGGGAAGGAAGAACATGGCCAAGCTGCTATCAGACAAAGCATTCCACACACAATCTCTCTCTTAAGTCAGTCAGAGCAGTTAAGATCTGCTGCTGCCACTGCCAATGCTGTTGTGATATGAAGGGTAAAGAAAAGGTCATTTGTGTGATTTCAGATTCCCCAGAAACAAACGTTGGCCGATTGAATTGAGCTTTCAGCTTAGGCAGGCTCATGGGCATGAGGTCTCGTTTTAGGTTTTCAACTTTGCAACAACAAAGATTTAAAAACAAGTTAGATAAACAGGACCACCCTTGTTCAGTTCGTTTAATAATTGTTTTCAAACACCTGTCTTCCTAAAAAGGAATCTGAATTTAATATTACAGGGCACTCGGGAAGTGAAATTAGAAGAACAACTGAACAAGACAGATTAAAGTTTAAATTTTTGGCTTGGGGGCCATTAATCGGGTCGCGTAAATTTAGCTGTTTATGCATTTTTCCAAGGTCAGTTACCTACTAATGACGGGCGTTCTTTAAAATTGTTGCATGGCTAAAATAAAAAAGGGATTGACATTGGAAATCTTAAAAATGTGCAATTTGGCTCCCACTTTCTTAGCGCATTAGCAGGGAGGGGATTTGGAATTCAAACGAACGAGGAACCGATTATGTCCTTCTGTTACTCCGTTTTCTGGGGAACTGTGCATCCTATTCGTATAGCATCTATTTACAGGGTCGAATCCAATGCCCAAAGTAAAGAGCATTCTCAGTAACCTTTTAGTATTATTTTACAAAGACGGCAAGCGCTGCAAATGCAATGTTGTTTTCAAACCTGAACATTGAGGCAATTTGACCAAAAACTTATTCGTACGGAAAGAATTTCCCAAGCGCCGCAAAAATTAATTATCAAAATATTTTTTATTTTTAATATTTTTGAATCACGGTCTGCCAAAGGCCGTGATTCAGTTTTATTTATTTTTTAATTTTTTTCAAATCACGGCTGCCCGCCGTGATTGGGCAGCTGTGATTGTTTTTTTTTTTTTTTAATTTGTTATTTAAATTAAATTTTTTCAATTTGAAATTACTTTATATTTTTTAATTATTTATATTTATGATATTTAATTTTGATAATTTATACTTGATTTAATTTTTTATGTTTTAGATTTTTTATACTAATTAACTAATGCTCTAAACTATAATAAAAAATTATTAAAAATTTATATTTTACAATGTTTTAATTCTTATTTAAAAATAAAAAAAATTACATCATTAGATAAAATATTTAATTAATTATAAAAATTAATGTATGTTGAAGTGATAAAAAGAATTGCATCATTAAATAAAATATTTAATTAATAATAAAAATTAATGTATGTCAAATTTAGATAAAAAATTACATCATTAGATAAAATATTTAATTATGAAATATATGATAAATTAATTCAATTGTATAATAACAAGAAAATAAATTGTATTAAAATTATATTATTCAATATATTGTGACTTTGAATTTCAAAAAATAGGAATGAATAATATATATATATATATATATATATATATATATATATATATATATATATATATATATATAATAGACTAGATGAAATGAGAAAAAATAATATGTGGATTGAAAATTCTTGAAAAAATCGTAATTGAGATATTTTGATTTTAAAATAATATTTAAAAAATATTAACAATAAAAAGGAATAAAATTTGAATAAATAAGATTTAATTTAATGTTACTTGTTAGTCTTAAGAATAAAATGCACAATTAATTAATTTTATTAATAATTTTAATATTAAAATTTTAATTCACTTAGAATATTTATATAAAATATATAAGTACTCCCCGCAGGTGTGGTAGTCTAATAAAGATCTAATTGTTGATATTTTAAAATATTGAATAATTTTTTATTTCGCAAAACATATTCTGCAAATGCTTAATATTTTTTTTATTAAAATATTTTTGTTAGTTACGGAAGGGGGGTTCCAAAACCAAAGTGGTCCTGACCCTTTTTTATTTTCTTTTTAATTTTTTACCCGGTGACTTTTTTCCTTTTTTTGTGGTTATGTTGTAATATTTTATTTAACATATAAATAATTTTTATTAACTTCAAAATATTGAAATAATGTAATCAATATTTAATAATAATATTATGATATCATTAATAAAAATAAAAATAGTATAATAGTTATTATTTATTTAATATCTAATAATACTATTATTATTTAAATACTAATTGATTACATAATGAATATTTCAAAAAAATAAGGTTATTACTTCTTTAATAATTAAAAATTAATAATTTTCTAATCGAAGTATTTATCATTACTCTGTGAATGTTAATCTGTTTTAAAAGTTAATTTATAGAATCAGATCAAAAGAATAATCGAGTAAAATATTGTCATGTTATTAATATAATTTAGTAGCAGAATAATGTTAATTTTTTGTTATGTTAACAAGTTTTTAAAGGCATTATAGTTACTATTAAAATGGCAGGTGTTTATTGTTTAGTAATATTATACTAATATTATTAATTGTTAGTAACTTGAAAAAATTTTAATATTAAAAATGATAGCTATTAAAAATATTCCAACATTATCAATATAAGTTAATATATTATAAAATTTATTATTTATTTAATATGTAAGAACATTATTTTTTTATTTAATAAATATAAGTATTCATATTGGTGTGCAATAATAATTATTAGATTGGTTTGAATTAATGGATAAGTGTGGAGATAATATTTAATTTGTGTAGTTTATTTACAAATTTAAACATTACGATAAATGAAAAATGAGACAGAATTAATTTTGGATAGAAAATTGAATGAATGAATGAATTAAATTATTAAATTAGCTACAAAAATTTTGTACACTAATTAAATAATCAGCTATCAAAGTAATAACTCCCAGTCCCACATCGAGGGCATCGTCTCGCTAGTCGCAGTCGCTGAACAAGGGATTGCTGCTGTTCATCTCCATTGTCACCCTCATCGGAGTCTGTTTGAGTGGGATTGGCATGACCCGTGGTAAATGGAATAGGATTTTGTGGGGTAAAAAACCCTTGTTGCTGATGTGATGTGGACCCACTGGCGTACTCAGATGTAAATGCAAGCGGCTCAAATAAAAACGCTGTCAGAGAACCCGAGACTCGCTGATGTGGGGGTGATAGCGATGGCGTGAAGAACGATGATGAGCCAGCATCTCCACCTGCCATGAAATGTGACGAGGGCATGTATGTAGATGGACCTGGACCTCCTGCATTGGGCTGCATCCTGTGAGAGGCGTAGCCGGAGGGGACATCCGCCGACGGCATCGATCGATGACCATAATGTGCTCTGTCATCGTCATCATCAGGTCTAGGCAAAATGGGATCCCTAAAAGACATAAAGTCATGGGCCCTCCTACCACGCCTAGGCTGAGGGATGGGTGGTCTCGATAATTCGTCTGCAGGAAGAGCTGGCTGAGAAGCTGTCATGTCTCGATGCTCACCCAACGCACGCAGGATGTGATCACAATCTCGGTCCACTGTCTCTCTGAATTGGTTGTACCCGAGAGTTGGAGGATCCTCGACGCTCAGCGTGCGTAGTCTCTCAGCAACGTCGGCCTACATGATAAGTAAAAATAATTACAATGTGTCAATTTATACTATAATATTTTGAAGAAGTTATAAATCATATTATGAAGGACGAACGAATACCACAAATCCTGGACCACCGTTAGCTGGATGAATCCATCGTCTTATGTGTGTCCAATACCATGACATGTAGCCCGAGCCACGGTGAAGAGCATCAGTCTCCATCTCAGTCAGTGAAAGCGTGGCTCGCCATGCATCCCAAGCACTAATGTAGGCCATGTGTTCTTGCCGTCAATCCGTCGATGTTTTTCCTCGGAGCTGTAAGGTATGACAAGAACTAAGATTGAATGGCTCCTACGGGATTGGTTGCCGCCTACCAAACTGGCGAAGAACACGATCTGCATGGTGCCATTCTACGATGTGGAAGCATATGATCGGGACTGAAGCCAACCATATATCAGGTGAGATGAGGTAGTACTCAGGCACAAGCTGCTGGACACTATCCATATCATAAGGCCGCCAAATAATCTGCACTAAGTAAATGAAAAATAAATAAGCATGTAACTACATATGAGACAGTCAATTTAGATACAACAAAGCAAGCCATAATAAACCTCTTCAGCCTTCATCTGATCAAGCAATATTCTGAATTGCCGAAGGGCATTCGTTAGAGACCGCTAAGGCAATCCGGTATTCTTCCACCTGCGAGAGTTGCAAAATGTATATTATTTTCTATGCGTAATTTAATACTAGTATGGGAAATACATTAAACGAAAATATCAAAAATGGCCCACACCTGAAGCCCAATAGTGGTAGCACAGGGTAAATGTCTAGACGGGGATCTGGATACGGAGGTGCCATCGGTGCTAGAGTGGGAAATCGATCCCACGCCCATAGATGTAAAAGATGCATACATCCACCGATGTTTACCTCGTTAGGGTTGGTGGCCGTGCACAATTCTCTATACAAGCATGCAAGGACTGCTGATCCCCAACTGAACCTTCCAGTATCAGCGAAGTTTGCTAATAGGGGTAGATACATCAATAACACTCTATGGCCTGAAGTGTCAGGCATGAGATATCCGCCGATGAGTCTTAAAATGTAGGCACGCGTGAAGCATTGTATTTGTTCGTCATCTGCATCTTCTGGCAAGTGTCCAAAATTTGCTGCTAGCCAAGGGATGCTCAGGCGCTGCCCTTGTAAACACTCATCGGGTGGTATAATCCCAAGAAGCTCCTCGCACATCACCCGCCAGTTGTATCCAGTGTACCTGGAGATAGGAACGCCCTCACACGGTAAACCCAGCTGGATGGCGACGTCCTGCAGTGTAATGGTGCACTCCCCGCAGGTGGTGTGGAAAGTGTGTCTCTGGCCGCCATCGCTCCACCAGTACAGAAACGAGCGCTGCATTTAACTCAAGATGGCCGAGACAACTGACACCGTAGAAACCAGCCTGCTGAAGATATGGGACAATGGCAACTGGTGGATCAAAGAGACGACCCACATGTATGACACGTTGTAACCTGAGGAGTCGATCCGCCTGAAAATAAAAATATCAAATCATAATGTGGTAAGAGTTTAGAAATCACAAAAAGCATAACCATACATTACTAAACTTACATGGCCTAGCCAAACGGCCTGTGAGATATGTCTGGACTGTAAGTACAAAAGGGACTTGTCATCGGGACCAGTGTGACAACACGGCGCTGACCGGCCATTACAGTCGAGGGATGTGATATCTGTCACATTGGAATAATTCAGTTAATTGTACAAGAGTATACATTTAAACACAGCTATTATCCAAAGTAAGCGACTTAATAAGGCATCAGGGATACTGATGCTGACGTATTATACTTGCCAGTATGTTCATTAATTTACTGCTATTTATGACCTCAATACCAAAAATCAGTGGGGTGTGCAGTCAAAAGTTCCTTTGATGGGCTGGACAGGTTGCGCGGTTGTGCCATATCTGCCTGCATAACCCACACCTTTGAGGATCGGATGGACCCTCCTGCCAGTCCATTTCGTTCCTTATACGCCTAGAGCGTGGTCGACCGCTGGCACGTATCGCCGAGGGATCTGGAATGAGTTCTGGTCCATCAACCACTGGCCAATGCTCCACACTGCCTATTGGTCGGAACTCATTGCTATATCCACTGAGCATTGTGTCCAATCGGAAAACACGATCGACAAACTGCAGGGGATCCAATGAAACTTTCGAACATGCAGCAAATACATGTTGGCAGGGCCAGTGCTCGACTTGAAACTCGCCACAATCACATGTACGATCGCGAAGACTAACCTTGCAGGACCGACCGAACTGCTTCCACATCAAGTCATATGGCTCTTCAACCTCAAATAAGAACCCCTGGCGGTCGAAACGGCGCACATGGCAGGTTGAAGCTTTCCGAATGCAATCTTGAATCTTTTTTCGGACGTCCTCGGAAAATACCTCTCCTGCTTGTAATTGTGTCGCAATTGTCTCTGATCTATTAACAAAATATGCATTTAATCGATACATTGTTGCCTTGACCAACCCCATGATAGGCAAAAATCTAACCCCCTTGAGGACGTTGTTGACACACTCCACCAAGTTAGTTGTCATGTGGCCCCATCGTCTGCCTCCTTCGTCATACGCACGGCTCCACTGATATTTTGGGATATTCGCAATCCAATCAGCAGCTCTTGGGTGCAACGATTGTAGTTCCGCTAACTTTGAATCCACTACATGTCGCTCGTATTGGTAACCTGCACAACCCGATATTGTGACATAATTAACAAAGATAATAAGGTGTCATGATAATTAGAGAAGTTTTCCAGGAGTATTACGTATCAATACTAATGAATAACTTTTTTAGCCACTCGGTCTTGAAGGTTGAGTTCATATTACTGGCGATGTATCGTAGGCAGAAC
This sequence comes from Sindora glabra, assembly GCA_020226215.1. NCBI lineage: Eukaryota > Viridiplantae > Streptophyta > Magnoliopsida > Fabales > Fabaceae > Sindora > Sindora glabra. The sequence goes on from CM035227.1 coordinate 24,058,955, forward strand.
ACATGATAACCACGGGGTGGTTGCCACCCTACGCGTGGGTTTGCAATGGCAGCAACTATCCCAGGATGTCTATCTGATATCAAGCAAATGCCCTGCTTATCCTTGACGACATGCTGTCGGACGTTTGATAGGAACCACGCCCACGTCTCGTATGTTTCGCTTTCCACTACAGCAAATGCAAGGGGAACAATTTTTCTATCCCCATCTTGTGAAGTTGTGATCAGTAACACCCCCTTATACTTTTCATATAAAAATGTGCCATCAACTTGGACCATAGGTTTTAAATGATCGAATGCATCAATGCATGGCTTGAATGTCCAAAACATCCGATGGAACAGTGCTACTAGCGCACTCTCACTGCTACTTGACAGGCATTCCCTGCTGACAATCTCAAAGTACGACCCAGGATTATATTATCGTACAGCCGCCAACCACCTCGGTAGTAGAGCATATGATTTTTCCCAATTTCCAAAAGTGAGTGCAAGAGCTCGGTGTTTACCTTTCCATGCCTTCTTATATGAAACTGTATATCCAAAAATACCCTGAATACGCTCAATAACCCTTCGAATGGACACACTGGGGTTCTCAGTCACCAACCCCACAATGTAAGATGAAATGACATCTGTGTCAAATTTCGAATGATCACTCGAAAGAGAAGCAAACACGCATGAATGAGGTCCATTGTATCTAGTTATTTGCCAGTGGTTCTCTCTCGGCTTATAGCAGGCTCTAACCCTCCAATTGCATTGTCCACTGTAGTGAGGGCATCGATACTCTTCATACTTGGCCGAAGAGTAATATGAGTAAAATATGTGGTGGGTTCGAATTGAATATATTTTCATCGCACGACGGAATGATTTTTGGTCCGTATATAGCCAGCCCACATCTGGCTCTTGGTCGTTGAGCACACTCATGGCACCTCCCATACCGAGAAAATCATTGCTGTCGGCCGCATCTATATTTATTCTTCTAAAAAAGGCAGCTGCCGATTCCACATATTGGTTCACGGGTGTTGCAGGGATCGCTGGGGTCACATCTTCACCACCATCAGCTTCATCATCATCATCACAACTGTCATTATCCCAATTAAATCCTTCGGGAATGTCGTCATGTGCATCATTCTCTTCAAAATCATCCATTATGTCTTCTGATTCCTCCGGGATAGAGGGGGATGGAAGGAGACTATAGCCGGGCTGGGAAGAACATGGCTCTGCGGTGTAATCAACAACGGGAGATTGAAACTATTGTCCAAGACCCACATGTCCACCCACTGGTTCCAGACTACCATGGTACGGGTTATAATTTGATGGTCCTTCACCAAAGTTAGGAAATAGGTTAGTAGACGGTTGTGTGCATGGCCCACTCTCGTCAACTGGTTGACTACCAACGTTCAGATCAAATCCCTTGCTTGCGATGTGTGCATACAACTCTGGACAAGACAATTGAGTGGGGAATCTGGCATTCGTCTCCCACATTCGTTGAATGTCATCATCATCCTCTAATAGACAAGCTTTGTATCGCGTCGGGTTCAGTGAAAGTGGGTGCCTATACTCCAACTCAGTCATAGCTTGATTCTCTGCAAGTCTTAGCTTTCTGCCAATTGCAATTTTCAATGCATCCAAGGTGATATCTAATTTAATTCTCATAACTTTCACTCTTCGACACTTAAATGTATCGCTCTCATCCGTTTCATAAATTTCTCCGTTTGCATAGATACATACATTTTCTTCCCTGGTACTCATGGTGATTCCTACCATATCCGGGGTGTTAAAGTGACTTCAGGGATTAAAACATACTTATAAAAAATAAATAATACTGAGATTTATTTTTATGTCATCTAATATTATAACTAAAAGTCTTACCTGGAGGGACAGATTTTATCTGTATTTGAAAGTTAGACTGCATAGACTTCATAAGCAAAATATATACTCAATTATTATAATAATACAAAAAATAATATCTAATCAAGTAGAATAACACAACTCAAACTTAAGTTTCTTCCAACCAAGATACAATAAAAACTTCTAGTCTATGGATAAATAAATTAAAGAATAAATTCAATAGTATTTTAATTAAAGTAAATTAAATAAATTTAAAAGAATAACAATAATATTATTATTTTTAATAACAACTTCTTACACACATTAAATATCATTATCTCAATAGATTAAAGGTATTAAATAAATTAGCTCCAACAAATAAATTAGTTTTACTAAATATATTAAATAGATTTAATCCAACAAATTAATTAACTAAATTAAATCAAATAAATACATTAAATAAATTGACTCCAAACAAATAAATCAATTAAATTAAATCAAATAAATAAATTAACTAAATTAAGATAAATAAATTAATTAACTAAATTAAATCAAACAAGTACATCAAAATATTAATGCAAACAAATTAATTAACTAAATTAAATCAACTAAGTTAAATCAAACAAATAAATTAACTAAATTAAAATAATTAAATAAATCAACTAAATTAAATTAAACAAATAAATAAAAATATTAACGCAAATAAGTAAATTAAATAAATTAACAAAATTAAATTCAATAAATAAATCAACTAAATCAAATAAATTTTTTAACTAAATTAAATCAAATAAATAAATTAACTACATTAAATCAGATAAATTAATCAACAAGCTTAAATTAAATAAATTAATTAACTAAATTAAATCAAACAAGTAAATTAAAAATATTAAATCAAATAAATATATTAACTAAATTAAATTAAATAAATAAATTAAATAAATTAAATAAATTAAATAAATAAATTAACTAAATTAAATCAAATAAATAAATTAACTACATTAAATTAATCAACTACATTAAATCAAATAAATTAATTAACTAAATAAAATCAGATAATTTAATTAATTAGATTAAATCAGATAAATTAATCAATTACATTAAATCAAACAAGTAAATCGAAAGTTTTAAATCAAATAAGAAAATTAAATAAATTAAATCAAATAAATAAATTAAATATATTAAATTAAATAAATAAATTAACTAAATTAAATTAAGTAAATTAACTAACAAAATTAGATCAATTAGATAAAACTAACTAAATTAAATCAATTAAATAAATTAAATATATTAAATCAATTAAATATATTAACTAAATTAAATTAAATAAATAAATTAACTATATAAAATTAATCAACTAGATTAAATCAAATAAATTAATTAACTAAATTAAATCAGATAAATTAATCAACTAGATTAAATCAAAGAAGTAAATTGAAAGTTTTAAATTATATAAAAAAATTAATTAAATTAAATCAAATAAATAAACTAAATACATTAAATTAAATAAATTAATTAATTAAATTAAATCAAATAAATAAATTAACTAAATTAAATCAAATAAATAAATCAACTAATTTAAATCAAATTAATTAATTAACTAAATTAAATTAAATAAGTAAATTAAGAAAATTAACTCAAATATATTAATTAAACAAACAATCTAAAGAAATAAATCAAATAAATAAACTAACTAAATTAAATCAAATAATTTAATAAGTTAACTACATTAAATTAATCAACTAGATTAAATTAAATAAATTAATTAACTAAAATAAATCAGATAAATTATTCAACTAGATTAAATTAAACAAGTAAATCAAAAATATTAAATCAATTAACTAAATTAAATCAAGTAAATAAATTAACTAAATTAAATCAAATAAATAAATTAACTAATTTAAATCAAATTAATTAATTAACTAAATTAAATTAAATAAGTAAATTAAGAAAATTAACTCAAATATATTAATTAAACAAATAAACTAAATAAATAAATCAAATAAATAAACTAACTAAATTAAATCAAATGAATAAAATTAACTAAATTAAATCAAACAATTTAATTAATTAACTAAATCAAGTAAAGAAATTAAATATATCAAATTAAATACATTCATAAATACATAAATTTAAATACAAAATTAAAAAAAATAAATTTAATTTAATTAAACTAAATTAAAATGTTACCTGATAATCTTCCTTCTCTCCTTGCTTCAAACGCGCAGCACTCCTTTCTTCCGCAAGCAACTTTCGAATTTCCGTGCTTCAACGCAGCACTCCTCCTTCTGCAAGCAACTTCGGAATTTCGTGCTTCAGCAAGTTCAGCAACGCGAATATAAAGGCAGCGAGGCGCGGTCACGGACGAACAGGAGCTGCGGTCACGGACGAACAGGAGCCGAGACACGGGGGAACAGTGAGCGCGAGTCACGTCCTGCATGAGGACGTGATCAGACTGATCACGTCCTCTAGCAGGCCATGACCGTCGCGTCACCCTGCCAACCTGCGGTCGCGTCTCGTCGAGCTGATCACGTCCTCCTTCTGTCGGTGACTCATCTGTGTAGGCTTCCGGTAATTTCTTTTGTCGGCGCAGGGAAACGGGGATTACTTTTTCCCGTTGCAGTCCGTTGGTAAAAAAACCTGAACTTTGATATCACGATCTAGCTTCCAAGTTTCATTTTTTATTACAAGCTACATATTTAGTCTTCCTTTGAGATCTTCCTGACCAAAGGGAAGAAAAGAAAACAGACCAAATATTAATAACAAAAGCTGGCAGATTATGCACTAGGATAAATTAAATCTCATTGCTCATTGCCCGAGCTCGCATTTTTAATTTTGAGGCCTAAAAACAGATAAGAGAAAGGGAGGGAAAAAAAAAAAAAGGTAGAGCCTCCTGTTTATCAACATTCCCCGGTTAATAGTCAAAACAGTGTATTAAACTCATGAAAGATTTATATTGTCATTGTACAATCAAATTTAAATATTAATATATTATTATATAATACTCCATCTGTTTCTTTTTTATTTATTGCATTTTAAAAAAAAATTATTTCTTTTTATTTATTACTTTAGAATTTTAATAAAATATTAAATATTTTCTTTTCAAATTTATCCTTCTCTTCTATTAATAAATATTTTATTATTTTATACTATTAATTAACTTATATTTATTTTTTTATTTTTTTTCTCTACATTTAACTATCTTGAATTTTATGCATAAAGGGTCATTTTATAAAGTTCATTAAAAATAAATAAATTCAACTAATTTCTTAATATGTGTGAAATTAGTTAATAACGATAGATAAATAAGAATGGAGGGTGTATATTTTAATATATAATAAATTTGATAATATATCACATTTAAAAAAAAGGGAGAAGGATAGATATTGAATAGAAGAGCGCGTTCAGGACCATTTTTAGTCATTCAGTAACAGAAACAACATAAAAAACGAGTGGAAATGATAAAGAAACCTTAACTAGAATAATCGGTGTTTACATATCTCAAAGGAAATCGAAGATGTTTCAGCAGGACTAAATCAAAGAATTCTTGGAAGTCCACGGGTTTGAAGTTGATAAAAATATCGAGATTCCGTCGAATAAAACACCGTAGGATAACAGTGTCAGACTACTGACATTTGACAGTAAACACGATGAAAGAAGCTTAGAAAAGAAAATTTGGCCCCTTTGCAACGTATTACTACAGGCAGCTGTATTAGGTCTTTTCAATCTTACTATAACATAAAAATTTTTAATATTAGTTATTAAGTGGTTGCTATGATATTTATAAAGTTTTCAAATTAAAAGTGACTTAATAAATTTTAAAATTATTAAATTTTAATTATTTATTTTTTAACATATACAATTAAATAATTTTTACAATTGTTTAGTTAGAATTTTAAAATTTTAAAAATATCATAAAATATACCTGTCTATTATTATATTATGATAAGTAAAATAATCATTTCTCAGTTGAGCCGGTTCTTCTCGATGATCTCAAGTTTTGACTTGAAGGATCTATTCAATAGTTCGAATTTTCTACGGGACAGTAATAAACCACACGATCAGTCTAGGTTGTTGAAGCTGTAAATATGGGTTACACATGAATTTCAATGGTTGAGGTCTGACATGAATTCCAGCATGCGATCTAAACACCCTAATCCTATTTTCCAAAAGACTAATTTTTATCAAGTATTAATACATACATGTTCAAATTTTGAAATATATTATTCTTAAACTATAACGCAAAGACCGAAAAAAAAAAAAGGAAAGAAATTGAGAAGAAAGAAAACAATAAAAAAAGAGTCTTTTTTTTCTTACTTGGATATGTAGAAAACAAGAAGAAAGAAAATGACAAAAAAATAATTTTTTTTACTTATTTAGGTAGAAAAATAAGAGAAAAGAAAATTAAACTAAGTTAAATAATAAATTTATCCTTCAACTTAGTATATTTATCTAAAATTTTATTTATAGCCAGTAATAATTATAATTATAATTTACCATATTTATGTGTAAATTTCTTGTCTATATATTTTTAACGAATAAAAATATGAAAAATATTATTAATCAAGTATTCATAAAAAATATTAATAAAAAATTTCAACCATAATCATCTTATTAATAATAACTTTTTCTTTTTTTGTTTTTATTTTTGTTATTATGCTCTTTAGAAAATTGAGATATATTTTAATTATCTTTATTAATAATTAATATATGTAGCAATTATTTAATATTTGCAAATGCATTTAAGATGAGAATTTAATTGAGGAAAATATGATTATATGATATAAATAGGAAGAATAAAATCATGTATTAGTATAGAGTTAGACTTAAGTAGGCGTATATATAAGATATTCAGAAATTATTTTTTTCCTTTTTGCCCATTAGCCACTCAAAAATTACCAAATCGTCTCACAGTATTATAAAAATCCTCAAAACCCTTTCCTTTCTTTATTTTGGCTAAAGAACTCCCATGACTACTCTTCTTCCTCACTATTCAATTTCATCCTTTTCAAGAATTGACTATAATCCACTGAGAAATTCAAGAAAACCCTTATAATTCTTAGTTAACTCAATATAATTCCTTTTGTTTCTAAATACTTTATCGATAGTTTTGTATAAAATGAGCTAAAAAATAAAATTAGGAATTTAGCTTGATTTGTCTTCGTTTGGGTGTTGCTAAGGACAATCTAACCATTCTTCTAACTTCCTTCATCTTCTGTATCCACTAGTAAGTAAATAATCCACTTAAACCATTTTAATTTGTATGATTATGGATTTTAATTGGTGAATAGTGAAATTAGGGAATTTGATTATTATAGTAAGAACACTCGTTGTTTGAATGAAATCATTGTTGCAATGAGTCTAAGCATATGTGTGGATAATGGCTTGTGAAGAAATTTTAGATTTAATAATGTAAGTGATAAATTATGTGATAAAAGTTATGGTTTACACAATAAAATTTAGTGAAGAACTAGAAAAGCCAAAATATACTCAAATATGGTAATTGAAGGAAGTGCTCCTAATAGGTCATATTCAATTACCATAGTTAAATACCCTAAAATGTGGTTGTCTCTGGATATTAATATTTGAGTATAATATTTGAATATAGTTATAAGAGTTACATCCTAAGAGTTATACTTGACTACCATAATCAAGTATCATAAAATTAGCAATTTTCAGATAAAAATACTTAAGTATGGTAGTTGAATATGAACTTCAAAATTTGCCTCTGGAATCTCATATTTAAGTACCATACTTGAATACCCCCTATTTTCTAGTTTAGTCTCATATGTTAATATATTACGATAATGCAAGTTTATCTATATTGTAAAGGTTTTTAGTTAACTCTTGAATATAAACGTATGCGTAATAATGATGACGAAATCCTATATAGGATTATGATATTGTGTGGAAATATAATGAAGGAAGAGGATATGATAATATTATGAAATATTACTCAACTTAAAATTATTTGTGAAGGAATAAGATTAGCTTATAAAGAATAAAGATAAATTAAATTTATAACTAAATAAGGTTAATTGGGAAGTATAAAGTGGTTTCATTGATTTCTTTATCTATCATTGATACTATACATTATTTTTGTTAATATTATGAAAGTGAACATTGTTTGAAACATGGAAGAATATGATTGAGAAAAGACATGATTGTGTACATTATCTATTAAGAAGGTTATCTAATTATTGAGTTATTAACTTACTATTTTTCTTATTTTTCCTTTTCAAATGCTCCAATAAAAGCTCTCCTATTTCCACCAGTAGCCCATGAGTAAAAGTCTTCCTGATATTTTATGTTGAGCAACCATAGTAAAAAATAACCTATAATTAGAAATGTTTGGGCCATATAAGAATGGTACAAACTTTTAACATTACAAATACTTTTGATTATGTTTATAAATTAAATATGTTGCAAGTATATATGTGATGATACCGAGTTTAAAAGTTATTTAGGTTAGTGGAAATTAGGAAATAAGTTCCACACTAGTTACAACTAGGTGGATCATAATAAAGTTAGTATCATGACATGATCTAAAGTTTTAATGGGAAAAAAAGGCTTTGGTATAGTATGACTAGAAAGTGATTATGGCTACCTATTTAAGTAGTGGTTGAAACTGTATCAATGGTATTTGTATGCTAGGAACACATATCACCAATACTATTTCGACAAACCTTAAATTGTTTTAAGGAATGATGGTGGAGCTTCTTTTATAGAATTGTTATTAAAGATACTAAATCTTTGTCATTTCTTTGAATTAGGAATAAGGCAAAATCTAATAGTCGTTAAGCTGGTGATCCTAGTGATAAGGAGACATCCAAGGGTCATTTAGCTTAAAATGGATTTAATATGCTTCATTTAGGGAATAAAGTAAAAAAAGAATGAATATCATGGTAAAAGGTAGCAAAGAATACAAGCTTCTAATTGCTTACTAAGAGTTAAAAAAATAAATCTTATAGTCCAATAATTAAGTGATAGTAGTGATAATGAGTGAGGACCTAGGAATTTGTTGGGAATTCAGATTATCACATGCAGTGGAATTTTAAAATTTTGATCCGAATTCTACCTAGGATCCATGCAAAAAGCATAAGTCAATGATTAGGGTTTTACCTATTGGGCACTCATGTTTCTACTGATCAAAACTTGAGAGCGGATGAATCAAACGCCGGCCGGAAGGTACTGCGTCTCTACGGTATCCACACGGAGTGAACAACGACCTCTCACCCTCCACGCGTCTGCTAGGATGCGTTTTTCTCTCTAAGAATTAGGATTGGTTATTTTCTGAGTAATTTAGGGTTTATATGGAAGCTTAAAATGTGATTATTAAGTGCTGCCCTCAAGTCCCCTTTTATAGAACTTAGGCAAGCCATAATCCTAGTCCTACTAGGATAATGCTTCCAAAATCCTAATCACACTTAACAACTCATCGTATCCTTATCCTAGAGAAAATGGGAAGAGATAGGACTTATCTATTAATTATCTAATATTAGATAATAATATTATCTCATAATATAAATATCTTAATTATTAGATAATTGCATATAGTTATTAAATATCAGAATAATATTATCTCATAATATATTTATCTAATATCTGATAAGATAATTATTTGATATTTCTTTAATATCAAATAATATCACATAATATATATATATATATATAACGTGAATTATTATTCTTAATAATATATATATGCACGACAATTAGTCTAATTAATTAGATATTAATATAATTAAAGTCCAATTAATTATTGTCTTATTCCTACTCCTTTTGTGTGACCTTGTAGGTTCTTACTACGTTGACAATGACTTATTATTGAGCCATAGACAGCGAGCGGTATCTAGCAATACATCACTGCCACTTAAGTAGTAAGAATGTCTGTGATTCGACATCCACCTAATACATGATCAACATTTTGCATCATAACCTTTTTGTAATAATATCCAAATTGAACTGGAGGCATGGAATGTGTCATCCTCGTCAATGTTCAATTTATATTTCTTGATACTGAGTAGACTTAAAATAAATAATTAATATCACATATTAATTCAACTGAGCATGGCCATGCATTTCTAAGTCTCACTCAATCAAGGGGCCCAAGGATATTTCTCTTTTATACAAGAGTAACAAAATCCCATTTACATCACTCACTTCCCTCTGCATGATTTATGACACACCCAATCAATGCCCTACTTGTCATCCTGATTAAAGGTGACATAGGACAATATTAAAGTGAGTAATTCCTCATGTAGGGAACCGTAGTGACTTTAGGTCAAAGGTTTATGTGTAGTTGTGATCATATGAGAATAACTTATGACACGTTTATCCATGCAATATTCTCATAGTGGGTCAGTCCAGTACATTGTTCACTAGCAATGTACTCATGTATTGACTTGATATCACATATCCATGATTCGTAATCATCAGTCACTATACATGCTAGTCTCGATGTATTATTACTATCCTTTTCGTAATAATACTTGACTAGGGGCATTTTAGGAATATCAAAGCTATTCCAAGGATAATTATTATATTAAGTTATAAATTACGCATAATAATAATAAAAACAAATATAATAATTAAATTGCCTAAAATAAAATATAATACATTATGTATAACTCTAATCATCTTATATGATTGGTTCTAGGACACACACCAACAGAATTAACTTCCATTACCACATAATCAATGTACACCTCTATGGACTTTTTAATCACATCATGGAATATTGCATTCATAGCTCATCAATGTATAACCCCAGTATTCTTCATCCCAAATGGCATAACTACCTACTCAAACATACCGATTACCCCTGGACACTAAAAAGATGTATTTGGCATATCCTTTTCAACTATATACACCTAGTTATATTTAGCATTTCTATTTATTAAGCTCACCACCATATGGCCTAAGATTGAATCAATTAGTATATTTACAATTAGCATTAGATATCTATCCTTAAGTCTGGCCTTGTTTAGATTTTTAAAGTCTTTACACACCCTTAACTTACCATTCTTTTTCATGAAAAATATTATATTTGTAATTGATTCAACATACCTTGTGGTCTTGATAAACTTGGCTTTTAGTAGCTTATCTATCTTTTTTTTTTTTTAGAAAAAAATCCAATCTAGTTGTTTATGCAACCAAAACCCATTTACGATTGGTAACCTATATTCCACCAAATCTTTACTCAGACTTGACATCTTGTCATAATTCCATGAAGAATAGTCTTTATATTCCTTCAATATGCTAACACTCTAGCTTTTTATATCTTCTAGCAAGGTTGCACCAATAAAAGTCGATCTTTTATCCTCATTTATCCCTAAGTTAAGCAAATTGCTATTAGTACTTAGGTTGATTTCAATGTTTCAACCTTTCATAGTATTTTAAACCAGAAGTGTTAAAAACACATATCTTAATAAAGGCAAAGTTGATGTAATCCTTGATATACAAAGGTCGAACATTAGGATGGTAATTGCATCATGATCAAAGTTTATCTTTTGGCCCTAGGTTTTCAACTAATGAAAGATACTTTCTTTTTCTTCTTCCTTCCTAGTGCTATTCGACTCTCTTAAGTTGGATGGCATTTTGAGCTAGTGATCTTTTTTCTTTTTTCTTCTACAAGTAGCTTGCCTTTACATTCACCTTTTTTATGTCTTTGTTGGTAGAAGCCTTTTATATTAAGGATTATACCATTTATTTTGCCCTTTTATAAATCTCAATTTCCATATCTCTTTTTCCTTATCAGGATGTAGTTCATTCTTTATCTATTGTCCTTTAGGATGGTCACTTATTGGCTTTTTGGTGCCAATACGAATTTCGATCTCTCTCTTAGGCTTGTTATAATGCATCATGTTAAAAATTAATTTTTCTTTTTCCTTCTCTTTTTCAAACTCTTCAACCTTTTTCATGGCATTTTTTTATTGTCAACAATTTTTAAACTTTAAGGTTTATTTGTTTCTTCGATTGCTTACCATATAATACCATTCTTTGTTCATTATAGTACTTTTTTGCATTTAAGGTGCATTTTTAGGATTCTTGTTTCACATTGGATTCTTTTAATAGAATTAGTGATCAACTCTCTTTCATTTAGATAGCTTAAGGAAGAATCATGTATCTAAAGAGCTATTATATTTATAATAGACCATTACATTAATCTTCATATCAAACATGCTAAAGTCATCCATCGGCTCAACATAGTTAAATTCAATTGCAAATGGGTTATTATCAATTAACATCTCCTTGCTTTTGTGACGAGGCTCAATCTTCCTTTCTTGATAGTTTTTTCTATCATCTCTATAGAATGAACATAATTAGTAGTGATATGGCTAAGCATATTATAATACTTACGTTATTTTTTATCTCTTATTTCTTTTTTAAATAAAATTCTATGACTTTTAAATAATTTTATCTATTTATCTTCTAATAAAATGTCAAATTTTTTATTAGCTTTTTTTATGTCAAAGGAGTATACTTTTTTATTACATGATCCATGGTATCTTTCCTTCTAACATTTTTTAGCAAAGAACAAATGTAAGGATAATCGGGTTTAAGTTTAATTAAATGGATCCTATTTTCATTTTTCTTATTTACTTATCCTCCTTAACATAATTGAAATTTTCTTTTCTAAAATGTGTTTGATGTAGCTTCTTTTCTTTTTCTTCTTATAATTATTTTATTTGTCATATCTTTTTAGCTAACGGAATCATATTAACAATTTTTGGGCTAATTAGCTTTTTTTAAATAGAAAAGCCAAAACTTGTCATTTTTATTTTTACACTCTCACTTTTGATAATTTGAGTGAAGTAATAACTCCTCATGTGTCAGTGTTTGCATAAACAATCTTCAACCAATTTCATTAAACTTTTCTTCATGCTAATCAAGTTGATTAATACAATCTTTATCTCCCATCAATAGAATTGATAATGAAATATGCATTCTATTTAGGCCTAAGTGTGTATCGAATTAGATGGAAGGCCCAAATACCATAAAAATATAACTTGAGGAACTTATTACCAGCTAAAGCAATGAATTAAGCTAATATGTTTAATAGTTAATTAGTTATCTCCAACAATGGTGAATTTTGACACTTTAAAGCCTTTAGGCAATTCAGTTTAGTGTATCCATTTTATAAACACCCCTTTATAGTTCGAGTATGCACTTTGGTTGCCTTATTAATTTAGCCATCTTTTATTTAGGAACCATATGTTTTCATCTTAGCTTTGGCTCTTATTCACTAAGATATTGTAGTAGTTTAATATGTCTTGGCTTGGCTGTTGCACACATTATCTCGTGCACCTCTATTTTGATGTTTGTTTAATTTAAGCTTATAGTTATACTCAAATTTTTATACCTCACTATTTTCAAACTTGGTTTCTTTCCTTCCTAAATCCTTGCTCATTGCTATATTGAGATTTAAGATATTATGCTACTCTTTCTAAAGTTTAGTTCATTCAAGGTTGACTTGTAGCTATATCTTTAAGGAGCAACCTTAATATTTATCTATTAGGAGAACACATGAACCATGTCATGATTATTCTAATCCATCTATTGTTTGATTATAACTAGACTCTGTGGAGTCAAATCATGATTATTTTCTTTAATCACTTTGATAAGCTAGATGTTTAACCTCTTAGCCTAAAAATTTTAGCCATTATAAAGGACAAACTTATTGTTTTTATCTATAAGTGGCAAACTGTAAAGCATTTTATTAAGTAGTCTAAAAAGCCCATTAACATTGTTCCTTTAGCTATTGTTCGACTTGTTATTATTATTATTATTATTATTATTATTATTATTATTATTATTATTATTATTATTATTATTATTATTGTTATTATTATTGTTGTTGTTGTTGTTGTTGTTGTTGTTGTTGTTGTTGTTGTTGTTATTATTATCATCATCATCAAAAGGAAGCATTTTTGTTATTATTTTATGTAGTTTGCCTATTATTTTTGTAGCCATTTATTAGGTTTGGATTTTAATTTTGATGTTGATTTTATCGACCATTTAGCACATTATTCTAATCATTTTAGTTTTTAAGCTATGTCTATACTTTCTACCATGACTTCTTGCTGCTAAAACTCATTAACATTTTCAATAATCCCTTCTTGAAACAACAGATTATCACAAGTAACCTTAGAAATAGAAGTCATATTTATATTCATATTAAATGGTAGTAAAATAGTATCGCTTCTAATTACATAAGTAGTGAAAGGCAATCAAAACTTATATCTTAACTATGTCTTAACAAGCATGCCAATTGGTTTACTATTTGAAAATGCAACACAAGTTAGATTTAACTTTTTTCCAAAGATGGGTTATGCACGATTTATAAGTAGTATTTTCAGACCTTGAATGTGATCTATACAATTAATTAAGAAATATAAACAAATATGCATTAAAATGCAATAAATAAATACATGTAAATGCAAGAAATAAAAAATTCAAAGTAATTTTCACTAGTATCACAAAGACCACACTAAAGTACACTAAAGGCATAAAATGATGCAAATTGTAGATTCTAAACTCTAACTTAAGGTTAACATAATGTTTAAAATTACCAAGAATTACAAAAAAATTGATAATAAATAGCAGATTACCATAAGAGATACTAGTACAACGTTAAAGACATATAGTATGTTAATATGCTTTTAGTAGTTAATTTGGCAAACTAAGCCTCTAGCCAATTAAGTAAAAGATATTTATAGACTATTGTGTAATAACTATTGATCTGTAATGGTTGAAGGTAGTAGTTCTAATTTTATTAGTCACGTATGTGGCTAAAAGTTAGGCATGTATTAGTAATTACTTTAAACCAACATGACTCCATGCATTCATAAATTGCACTATTATTCCATGGTGTTGAATAGTCAAATGTCTTGCATTTTCTTAAATGTAATTTGCCGAAAAATTAGCTAACAATGCTTTTGTTAGATAATATCTCTTCAATTGGCAACCAATAGTTGACATTTTAGGTAAAGGTAAGGATTCTCTTTTTTGCAAACTTTCAACTTCCTCACTCTTACTTCTCTTTAAAGTTAAACAAGTTTAAGAAACTCCCCTAGTTGAGCAAAATCAGTTGAAGCTTCATAAAATATGCTAATATAATCTTTATTTTCTCGATTATTCTATCTTTTAAATGATGAATTATAAATGATTTGACATTATTATTCCTCTTATCTCTTTATTAAAAAAATATAACTCTTGTTATATTTTTATAAGACTAAAGAAATCTTATAAATATGGTAAGAGCTATAAAAATATAACAAAAATATGTTTTTATATTTAAAACAAAGAACATTTAAAAGCAAATTTGTAAATTAATAGTAAAAGAAAAATTATAAATGTATGATAAAAGTTATACAATTTCCTTTTTAAATAAAAAGATAAAATGAACAATAATGCCAAATTATTTATTATTTATCATTTAAGAGTATAGAGATAAGGTAATGGAAAAGGTAAGAAAGGATAAAATGGGAATAATAGTGTCAAATTATTAATTTTATCAATTTTTTAATATTTATTTTGATAGAAAGACTAAAATATTACATTGAATCATCAGTTAGAGATCAAAATGACATTCACATTCTTTTAAAGATTAAATTGATAGAAAAGCAATTTGTTATGAACTAAAAAAGGTGTCTAGTTTAATATATAAAAACCCTATTTGCAACTTACATTAATAATTAGCTTATAACATTAACTTCTAATATTAACCATTTGTATAAAGATATTTAGTAAAATCAAATGATTATATACAAAATAATATATAAAGATATGAATATATTTTATAATTTATTTAGATAATATTTTATTTTAATAATATTTCAAATTTTAATATTTTTTATAATATTTATCTAATGTCATTTGCTATTTACCAATGCATATGTATAGTATAATTTTTGTATGTAGTAGCAAAATTTGCTTATAAATTAAAATTTGCTACCAATAAAATCAACTAAGGTGATGTGAAAAGTTATTATACAAGCATACATCCTTAACATTACTACAAAGAATATACACATACCTAATTTAGGCCTTTAAAATTGTTTAATAATGTGAAAGTTAACTTGTTATTACAGTTTTGAACAAAAAAAATTATTTGGTTTGGTATAATTTGTATTTGGCATAGTATTTATATTAAATCTACTTTTTTATTTTGTTACCTTTTTAAGGTACTTTACGACTTACATTCATGGCAAATTCTAAAAACTTTTAATAATCATAATTGTATCATAATCATAATAATCAATAAATGAGAAAAGGATAATACCAAGAGTTAGTGATAAAGTTACTTAAGATTTATCATCATCATCATCATCATTATCATTATCATTATCATTATTATTATTATTATTATTATTATTATTATTATTAAGGGTACAAGGAAAAAATAATAATATAATAAAGGAAACAATCTTGTTTTTTGCTAATTTTTATATAAATTGGAAAAAATTTAGTATTACATTAATAATAAAAAATTTAGTATTCTCATGCAATTCTATTTTTGGTGAGATATCAAATAGGGAACCACTCGAGAATTAAATCATAAATAAATTTCTTTCTTTTTAATAAAAATTGTATGGGAATAATAGTAAAAAAAATTTATATAAATTATTTAATTTTTAAATATTAACTAATTAATTCCTTAAGTAAAATTAATTAAAGGAGTTATTTATTAAATACTTAAAAATTAATTAACTAATATCAATCTAATTAACTTTTAGTTAATGAATATATTGCTTGTTAAACACCCATATTTTAAGTTCAATTTCATTGCTAGTAATTTCAAAAAATTATCTATAAGTACTATCATAAACCCTTAAAAAGGTCAATAATATACCATGATCTTGGAATGAAGTAATCTATTCTACTCCTAAACTTTTTCTTACTAAAAAAATTACATGAGAAATTTAAATTTCATTGTTATATAAAATTTCTAGGCTTAAAAAGATTTTTGATGCTCTAATTTAAATTTTACGTGATTTATCAAATTGTCTAAAAAACTAATGAAGATGTTGACATGGTGCCAACTTAACTAATTCATTCCAACGTGGTTACCATACATCATTTATGCTAGAACAAACTAAAATTATGTAGAATCACAAAAGGCATGATCTCATAATGTCATTGTCAAACTCTAGTGTAGCTTTAATTTTAGTGTGAAGCATTTGCAAAGTGAATCAAAGATAACTTCTTCAAAAAATTTAATATTTTTTGTTAATAAAGTTAGCCTTATAGTGGTTGAAAGTAGTGAATGCACACTTAACCTATTTAGAAATCCCTTAAGCTACGAATACCATTATTTTCCTCTCAAACCACTGAATATTCCTTTATTTTGTAATGATTTTTAGTGTTATTGTTGAGAAAATTTATTAAAGTTCCCAATGTTAGATTTCTATGACTTTTTTTTATCCATTGTTAAATTTTTTTTAATTAAGGATGAAAGTATAGTCTTATGATTCATCATCTTTGTGTAGGTAGCAATGGTCCTTGACAATATTTTGGTCAATTGCTTATGTAGGGTTTATGTTGCTCTTTTCTTCAAAGATTCTAGAAGCTAAAGTAGATAAAGGTTATTCCTATTGTTTTGCCAACCTATAGGAAATAGAATTATGAATATTTTAGTAAAATAATTTAACAAATTATGAAATTAATTAATTTTTTATTTAATGAATTCTATATTATTATTTTTACATATAAATAATTAAGTTTAATTATTGTGGTAAAGGCAAATTGATTGTATTTTGACTATGTGGACATTACTAACATCAATTTTACTTTCCATCATTTTGTAAAGTGACATAAGATGAGTTTATTGACATTACAATTCATCATAAAGACTAATTTGTTCACTAGCTAACCTTAAACCATGTAAAAGGTCAAGTAAAAAATTAAAAAAAATATACCTTAATTTATTATCTACAATTGAAGTAAGAAATATGGTGAAGGATCTTAACTACACCTCCTTCAAATATTTATGGTGGAAGGTTCTAAGACAAACATATATGGCTAGGATAAAACCTTTAAACAATGATGAGGATATGATTAAATTAATTGAAGTTGCGAAAAGTGATTGCTATACATCCATTTTTGTTGAACATACAATCAATGAAGGCAATGTAATGGAAGATGTTCCATT
Organism: Sindora glabra; assembly: GCA_020226215.1. NCBI lineage: Eukaryota > Viridiplantae > Streptophyta > Magnoliopsida > Fabales > Fabaceae > Sindora > Sindora glabra. Next base: position 24,076,928 of record CM035227.1, read on the forward strand.
ATTAACATATGAGGTAGACCATGGTGTATAAAATGAAAGGTAATGTGTTGATCTATAGATAAAGGTTGATAAGGGATAAGGTGATGATAATTGTTATGGGGTACTAATGGAGGAGGTAAATATATGTAAAACTAATAAGGATGGTGATAAGTTGAAAAGTGAAGTGGATGAAAAATATAAAGATGGTAAATCTAATAAAGACTTAATTGATAGTGACTATAAATAAAATTATGAATGGGAAAAGGAAGACTTGAATGAAGCAAAAATTATAACTGTAGAACAAGATGTAATGGTTGATGCAAATAAGAACAATTTCAGAAGCAGATGATGCAAAGCCATAAGATGGCATTATACCAGAATGGATTAAGATGCTAGTTAATGGAAAGCTAATCAAATTTAAAATTGAGTTGGATTTTACTAAAAAGAATTTAACCAAGGAAACTATGAAGATTTATGGGTTTTGTCAAAGTCAGCTTATGAGAATTAATAAGGATGATAACAAAAGACTAGTAGTAAAATGTAAGAAAGGATGTCTTTTTTATTTAAGAATAAGCCTTAACCCCCATAAAGATGTATGACAAATAAAGAAGTTTAATGATATTCACATATGCCCTAGATAGTTAAAAAATTCTCAAGTTAAAGCCAAACCACTTGATAAAAAGCATATAATTAAGTAGAGGGAAGATCTAAATTTGACAACCAAGAAAATCTAAGATAATGCAAACAAAGAATGAGGGTGTATTTATCAAGAAGGTAGGCATATAAGGAAAAAAGAAAGATAATCAAACTTGGTAAAGGGACTTCTAAAGATTAATATAGTAATTGGAAAAGCTATGATATAAAATTGCTTAGAAGCAATAAAAGATGTTTTGTCTTCCTAGTCATTAGTAAGCCCATACCATAATTACTCCTTACATTTTAGAAGATGTGTGTTTATTTTCAGGAATGTAAAAATGCATGCATTTATTGTTGTAAGCCATTGATAGGCCTTAATGGTTATTTCTTGAAATGGGTGCATGGAAGGCAATTGCTAGTTAATATTAGAGTAAATGGAAATAACCAAATATTTCTTATAGCCTTTGTAGTGGTGGAATCAGAATATAGACTTATGGCAATGATTGATTAACAATTTCATTAATTATTTAGGACCAATTACTAAGCATAGGTTGTCATTTATCTCTAATTAACAGAATGTAATTTTAATTATTATTATTTGTTAACCTTTACTATTTCTTTTGTGTTTATATTTGAATTTTTCTCAATTTTGAAAGGACTAAATCTTACAATTGCAATATTAGGAGAATGTGCCCACCATAAGTTTTATGTGAAGCATTTATATGCTAACTTCAAGAAGAAGTACCTTAGTGATGATTAGTTAAAGTCAACATTATGGAAAGTTGTAAAAGCAATTAATATGCTAAAGTTTGAAATTGCCATGGAAAAGATGAAAAATATAGATAGTGAGGCCTTCAAACATGTTATAGGCAAATAACCAGCACATCAATAGAGTAACTTTGCATTTTCAACACATACAAAGTATCATTTACAAGTGAATAATTTGTGTGAAGCTTTCAATAAATTAATTCTTGAGTATAAGGACCAATCAGTCATCCATCTTATAAAAGACATTAGGATATATTTTATAGACAAATTTACTAAGAATGCCAAAAATTTATGATGTATAATGCCACTATTTATCTAAGGCTGTAAAAAATTCTTAAAAAAGCTAAGATTAGTAGTAATGCATGGATATTAATATGGACTAAGGATGAGAATGGGACTTCATTTGAGGTAAAGAAGAAATTATATAACTATGTAGTAAATTTGATAGAAAGAACTTGCTTCTGCAAGCTATAGGACATAACAAGGATACTATAGTATCATTTTATGGCTATAATGGCCAATTACAACCATAAACCTAAAGATTATGTTCACAAGTTCTATAGATGACCTTACACTTTCATTATGACTTATCTAGTGTTTCTTCATGTTAACATTGGAATAAAATGTTATTTGATTATGTGAAAGCTGTTTGTAAGAAGGAAATGTATTCATAATGTTACAAATATATCTTATACCCCATAAATGGCCTAAAATTAAGGCAAACCCACTTTAACCACTATATATTAGAAGGTATCCAAGGAGACCAAAGAAAATGAGGAATAAAGATCTAGATGACAAGTTAAAGGATCCTAATAGGTTTCTAAGGCATCATTCTATGTACAAGTGTACTAAGTTTTTAAATTAATATTAAGAATTACAAAGGTAAAACTAGGGTCGATAAAAAAATCCTAGTTGAGGGGAACAAGTCATCACAACAGCAAGCATATAATTCTTGTCCTCTATAGCAAAATCATTTTTGACCTAATCATATAGCAACCTTTACTAAGTCTAACCTTGATAAAATTTAAATGAAAAAAATAGTGCCTATAAAGTTAAATAAAATGAGCCAGTTAAAAATCAAGTTTTTCCACTTTAAAGAAAAAAATTACGTCACAAAAGAAAATTTATAAGTTATATCTAAAGATAGTAAGAAAAGATTGAAAATGATGTTTAACATTCAGGAGTTACAAGTTGCTAATAAGCAAAAGACTTAATATTAGGTCATTGTTTACAATGTTCTTCACGTTCTTTTTTTGTATTTTAGGACACAATTCCTAACTTTGTAGTCATAAAACTATTATGCCTTTATTTTTTTGGCATTAGGGTAGCATATATAGATTAAGACTAGAAAAATATGTGGCCATTCAACTTTTAGAAGTAGGGCAATTTTTTCCTTTTTAACAATTATCACAAATTCGAAAATGTAATCTTACTTTAGACTTATGTGAAACGTATTTGCAAGATTTAGTATCCAATTTTAATTTCATTTTGTGTGTCTTTATTTTTATTTTTTTAACTTTTGTTGAAAATTGTAAAATGTTCTGTAACACTAGATTGGGTGTTAGCTATAAGCAAATGTTTCTACAATATTTTATATAAACTGATTGAATTCACTATAATTAATACCTGGATCCACTTATCAATGCAATTTGTACATTACTTATAGGAATAATGTTTAACTATTTATTCATATATCATATAAGAGAAATTTTAGCAAGCTTATTTTATCATGCTTAATTTGTTAATGCTGGCTGCATCAATGAGGATCCATCATAATAGCAATAAGGTAAGTATTATGTAAGTAAAAAAGAAGACAAATAGAAATAAGCTAATATGTATTTCTTATCAAATTTTGATATAATTTAGGTCATGACAAGTAATTCCATATACAATTTGTTTTATATTTTTCAAGAAGTATTTTCATAAATTGGAATTGATCATGATTTAGGAGCTTGATTAAAATTTATAAATTGAAAGTAGGAAATTGAAAAAAAAATGATAGAATTAGTTTCTAAATTAAGTTAAATCAAAGTCTTAATTTTCTCTTTTTCTCTCCCCCCTCTTAACTCAAATTAATTTATTCTTATGTTTTTGCCATTAAATTATACTATGATACATAATTGCCAATCTAGAAAATTTTGAAAATTTAAATCTCATTTAGCAATTGGTATTCGAATCAATCAATTATGTTTCAAAGTTAATCTACTAAAGTAAATTTGTATGGATTTTTACATGTTTTGGATATTTTATATAAGTCTATGCTTTGTGTATATATACATGTTATTTTGTATGGGTTCCTTTAACCTGATGTATGCAAAATAAATTTTTATTTTCCTGCTACCATAATTTTTTTTCCAATGCTTTATACTTTCTATGTATTGATGCATTAAATTTCTATTCTTAAATATTTTTTTGGCTGCATATATATATTATGTGTGATTCTATGAGGATATGCCTTGCACTTTTAAAACCTATTTAGTGCATTAAACTAATATATACACACTTAATGTTTTATATATGTGCTTTCTTACTTGCATATATATATGACTTTTGTTTGTACATTTTAATTGATATGAATCACTTGATGAATATATATTATTTATCCATTTTGCATGTTTTTGGGGATATTCCCTTATAATTGTGTGTACATATACATGAATATTATTAGAGTTATATGCACTTTCAGATTGCATAAATAATATGCATATCATAGTATTGGGAAAATTGTCTTTACAAAACCTATTCTATATTGCATGAATCTGGTATTATATTTCCTATTTTTCTATCAAATGTTTAGTCCAATAGCATTTATGCTACTATGTATCATGAATTTTCTTAGAATATGATAAATGTAATACGTGCATAAGTAGGACAAGAAGTAACTATTTTGTGATGAATTCTTTCCAAAAATTTAAGTTTAGAATTCAACAATATTGCTTACTAAAAATCATGTTTTTTGGCTAATTTTTAGAATAAGAACCATTCGAAAAGCTAAGTTTGTAGAAATTTTTTTTTTAAAGAAATATATTTTTGAATTTATTCAAACTCAATTTTTTTCTATGTTTTTTAAATGAAATATGAATTATATAGGTTGTAAAATGTGATTTACAAAAGAATGGAATTGTTTAAAAGCTAAAATATTAGAAAAACTACCATGAAAAATTCATAGGCCAATTTCTAATTTTTAGGAACTTTTAAATCAATTTTTATACATTTTTTAATAAAATGATAAGTGGTTTAATTGCAAAATGGGATTTTATGGAAGATTAGAGAAAAATCATATAAAATAATAGAAAACAAGACAAGTCAATCTCAAGTTTGCAACCAAGTTAAGTTAACTTGAGTGCGGATTAACTCGACTAAGTTACAAACCCACCAAAGGTTGAAGATGATGGAATAATACACTGACGCACATGCTTATTTGCACTTTTGGCGCATGAGTTCAATACATTATCGTCTTAATGCTGAATGATAATAATAACACTATTAAATTTCATTCTCTGATGCAGTAATTATGGGTATTTTTCTAAAAAATTTTAGAATTAAAAATAATTTTATTATTTTTCCATTTTATTTGAGCACTTATTTGAATTTATTTTAATCTAAAATTTTTACCATGTGATTCCTATTTCATTAGCTAATGTAAGTAATTTTTGTAGCATTATTTTATTTTGCTTGAGTGGTGTAATAATTTTTATACCATGGCATTATTATGCCATTAAATTTTATGTAATTATGTACTCATATATTGTAGGACTAGTTATATAAAATTTTGAACAAAAAAGAGAAATGAAATTATTTTAATATATATATATATATAAAAGAATACTATATTAATATTAAATATCTTTTTAGTATTATATTATTAATGTAATTTGTTAGCAATAATATGAGTATAGAATTGATTATTATATTTTTAAAATTTTAAACACCTTATCGATATTTGCTTTTGAAATATAACATTTAATTCTTGTATTATATTATAAAGTTTTAAATATCTTTTTTGGTAATAAATCTTATAATATAATATTACATGTAATTGTATAGTTAATTTCATGAAAACAAATATAAGCATGATTAAAGTGATTACATGCATTAATTAGTTAATATATTTTCATCAACTTCTTTGCTAATACAATTAACTTTTGTAAAGATGCTAAATGAGATAAACTATAAAGAATAACTCATGTCTTTGAAGTTATATTTGGTGATTAAAAATATAGATTTAACAATTACTAAAGAGGATCCCATTATTAATGTGAATTTAAGTGCTGAACAAAAAAGAAACATCCAAAATAATGGGCACACTTAAATCAAGTATGTTTCAAGGTTATAGAGTATATAATGGACAGGACTATTAATCAAAGCATCTTTAAGTTCGAGAATGTTAAAACCTTTCTCAAATCTATTGTTAAAAAATTTACGAAGTTTGATAAAGTTAAGAAAGGCCATTTCCTCTTACTTCTTAAGAAAATGACATATGATGGTGTTAATAAAGTACAAGAACATACTTTGAAACTAGCTAAGCATTAAAACAAACTAAAAAACATGAATATTGATTTGTGTGATAATTTTTTCATGTGATGTGAATCAAAGTCCTGGCCCGCTTAATTTAATGTTTTGAAGACCTCTTCTAAATTCCAAAAAAATATAAGTAGACCATTAATAAACTAATATCCATATTTAATCAAGCAGAAGGAGATATGAGAAGGGGAAATGTTCAATTAATCAATCTTGTTTCTCATAAGTCAATCCTAGAACATGGAATAAAAGGACATCTTAGAAATAATCATAGGAAATCCATATATCACTGAAGAAAGAGTCAAATATAGGATAATCGACTCAAGCTCAAGAAAGCATAGTTTAAAGGAAATTGTAAGTTTTGTAAGAAGTATGGACGCGAGAATACTAAGTGATAAAGAACTATTAAAACACATTAGAGATATTTTCTTTGCATTTATGATTAATCTAATAAGCATGTACTAGAACAAATAAAATTATACCTTTTATTAAAAGAGTTTGATTTTAGTTATTATGTTTTATCTTAATGAAATTTTTTTCATTTTCAATGAATAAAATTTAATTTGATCTATAATTCATATATGATTGATTTTGGTACATTATCTAATGGATTATATAAAATTAGTTTTTGACTTAACTTTTGCTAAGTTTATTAATTCAATAATTAAGAAGAGAAACTTGATTTCAAGACCATCTCTAGATTCTTAATCGATTATTTATTTATAGGATAAGTTAAATAGTAGGAGTTGTTAGATGCTATGGATAATAAGAGTTAGAAAATAAAGTGTTATAATTCCTTTAACATTGTAACTTGCTAAATCATATTTTGCTATCCTACAATTTGATCCAGTGTAACTAGGAACAGGAAATATAAAGCTAGCAGACTAAATTAATGAAATCCCATTGTGTTCACATAGCTTTTCAAAATGAGTCATTACAATAAAGAATAATTGGACTCATTGTACAAAATTGAATGTCACACCTCTAAAAATTTAAAACTATTAAATTTATATAATTAATTAATTTCATATAAATTAAATGTGATAAACCATAAGTGACATACTCAAATGTTATGGATAAATTATTAAGAATAAAAGTATTTAATGTTCTAGTAAGTGGTAAAATAGGAATTTTGTAAGATAAAAAAATAAGCAAAATAGTAAAATTTAATATCTTAAGTTATTATGAGTGAGTTTGTGAATATAGAGGAGATCTATAAAATATTTTTAGAAATGCTCTTGAGTATTATTCCTTATTTTATGGTCACTTATGCGCTTGATATTGTCTATATTATTTTCTTTTATTTTATGCTTCTTAGTGTGTTATATATAATTAACTTAATGGAATTAGTCATGTTTTGTGATTAGGTAATGATTTCCTATCATTTTTGAATTATTTAGTTAATATTAAATTTTTACGCTATTTCAATTTTTTAGCAATAACTTGAGTTTTTAATGTATAAATTAAATGATATTTATATTATTGGAAAGCTAAAAAGAAGTTATAAAAATTTTATATTTTGGTTGGAACCTAGTTTAAACATTTTGAAAGTAAAAAATAATTATAAAGTTGTAGTTTTTAGGTTATATTTAGAGATTTAGAGATCCAATTAAGATAAAACCAATGCTCAAAGTTAACTAAAACCTGATCCAATAAGTTTCATATTTGAAGTTTAGTGAAATTATACCATTTTAGTGATTAAACTTAGGATAGAAACTAAGTTACTAATGAGTTACAAAAATTTATTGTAGCAAACACTATTAGTAACTTAATTTGTAAATTAGGTCATGAGCTTTCATTTTATGTGAAACCTCATTCTTTGTAACTCTAAAAGATATATTTACTTAGTTCATTAAGTTTTATAGCTAAGGAAATCAAATTTAAGAGGTTTTGTGTCTTTAAAGGCATTCATTTTTCTTTAAAAAATAATTATTGTACTTTTACCTTTCTTTGTATTTTACCATGGGTGGCTAATCTTCTACATTAGTTTAAAGGATTAGCATTCCAATTTGGTTTGATTTTAAGACCTTTCTCTTCACTTCACTTTTAATTTAATTTTCTTTTATTTTTCTACTCTTATTATGAATAATTGCTTTAATAGTTTGTTAATTATAATTAGTTAGTTGATTATTTATTGCAATTTATAACAAAATGATTAGTTACAATTAATTCTCACTTATAAGATTGATTAAAATTAGTAATAATTAGGCTTTGGTGATTTAATGTGTGGATTGATCATTAGTTACCTAAGTAAAAAGAGGATAAATTGACAATTTTTATGTGTAAAGTTGTTAATTTAGTCTTAATGTTATTCTTGATGTTTAATGCTATTATTGATTAGACTTAGGCACATGTTGTAAATTGAAATCAATAATAGGATGTTAATTTAGGAAATTATTCTAGATTAATCATCATTAGAAATTTTATATAATTGTTATTAGGATCAAAGTAATTTTTTAGTTAAGTAGTTAAATCAATTGGGAATTTTGTTGGAGGTCTATATAAATCTAAAGATTAAAGTGTGAAATTCCTTAGATTAAGATTTTATATTTTATTTTACCTTACTTTGATTTTTGTTTTTATTGTTTCATTTAAATTGCTTTTAAAAGCCTCCTATTTTTACATTCTATTTTCTCTAATTGACTTTTATTCCTTTGAGTTCAACCTAAACTCACCTTATTTAACCTGTTAGAATAAGTTTATTATTAATTTTTTGATTAAGTAGTTAAATTAATTAGGAATTTTGTTCGAGGTCTATGTAAATCTAAAAATTAAAGTGTGAAATTTCTTAGATTAAGATTTTATATTTTATTTTACCTCACTTTGATTTTTGTTTTTATTGTTTCATTTAAATTGCTTTTAAAAGCCTCCTATTTTTACATTCTATTTTCACTAATTAACTTCTATTCCTTTGAGTTCAACCTGAACTCATCTTATTTAACTTGTTAGAATAAGTTTATTATTAATTTTTCGTATGAAATAATGTGCATTAGTCACCTTTATCTTTTTCCCTTTCATTTTCTTAAAACCCCATAACTTTCACTTTTAAAATTCTCTCAACTGTTTCACTATCTTCTCATCAAATTTAATAAGATCAAGTGTAATTTCCTTTAAATTCTTCATTAAATTAAGGAAAAAATATCATTAGTGCTATGATTACTCTTCAACTTCAATTGATTTGATGAGAATTAAGGCTATTTTAGTTTTAAAGGGAATTTAGAACCTTAACCAAAGAACTTTTAATTTTCATGAGATTAAAATTAAGGAACATCAAATTTGACCTCCTAATATCCTTTTTCACATGAAGTGAGTAAATATTCTATCCTATATCTATTGATTTTGTTGGGAAATTATATTTTAGTTATGTTTTAAGTTTTGTTGGCTTTTGTTGAAATATAATGATATGCGAGACTTAGATTAAATTTAATGTTAAAGAATGATTGAATAGATTGTTAGTTAGGTGCATTAATGATTAAGTGATGGTTTGGCAAGTAATAAATGAGTGGAAATGCATTAAATGTCAAACAAACAATGAGAAACTTCTTAGAAAACACACTACCTTCATACACACAGTAGTTCTTAAGCCTAGATTACATTAGGCCAAGAAGTGCTTCATTGCTTAAAAATGCTATTGGAAATCCCAAAGCACTTCTCATAGTGCTTCTTAAAGTATTTATCAGGCTCAGACTCGTCTAAGATAAGGAACCAATTCACAAAGCACTCTATTCCTTCTAAATGTTACTAGAATGGCTGGAACACTTTGTGAATCACTTTGCTTACCCTATTTCATGTTTTAATGATCAAACTCACTACAATTGATTCTTAAATGTATATTTAACCATGAAATTGATGTGTGAATATATTGTTAAAAATTTCCACTATTCTTAGACATGTGAATGACTAGTAAGCTATGATATGCATTAAGAATGTAGTTAGCGTGTTGCTTATAAAAGTGAACATACTTATGTGTTTATGAATTGAGATAAGTTATATAACTATACAAAGAGGCATAGTAGTACTGCTACTCATAAATTAGATTGTTAATGAAATTAAGATAAGTTATGTTTATATGTATGACAAATAATTTGAATTATGAATTATGCCATGGATGATAACAATGATGTGAGATAGGGCATATATTAAAGCATTACAAATGGTCTACTAATTATGTGAGATAAAGTTGACCTAAAGGTGTAAGGAGGAAATTTGCGCGTATGTATATTTGATGTTGCTATGATTGACATGTGTTAGAAATTTCTTTGTCCTAAATAACAGGTGATATCTCTACGAGTAATTAGCTACATAATTATCATAGAAATGATAAATAGATAAGTATTTATTGGTTAAAGCTTTCTATGAAGTAAAAGCTTGGAATGCTTATTGATATCTCTTTTACTCTTATTAAATCTTTCCTAAATTATTTATGCGAATTGATAGGTAAGATATTCTTCACTACATTTTATATTTACTATTTTATGAATTTAAGATTTCACATACATAGTAGGACCTTCCTCTTTTATCACAATAGTAAGTAAGACACCCTTCTTCAAAGGCTTGACATCTATCTTTTAGTGGATTAGCAGCAAAGTATAGAAGTTGGTACATTGGCATATATAGGATAATGGAATCAAGTAGTATAATGGGCTAGATTATTTTGTGACTAGGTTATGGATACTAATCCATTATTTACATAATTAGGGTAACTTATGCCTAAATGTTAGAGTCAATAAGTTAACCTAACTATTCTTAGATAAGCCACTTATTGTGTAATGAATTTTATTAATATGAACAAATGGTGGATATTTCTTTATGAATAAGTGCAAAATACGAATAGAATATTTGTTATGTTTACCAATGTGTAGAGATAGGCTAATTGGATTATTGTAAAAAAATAAACCTATACCAATCATGCTTAAGTTAGGTCATGACATTGAATATAGGATTAAGTTGAATTACTCATAAATAGTAAGATAATTAGAAGTAAATGAGTCTTTAAAACTAAAAAAGATGCTTAAAAGTATAAGGTTAAGTTGCTAATCAAAGGCTACACTAAAAAAGAAGGCATAAACTATAAAGAGACCTTCTTATTAGTATTAACTAAGGACCCATTCTAAATTATTGTGGCTAGATAGCTCATTTTGATTTGGAACTACATTTGTTGAATGTTAGAATAACTTTTCTAAATGGTGACATGCTGAAAATAATATACATAAAATAACTAAATAGATTCTATGAAAAAGACAAGGAACATATTGTATGTAAATTGAATAAGTCTATATATGGCTTAAAGCAAATGTTCAGATAATAGTATCTTGAATTTGATGAGATAGTAACCTTTCTTAAATTTAAAGAGAATAATGAAGACTAGTGCATGTACATGATAAGTATAGATAATTTCATGATCCTAAATCTACACGTCGATAACATTTTTCTTGCCAATAATGGTATAGACATGTTGATTGAGAGAAAATAAATGCCATCAAAACCATTGGAATAGAAGATTTAAGGAATGCCTTTTGTTATTTTTGACATTGAGATCCATCATGATAAATTTTTAAGTTTACTTAGCTTGTCTTAGGAATTGTACATCAAAAAAATACTAGAGAAAGTCTAATATATTAACATGCTCTTATGCTTTTTTGTTAATTTAGAAGTGTAAGATTTTCTTAAAGATCTAATGTCTTTAAAATGATGAAAAAAAAGAAAAAATAAAGAATGTCTCATGTATATTAGTCATAGGTAGCTTGATATATGCTTAATTGTGTACATATCTTGATATTACTTATGATATGAGTGTATTGGGGGGACATCTAAGTGCACCTAATAAAAAACACTACACTACTGCTAAAAAAATAATGAAGGTATTTACAAGGTATAAAAGATCATATGCTTACTTATAAGAAATTTAGAAATTTGGCAATTATAATCTATTTAGGCTTGAATTTCACTAGTTATTTGGATTATCATAATTCATATCTAGATATATCTTTATAATAGTAAGAGAAGTTGTGTTATGGAAAAATATAAAGCAATCACTTATAGTGACCTCTATTATAGAAGTAGAGTATGTCACATGATATGAATATCCTCATGAAATTGTATGGTTAACGAATTTCATTGTTAGCTTTATTTTTATTCATTTACTATAATAATATTGCTATTGTGGTCTTCTTTCTAAGTAATAAAGGTTCTACTCATACAAAATACATTAATACAAAGTACTAGTTTATGAAAGAAAATATATGCAAGCATGTCACTTATATTAAGTATATTTCTACAAATTGTATACTTGTGGATTTATTAACGAAAGGCTTTATAGTTAGAATGTGTCATGACCATGTAAATAATATAAGGTTATCTAAGCCTATTATTTTTCTAGGTTAATAGGAGTTTTGTCTTTAGTGTAATTAATTATTTTGAACTTAATATTTATCTCGACATATGTTTGATGAAATATTCATAATAAAATATATAATGTTATTATACATTTCGTGCACATTTTTTCTGGTTATGACATGTTATTAAGGACATTTAAATCATGTCTCATTACTATATTAAGAATATTAATTCTTATTTAGCATCTTAAGTAGATATTAGGATCATTATATGAAAATTTATATATAATCACGTTTAAAGTTATGTAAATTTTATTATAAGCATCTTAAGTTAATATCCTTATTAAATATTAATTCTTTTGATTAGTCACATATAAGCATATAATATGAATGATATTAGTATATCTTTTAGATATAATATTGTATATTATTGAATGCTTATGATCTTAATTTAGACCTATGCTTATAGTAGCACCATTTTGACATGGATATTAATTTAAAATGGCCACTACTTACGAATTATAGAAGTCTAAGTAAGAGATTGTTGAAATTCCTATTTTGGACCTTCCCATAATTCATAAGTAAAATTATTGTCAATGTAGTTAGCCTAACTAGTAACATAAAGTATTAGCCTTTTATTGGCATTTAAGTTAGATCCAAGTAAATGGGTGTGGATTTCTTAATAGGTAGGATTTATAACTTAACTAATATTATAAAATGGGTCCCTATCTCTTTAAGCAAGACACAAAAACTATGTTCTTCCTACTTAAAACTAGTAAAAAAATGTTCTCTCTTCAAACAAAGTGTAAGATTGAGTAAAATAAGTGATCCCATTTATGGCTTATTTTATATTTTTCAAAGAAAATTTTCTTAAATTAGAACTAATAATGATTTAGAAGCTTGATTAAAATATGTAAAATTGAAAATGGCAAATTAACAAGAAAAAAATAGATTTAATTTTTGAATAAAATTAGGATCAAAATCTTAATTCTTTCTCTCTCTACCTAAATTTCTACCATTAAATTATACCATAATTATAAATGTAAATGAGTTAATTTAAGCTCGAGTCGAACATCTACATGTTCAAGCTTGAGCTCGACAATAACGAAGGAGCTCAAGCTCATCAAACTTGATAAATTTGAGCTCGACTTGAACACGAGTTAAGCTCGAGCTTAATTGAGCTTAAGTGATCCTTAAATTTCTTTTTCTATATTCTAATCGAGCTTACCAATTTGAGTTCAAGTTCAAGCTTAAATTGTACCTGAGATTAAATGAACTTAAACAAGTCTAAATAAGCTTAAATGAGCTTATAATAGTTTAAGTATTTTTCCCTTTATTTTTTTTCACAAACATTACTTACTTTAACATTAGCCTAATGACTATTATAAGGAGGCTAAAAATGAGTATTTTAAGCAAATTAAATTAAATTTAATTGAAGAAAATTGGCCTAATGACTAAAAGTGCAAATGAACCAAATGGAGCCGAACATTTGCATACTCAAGCTCGAACTCAACAATATTAAATGAGCTCAAACTCGAGCTCGAACTTATCAAGCTTGAAAAAATTGAGATTGAGCTTGAGCTTGAGCTTGAGCTTGAGCTTGAGCTCCATTCGAACATAAGTTTAATTGAACTTATTTAAACTTAAATAAGCCTTAGATTTCTTATTCTAAATTTTTAATTAAACTTAAATATTTAAGTTCAAACTCGAACTTAAACTATATTTGAGCTTAAATGATTCTAAATGAGCTTATATGAGCCTAAATAAGTTTAGTGAATTTTTTATATTTATATTATATATAATATAAAAAAATAAAAATATATTTTATACTAAACTCATTTAAGTTTACGAATAATTCGAGTTGAGTAATAAGAAATTTAGGCTCTACTCGTTTAGTAAATGAGCTCAACTCATTTAGGCTCAACTCATTAAAATTCAAGCTCAAACTGAATTTTTTAAATTGATCTCGAACAGCTCATAAGTAACTCAACTCATTTGCACCCCTACTAATAACAATTCATATATGAATAATTCAAAAAGCAACCTAATGTAGCAATTAGAAAAGATAATATGGTAATAAAAAAAGAAGATAGCCAAGCAAAAGCAAGACAGCATACCTTGCACATGGAATTGTTTCACCTTTACTAATTACCTGGTAGCTACACTTAGACCATATGCAATCATATAAGCAATAGGTTTTATGTTAACACTACAAATATACTTTATTGTAGCCTTATATTCCTATAGCTTTCCTCTTCACAGCATATTGTAATACACAAATTGACTATTAGAATTTGATTTAGTTACAGTTTAACTAACTAAGTCAGAGTACAAAAATAAAGAATAAAAAAGATTTTATGATAAATTAAAGCAGTTTATTTCTATCTTCCAATTAAGAATGCTTACCTAACACTTTGGAAAGAAGCAATGTTGAGTGTTATACCTATATATAGGTTAGAATTACATGAGAAGATTTACAAGGTCCGTAGTCGCATAAGAAAATCAGTAAATCTACATATATTATGAAGTCATAACAAAAGGTTACCAGATTAGATAGGAAATCTCTTATCATTGCAATAACTTTATTTATGGTATTTACCTTGCTTGTCATGCCTTGTAAATTGTATAACAAATTTCTTAGAATTGCATAATGTTAACTTGAAACAGTTGTATCATTTAGCAATCATTTGGCATCTCTGCTAGAGTTGATAAGGAATATCTCATCATTGCATAAGCTTAGGATTTATTCTTATTAGGGTACAAATAAATATATGTGATACTAATTCTTCATAAAAGGTATGGATACATATATGTATGTATCTATACATTTAGAGAAAAAATGCAATAAGGGAAAAGGGAGAGAATTGGATAAAACTTGCTTATGATCCAAATGTTGGTTTTTGTGAAAGCCTTAAAATATGTGACAAGTTAGCTTCAACTATGTTAATTTTCTTTTGTTTATGAGTTAAACTTGAATTTTCAACTTTAAGTCCATTATAATCTACATATCTCTATGAAAACAAAATGAAAATACTATTGGCGCAAGGAGCCTTATCCAACACTTAACACTGCTTCTTTTCAAAGAGTTTCAAGGAATATTCTAAGTCAAAGTACAAAAATAAAAAATCATATATAGCTTGTTAATATGCATATAAAAATAAAAATTAAATAGAAAAAGTTTTAGGTGAGTGGTATCAATAGTAAATTTTTATATATAATTGTAAGGCAAGGGAGATGCTACTCACCACATTTGAACATTGCAAAGGAGGTAATGGAATTATCTACCACAGATTTAATATAGAACAGATTTAACATAAAATATATTTTTATGCAATCCCTATTTTTATTATACAGATAAAAGCTAATCATGATTGGATCTAAACTCTTACTTTGTATATAGGTAAGTTTACTAGTAACAAGCCTTTTGTAACTCTAATAGCTAGGAATTTTGAAGGTTTCGAGAAACCATTATATATCTTTGTCCATTTTACTAGACGCCACCTGTGTTAGCCTAAAGTATGATGCAACCTCTATAAACACAAATTAATAATGACAACCACGCTAATTTATTAATTATTTCTATAAGTATGATAATCAAGCACGAGGACCACAGATGAGATAGGAATTTCTTCCAACAATAGA
The DNA here is from genome assembly GCA_020226215.1 of Sindora glabra. Lineage (NCBI taxonomy): Eukaryota > Viridiplantae > Streptophyta > Magnoliopsida > Fabales > Fabaceae > Sindora > Sindora glabra. The sequence continues at coordinate 24,092,809 of CM035227.1, forward strand.
AGCAATGTCTAGGCTTGATGCTTTAGCAAAAATTACTTCATCTAAGACATGATATCTCTTATTCACCACAACAAATAATATCACTTCCATAATTTCTTGGTCATTCAGACATTGGCTCTATCAATCATAACCTATGCACGCAACATAAACTTATTATTATAGTTGAAGTCAGAAAGAATATATTTTGGCTTTGTTGTAAAATCTCAATATTTGTCATTTACCAATTGGCTTAGTTTTATTTAGATTAGTATATATGCAAGAAACGTAATTAAGGATTTTAACTTTGAAACTAAATATGAACTGAAATAGCTAGTTAATGGCTATATATGTGCGTGTGAGGTAATAAGTGTGGAAAGAAAGACCAATTCATTTCTATTTTCCTTAGGATTTACAACAAACTTGAATTTCTAATGAGTATTCCATTCTTTAAGTGCTTTCTATAATACAAGTAGGCTATGCCTATAATACCTCAAAACACCAAGAAAGAATTAACTATTAGGAATATCAACATATTAGACATTAAAAATTACTCCAAAAGAAAAAAGAAGTTGTTTGCCTTGTGATGTGGCAACACCATTTGTAAAACCCATGGTGAATCTTACCATAAGCTCCTATTACACAGCATTAATATAATATCATTAAACTAGTTCTAGAAACATTTATTATAAAAAATAGAGAAAAATGGAAGAAACATTTATATAAGGAAAAGTGAGAAAATATTAAGAGTTAAGTCCAGTAGTTAGTTCTACTAAATGGGAGCTATAAAAGCTTAACAAGATATAAACATTTCTCCATGTATGAAATTACTGGAATTCCCTAATAGTTGAACAAATTCAATTGAAATTCAAACTAATAGACTAAGCTTACATTATTCAAACCTTCCATAATAGCATCAATATCCTTTTCAGCAAAAACATTCAACTATTGTAAAATATGAATTATAAAAATATAAAGAGAGAGTGTGAGATATTAGCATCCATATAAAATTATAAAGCATGATCCACATAAAAGTATTCATCCATAAATGATGTCAGCAAGTGGTATAAGAACTTAGAATTTCACCCAATGAATGTTAATGCTCTGTATATATGAAAATAGCTATGACCTCTTTGAGCAATATTAAAGGCAAAATAGAAATGAAGAAAAGGTAAAGATAAATGAGCTTAAAGGAAACTTACAGAAATGAAAGCATCTTCATCCATCCTTATGAAGGTAAAGAAGAACAATTGTGAAATGCAATTAAAGTCATTTAAAATGCAGCAATAGAAAGCATATTTTGGGTTATTCATCATGTAATATAAAAACTCATTTTTAAAAAATGAACCAAATACTAGAGTTTTTAATACTAATATAAGATGTTCTTATAACCATCAATTTCATCACAAAAGACCTATAAAATAAGTTAACCATTACATAACACTAACAACTAAGAAATACTTAAAAATAACACCTAACTTTGAAATAAAAGAAATGAGCACTATAAAAACTAATTATCCTAAGCATTACAACTTCTTCGTACAACCTTAATACTTAAAATTAACTCATGAAATTACAAAGTAGAAGAAAGACGTCAAATTGCAACAACCAAATAAAACTAAAAATAACATAAGCACGCACAAATGAATTAAAAAAACCAAGAAGGATATGAACTTGAATATAAAGGATTAGAAGTGTGATTTCCTTAGAACTTTTTTACTTCTGCAAAGTAAAAATATCACATAATAAGAATAATATCAACTAATTTAGTAAAACTAAAAAAAATAGAAATTAAAATAGAAACTAAAATATACTTACAATAGGTTTTTTCTTCTTTCCATACTGTGTTTTACACTAATCACCCCCGTAAAGAAAAACTTGCACTATCTTAGTTGCCAATTTAGCATGATACTTATCAATAACTCTAGTTCCAGCACTAAAAGTAGACTTTAAGGAAACTATAGTGATTAGGTATGGCAAGGATATCAAGGGCCACTTTAGAAAGAACATGTTACTTTAAGTCATTAGCCTTTCACTAATTCAATGCATCAAATTTAGGCCTATCAGCTTCACAAATGTAAACACCTTTTAAATAAATGCCAAGTTTAGATTTTTATGATTGAATGGTTTCAACTTCTTAAAGAAATTAATTGAGTCTTGACCAACTAGAAGAACGAGTTGATACCATGCTTGCCCTAGTAAAAGTGTTAGAGCCATTTGAAGAACTTAGCTCATTAATTTCAAAATTCTGTATAGCAAAATATCCAGCATATAACTTATATAAAGTGTCTCGAACTTTTAAGATATTCAATTAACCTTTATGTGGTAGATAAATTATTAGAAAATAAAATTCTATCACCTTTATCTTGCACTTAAGATCTCAGACAATGGCAATAGACATTAATAAATTACACTTACCCTGATATTTATCGAATTTTTTCTTCATTCTTGCTACCATTGATTGTATAAATTTATTATCATCTTCAGATCTTTTATCCAACATTTCTTTAATAGTATAAACCTCATGCAAGAATAAATTAGAAGTTGAATACTCACTCCCTAAAAATATATAAGTGGCTATGTAAAAAACCTCTAAAATGGAACAAACTTTTCTATATTTTTCCCAATCTTCTTCACTTGGGCAATAGAGGTAATGTGCATAACTTTCTTTATGCTTTGGAATGATGTCTTTAAATTGAAGAGTATTTGATAACATCTTATAAGTTGAGTTCCAACACGTCTTACAATCAAGTATAAGCTTCTTTATCGATAATTGAAGTTGTTATATAATCTCTGCAAATACTTTCAATCTCGCTCCACTATCTTTGAAATATCTAACATTCTCATGGATATTATAAATGACATCATTGATTTCTTCAAGCTTGTATTCAACCATGATGTTAAGGATGTGAGCACAACATCAAACATAGAACAACTTCCTGCCAAGTAACAAATTTTTTTCTTAAGAGAATTTCCTTCAAACTTCTTATTATAGTATCATTATTGGAGGTATTATCAATTGAAATTGTGTACACCTTATTTTTTATTCTCCAATCAATTAAACACTTGAAAATTGCATCATTAATTTCAACTCCATGGCAATAAGGTTCTAAATGGATAAAATTTAGAACATACTTTTGTAATTTCCATTTTGCATAAATCCAATAACTTAGAAAATCATGTACTTAACTTGTTAATTTTTTTCCTTTCATAAATCTATTGTCAAGTTGATTTTACTAACACTTTATAAAACTATCTTTAACTTCTTTTATTCCATCTTATACACTACTTCACAATCAACTTTGCATGATTCACATGATATTTTACTCCATTCAAGCATTCCCCTTTTTTGCATCATGTTAAATCTTTTTTCTTGAACAATCTTAAAAGGATGTTCATGCATTAGTACCCAAATGGTAATTAATTCTTAGATATTTAACATATAAAACCTTCCATTAGTAATTACAAATAAAGGTTTCCTACATCTACAAAAGAATCAATTGACTAGAACTTCAATAAAGCTTGACTTTTGAGAGCAAGCTTCCAGCTAAGATAACTTTCTATATGTCATTTCAAATATTTAGTACAGCCATTCTTTAATATGGAAAGCTTTTCTTGGTAATGGTTACATTTTACTTTTTTTGTGCCATCCACATGTACCACTTTAATAAACTCTGGCCAAACCTTAAATGTCTTACTGCGCTTTCTTTTTTTGAAATAGGTTATCATTAAGTTCTTCAATTTGTTGTCGAGTAGGATCATTTGACATTTAAATTGGAACATGACTTCCACTCCATGGCAATGGTTGATTGGAATCCACTTCAAGTGAACTATTTGATATATCTATCATAAATAAATCTATGTCATTAATTATATAGAATTAAATATCAAAATTATGAAAATTTTATCATATAAAGGAAGGAAAAAACTTATATATTGAATCATGAAAATGATTTATATGACTTATTTTCATGAAATGATTAAAGGTAAATAATAGTGAGAAATGAAAATGCAATTGAGGCTCAAGCAAATTGACAAGCACTAAATAATCAAATATAATTTTAATGATCGTAAACACAACATAATCTAATATCAAGATTTGTTAAAGCATCTTGCATGCTTCTTTTTCTTTAGTTATGGTAAAATATTTCAACACTGTCTTCATTGTTGTCAAACATCAATCATCACAAGAACAACAAGTCTATAGTTTAATGACTTCAATTATAGGAGAAAGTTCCATTAGGACTTGTTAAAGCATAAATGATATGAATTCAAATAGGACGTAACAATTTTAATGAGGTACAAATATTGCTACAATAACTCGTTAGCCTCAACTAGAATTTATTTTTATGTAATACTTCTATTTAACTTTCATTAATGTGACCATAATATATAATTTTTTTAAACAAGTTGTGAGTAATATAAATTAAAATAGGTTGTAAGCAATATCAATAATTAACTTTTATAAAAAATAAAATAATATTGAACATCAATGACTAACTTTTATAAAAAAATAAAATTACCAAAGAAGGATGTCATTATATAGTAATCAAGTTTTTAAACTTAAAAAATGCAAATGAACAAGGGGAGTTAGAGTTTACTAGTCATGTATGTTGCCATATTCAGTCTTATTAGAGTCTAAGCAATCCCAAACTTTAACAAATCAAAATAGCATAGTCAAACATTGCTAGATTCTCAATATATAAGTTTGAATATCTTATTTTGGT